>CM037091.1:69594458-69937296 GCA_020916435.1 Oxytropis ochrocephala | reverse complement strand
TTTCAAAATAGGAAGCTAATAATCGATTTTTGTGCTTTTAGGAGGTAAGTGAACAATCGATTGTTTGCTTGTGGAAATAAGTGAACAATCGATTGCTTGCTTATGAAAACAAGTGAACAATCGATTTTCAGCTTTAAAATACCAAATCAAGAATGTTCTTTATGTAACGCCCAAAATAATTTAATTATTTAATTAATTAAGTTATTTAAGGCTTGCAACACTTAATTAAATTAATTCATTAAGTTGGGTTTATTTTAACTAAGAAGGGTCTAATTTATTTTAAATAAGTACTAAGTTGGATTTATTTTATTTGCGAGGAGGTGGGAGAAATTAATAAGTGGGGTGGGGAATAGGGCCCAGGGGCCATTATTTAGGCCCAATAGTGGTCATAAAGGGTAGGGGTCCTAAGTGGAGGGTAACCAAACCCTTATTTTGAAAGAAAGAAAAATTAGAAGTAGAGAGGAGAGAGAAAGGAGTCGACGGTGAAGAGGAGAGGAGGAGAAGGTGGAAGCTTGGCTTTGATTCTTGGTGGTAAGTCACATTCTTGTTCTCAATCTTCACCATTTCTCTTCCTTGTCCCATTCTTTAAGTTCCTTAAGCTTATTCCTTCCTTTTGAAATTTTCCATGGCTACCCAAGAAGGAGAAGCTCACGTTTTCAGAGATTGAGGAGGAGAAAGGAGGAAACTTTTCTCAAGTTTTGTGTTGGTAAGTGAAAACCTTGGTTCTAATCACCCTCATTACCTTTGCATGTCCCATTTCCATGAGTCCCATAGACCCATTCTCATTATTTTGAATTTCCATTTGTCACAAGCAAGGTTATTTTCGTTCAAATGGAAATCGTTTTGGAGGCCTCATTTGGTTGTTTTCTTGGTGGTTGATTGAGGCTTTAGCTCACCTAAGGTTAGGGGATTCTCCATACATCTTTTATAGCTTGTAGGATGTGTATTATAGTGAGAATAGCTCTAGGAATGATTGGGTTGATTGTATGTTGATTGCATGTTGATTGTATGTTGATTGTATGATTAATGTTTAAATGCTTGAATTTGGTCATAGCATGTTGATTGTTGTTTTGGAAGCATGAGTTGTGACATATGCATAGTGTATGTTTGATGATTTGGTCATATGAGCATGAAGAAGTAAATATGATGATTAGCATTAATAATTCATTGACTATGTTGGTGTGGTTATGTGAGAATTAATTTGTTTGGAAGAAATTAGGTTTTGAAGTGTGTTGGGTGTAGGTTGGGAGGAGGGGCGCCAAATGCTAGGCATCTTGGCGCCGTGAGCTGTTGTTCTCCTTTATGCGCGTGTTGTGTTGAAAGGGAGGGGCGCCAGTTCTTTGGGCAACTGGCGCTGTGTCTGAAATGGTGTCTTTGCGCGCCATCTTGCGCACAGCGCGTCCTGCAGCGTAACCTCGCGCACACCTCTCACGAAGCGACGTAAACTTTTGAGAGTTAGAGCGACCTACCGCGCGCGCCTTCTTGCGCGCACTCTTCTTCCTCGCAGCGCCCGGTGTGCGCGCTCAGGGGGATTTTTCCAAAACTTGTCGTTGTTGAATTCCTAAGTTCTCTAAATTAATTATTGGTGTGTCGAGAATGGTCCTATAAGTGAGGAGAAAACCCCTATGGGGTGGTGTTGGTTCTTAGGTGAGAATTAATAAATATTTGGTGAGGTGATGCTAATTAATCGGTGAGGTGGTATTGATAATTAATGATGTGCTAATTAATAATTGAGGTGGTGTGCTTGGTGTGGAGTGATGCATTGTCATAAAGTCGCATGAATCATATGCATGGCTTTCTACCCAACAGTGATGGAATACCCTTCTGGGAGGTGATGGAATACCCGCCGGGGTGGTGATGAAATACGACGGGGTGGTGAGGTGAATATGGATCCACATGCATGTTGCATACATGCATATAATCATACATTCCCTAGCTGCTTGTTAATGTCCAATTAATTTGTTATGGTTGCTTGCGTGATATCTCATGTGAATGATAAATGCCTTGTTTCGTGAATCTCTGTTGTTAGCTAGTTCTTACTATATGGCTTATTTTACTCGTTATTATTTATGTAAAGAGACTCACCCTAGCATTTCTTGTTGTCGCTCTCGTGGCGACAAACGGTGATTCAAGTGATGGTACGTGCCTCGGGGTTTTATTGAGTCTGGCCTCGATAGTAACACGGGGTTGGGGTCTTAGTATTATTTATGGTTATGTATTAGACTCATTTTGAACCTATGTATTGAGTATGTGAACTCAATTTTATTTCATTGTGTTGCAAACTATTTGATGGATTACCGTAAACGCTAAAACGGAGTTATTTTGAGGATCAGAACCACTGACTATGTTATGCATGATACTGGCGTTGATGCGCTTGGATTTTAATTATGTTTTGATGATGTTTTATTTGAATGTACCACCTCTTCGAGGTGCGTGGAAAGTTTTTGAAAAACTCGATTTTAATTAATTGAATTAGCTTTAAATATAAGGGTGTTACATTAGTGGTATCGTAAGCGATTCGGTCTGTCTCGCCAAGTGTGCTGCTCATAGTATCCGTGATAACCAGTAGTGTTAATTGTTTTTAACGAATGTTAATGCCGCAAGTTGTTAGGTCGAGAATGGCCGTAAGGATTGATGCCGCTCTAGTGAGAGGCTTTCGCAAGCCATAAGACAAAGCATGGGGAGCAGAGGAGCAGAGAGAAGACGCGCGAGGACCGTAAGCTAGCCACTTTTCAGCGAGAGAACCCGCCTACCTTCAAGGGTAGGTATGACCTTGACGAACTCGACTTGGCTGGCGGAGATTGAGCGTATTTTCCGTGGTGACGGCATGCACTCAAGCACGTAAAGTGAGGTTTGGGACACATGCCTTTGAAGGAAGAGGCGATGATTGGTGGTCGAGAAAGAAACAAAGACTAGAAGTCGAGGAAGAAATCACTGGGAAGTTTTCAAGGAAGAGTTCACTAGAAAGTATTATCCCGAGGAGGGGCGTGAGGCTAAAAAGGAGGTGGAATTTCTTGAATCAAGCAAGGCAACAAATCGCTGGTCGAGTATGCACCAAATTTGAAAGAGCTAGTCAAGTTTTGTCCCTATTATGAAAATGATTGCAATTCGAATTCTCCAAGTGTGTGAAGTTTGAAAATGGGTCGCATCCCGACATTAAGAAGGCCATTGGATACTGTGGAGATTCGAGACTTTGCCAAGCTAGTGGACAAATGCAGAATTTATGAAGAAGACAGTGCTGCAGCCTACAAGATGGTAAGAGAGAAAAAGAATGCTCAATTCCGAGGGAAACCATATGATGTGAGTGGAGGCAAGGGGAAATGGAAGGCAAGCGAAGGTAAGAGTTCTAGTGGGGAGTGGGAGCGCCGTATTGTGTGTTACAAATGCAAGAAGTCGCCACAAGAGTACCGAATGCACCGAGGTGCTACTGCTTCTGCAAGTGTGGGAGGAGGGGCCACAAGTCTAATGAATGTAAAGAGAAAGAAGCTGTTTGTTACAATTGTCGTGAAGCGGGGCATATGAGCAACAAATGTCCCAAACCCAAGAAGGAAGCGGCTAGAGGAAAAGTGTTTGCTTTAGCGGGATCCGAGGGGGACAACGATATTAGAGGTACATGTTTCATAAATGGTACTCCTTTAATAGCTATTGTAGATACTGGTGCAACACATTCATTCATTGCTGCTTTATGTGCCGAAAAACTGGGTCTTGTTATGTCTACTATGAGAAGGGACAAGGTTATTGATACTCACCAAAGGTTCAGTGAACTACTTCCGAGCGATGTGTGCTAGATGTCCTCGCTTCACTTTCAGCAGAGAGTTTCTTGTTGATCTCATTTGTTTGCCATTAGAGGTTTCGACGCCATCCTTGGTATGGATCAAGTTAGTTGATAACCATGTGCATATCAATTGTGCTAGTAGATCCGTGAGTTTTCCTAATTCACTGGGAGGAAGAATCGTTATGTTGCATTCGCCGTCGGTTGCATAAGGCCATGGCGGGGAAGCCAAGTTGTTTACCTTGACGGGCGTCTTTATCGGCTTGAGGTCAAGCCAAGATTGAAGAGCCGCCCGTAGTTCGTGAATTTGTCAAGTATTTCCCGATGAAATCCTGTGTGCCACTGAAAGAGAAGTTGAGTTTGGTATTGATCTAGTGCCCGTACTGCACTCAGTGTCTATGGCACCATACGTAATGTCCGCAGATCCGAATTGTCCGAGTTGAAGAGTCAACTAGAAGATTTGCTTGAGAAGAAATTTATAAGACCTAGTGTGTCACCCCGGGAGCGCCAGATACTTTTGGTGAAGAAGAAAGATGGAAGTATGCGACTTTGCATTGACTATAGACAAATTTGAACAAAGTAACAATCAAGAACAAGTATCCACTTCGAGAATTGACGATTTGATGGACCAACTAGTTGGTGCTAAGGTGTTTAGCAAAATTGATTTGAGATCGGGCTATCATCGATTAAAGTAAAAGATGAGGATATTCAAAAGACAAAGATTCGTGACGAGGTATGGACATTATGAGTATTCTCAGAATGCCGTTTGGTGTCACTAATGCACCAGTGGGTATTTATGGAGTACATGAACCGTATTTTCCATGACTACTTGGATCGATTTGTGGTGGTTTTCATAGATGATATTTCGTGTACCCAAGTCCAAGAAGATCATGCAGAGCATCGAAGTTAGTGCTAGAAGTATTGGAGAGAAAAAGTTGTATGCTAAATCACAAAGTGTGACTTTTGGTTGAAGAAAGTTAGTTTCTTGGTCATATTATTTCGGGCGATGGGATTGCGGTAGACCCATCTAAGGTTGAGGCGTTGATGCGGTGGGAGGCTCCTAAGTCGGGCCATCGAGATTAGAAGTTTCCTTGGACTAGCGTGATATTATAGAAGGTTTATTGAGGGTTTTCAAAGTTGGCACTTCCGCTTAACTCAATTGACTTGCAAAGGAAGAGGCGTTTGTGTGGGATTCCAAATGTGAAGAAAGTTTTCAAGAATTGAAGAGGAGATTGACAACTTCACTGCTTTGACATTGCCTAAGTCAGGAGAGCCTTTTTGTAGTATACTGTGATGCATCTAAAATGGGGCTAGGAGGTGTTTTAATGCAGAATGGTAAGGTTGTGGCCTATGCCTCAAGACAGCTTGAGAATTCATGAGAAGAATTATCCTACACATGATCTAGAGCTTAGCCGATTGTTTTTGCTTTGAAGATTTGGAGACACTACTTGTATGGTTCTAAATTTGAAGTATTCAAAGTGATCACAAGGGATTGCAGACTTGTTTGACCAAAAGAATTGAATATGAGGCAAAGAAGATGGTTAGAATTGTTGAAGGACTATGACTTTAGCTTGAATTATCACCTGGGAAAGCTAATGTAGTAAGCCGACGCTTTGAGTAGGAAATCTTTGCATGTTTCTCGCAATGATGGTGAAGGAGCTTGAATTGATTGAAGCAGCCCGAGATTTGAGTCTAGTCTCATGAGGTGACACCTAAGAGTGTGAGTTTGGGTGTGTTGAGGATTCACAATGACTTCTTGAATGTTATTCTCGGGAAGCTCAAAAGAAGGATATTAAACTGGTTGAGATTGCAGTTGGGATTGACCACTCGTGAGTGGAGATTATGTGATAGATGAGCATGATGTGTTAAGGTACCGTGGGAGGATTTGTGTTCCTAGTGATGATGAAATTAAAAAGGCAATTCTAGAAGAGGTCATCGTAGTAAGTTGAGTATTCACCCGAGCTACGAAAATGTACCAAGATCCAAGAAGTTGTTTTGGTGGCCCGTATGAAGCGTGATGTGGGCTGGGTTTGTGTATGCTCTCGCATGACATGTCGTAAATCTAAGGTAGAACATCAAAAGTCTGGCAGGTTGATGCAACCATTAGACGCTTCTGAATGGAAGTGGGATTGTATCTCCATGGATTTTGTGGACTCGGGCTGCCGACTACAATGAGGGGTTTGATACCATATGGGTGGTTGTTGATAGGTTGACTAAATCTGCGCACTTTCTACCAATTAATATTACTTATCCAAATTCGAGGTTAGCGGATATCTATGTCAAGACAATCGTGGAAGCCGCATGGTGTGCCCCCGAGTATTGTGTCCGATAGAGATCCTAGGTTCACTTCCGAGTTTTGGAGAAGTTTGCAAGAGGCTTTGGGTTCCAAATTGAGATTGAGTTCAGCATATCATCCCCGCATGATGGGCGTACAGAGAGGACAATTCAATCACTTGAGGATTTGTTAAGAGCATGCGTTCTTGAAAGGTGGAGGTTCATGGGATTCTCATTTGCCGCTGATTGAATTTACTTACAATAATGATTTTCATTCAAGTATCTGAATGGCGCCTTTTGAGGCATTGTACGGGAGGAGGTGTAGGACTCCATCAGGTTGGTACGAATCGAGAGAGTGCGGTGCTAGGTCCCGAGTTGGTGCGTGAGACCACGTAGAAAGTGAAGATGATTAGAGAGAAGATGAAGGCTTCACAGAGTAGGCATGTAAGAGTTACCATGATAAAGAGAAGGAAGGATCTAGAATTTCAAAGTGTGATCATGTATTTCTAAGAGTTACTCCGATTTACGTGTGTAGCCGTGCGTTGAAGTCCAAGAAGTTAACCCCACGCTTTATTGGACCATATCCATTTCAGAGAGAGTGGGAAAGTTGCTTATCGGGTGGCCTTGCCACCTAACCTTGCTAATCTACATGATGTATTCCACGTGTCTCGGGCCTAAGTATGTGCCGCACCCATCTCATGTAGTGCGATGGACGATGTGGAGGTGAGAGATAACCTTACGGTGGAGACAATGCCGCTTAGAATCGAGGATCGTGAGGTGAAGGTCTTAAGAGGCAAAGAGATCAATTTGGTGAAGGTAGTTTGGCTAGGAGCCGTGGGGAAAGCACGACTGGGAGTTGGAAAGCAAGATGAAGGAGGCTTATCCAGAGTTGTTCGATCTGTAATTTCGAGGACGAAATTCTTTAAGTGGGGGAGAGTTGTAACGCCCAAAATAATTTAATTATTTAATTAATTAAGTTATTTAAGGCTTGCAACACTTAATTAAATTAATTCATTAAGTTGGGTTTATTTTAACTAAGAAGGGTCTAATTTATTTTAAATAAGTACTAAGTTGGATTTATTTTATTTGCAGGAGGTGGGAGAAATTAATAAGTGGGGGTGGGGAATAGGGCCAAGGGCCATTATTTAGGCCCAATAGTGGTCATAAAGGGTAGGGGTCCTAAGGAGGTAACCAAAACCCTTATTTTGAAAGAAAGAAAAATTAGAAGTAGAGAGAGGAGAGAAAGTGGAGTCGACGGTGAAGAGGAGAGGAGGAGAAGGTGGAAGCTTGGCTTTGATTCTTGGTGGTAAGTCACATTCTTGTTCTCAATCTTCACCATTTCTCTTCCTTGTCCCATTCCTTTAAGTTCCTTAAGCTTATTCCTTCCTTTTGAAATTTTCCATGGCTACCCAAGAAGGAGAAGCTCACGTTTTCAACATTGAGGAGGAGAAAGGAGGAAACTTTTCTCAAGTTTTGTGTTGGTAAGTGAAAACCTTGGTTCTAATCACCCTCATTACCTTTGCATGTCCCATTTCCATGAGTCCCATAGACCCATTCTCATTATTTTGAATTTCCATTTGTCACCAAGCAAGGTTATTTTCGTTTGGGGCTGGAAATCGATTTTGGAGGCCTCATTTGGTTGTTTTCTTGGTGGTTGATTGAAGCTTTAGCTCACCCAAGGTTGGGGATTCTCCATACATCTTTTTATAGCTTGTAGGATGTGTATTATAGTGAGAATAGCTCTAGGAATGATTGGGTTGATTGTATGTTGATTGCATGTTGATTGTATGTTGATTGTATGATTAATGTTTAAATGCTTGAATTTGGTCATAGCATGTTGATTGTTGTTTTGGAAGCATGAGTTGTGACATATGCATAGTGTATGTTTGATGATTTGGTCATATGAGCATGAAGTTAAGTAAATATGATGATTAGCATTAATAATTCATTGACTATGTTGGTGTGGTTATGTGAGAATTAATTTGTTTGGAAGAAATTAGGTTTTGAAGTGTGTGGGTGTAGGTTGGGAGGAGGGGCGCCAAATGCTAGGCATCTTGGCGCCAGGAGCCTATTCTCCTTTTATGCGCGGCGTGTTGTGTTGAGTGGAGGGAGGGGCGCCGATTGGCCGGGCAACTTGGCGCGCTGTGTCCGAAATGGTGTCTTTGCGCGCCATCTTGCATACAAGGCTGCCCACACAGAATCTCTCAAGCACACCTCTCACCAAGGACGTAAACTTTTGAGAGTTAGAGCGACCTACCCGCGCGCCTTCTTGCGCGCTTCTCTCTTCTCTCGCGCCAAACAGCGCGCGCTCCAAAGTGGGGATTTTTCCAAAACCTTGTGGCCGTTGAATTCCTAAGTTCTCTAAATTAATTATTGGTGTGTCGAATGGTCCTATAGTGAGGAGAAAACCCTATGGGGTGGTGTTGGTTCTTAGGTGAGAATTAATAAATATTTGGTGAGGTGATGCTAATTAATCGGTGAGGTGGTATTGATAATTAATGATGTGCTAATTAATAATCGAGGTGGTGTGCTTGGTGTGGAGTGATGCATTGTCATAAAGTCGCATGAATCATATGCATGGCTTCGCCAATGTGTGATGGAATACCCTTCGGGGAGGTGATGGAATACCTTCGGGTGGTGATGAAATACCCGACGGTGGTGAGGTGAATATGGATCCACATGCATGTTGCATACATGCATATAATCATACATTCCCTAGTCGCTTGTTAATGTCCAATTAATTTGTTATGGTTGCTTGCGTGATATCTCATGTGAATGATAAATGCCTTGTTCTGTGAATCGTTGTTAGCTAGTTCTTACTATATGGCTTATTTTAATTGTTATTATTTATGTAAAGAGACTCACCCTAGCATTTCTTGTTGCTCGCTTCTCGTGGCGACAAACAGGTGATTCCAAGTGATGGTAGTTGCGTGCCTCTGGGTTTTATTGAGTCGGCCGATAGTAACACACCTGGGGTTGGGGTCTTAGTATTATTTATGGTTATGTATTAGACTCATTTTGAACCTATGTATTGAGTATGTGAACTCAATTTTATTTCCATTGTGTTGCAAACTATTTGATGGATTATCAGAAACGCTAAACAAAGTTATTTTGAGGATTGTAACCACTTGACTATGTTATGCATGATACGCGTTGATGCGTTTGGATTTTAATTATGTTTTGATGATGTTTTATTTGAATGTACCACCTCTTCGAGGTGCGTGGAAAGTTTTTGAAAACTCTCGATTTTAATTAATTGAATTAGCTTTAAATATAAAGGGGTGTTACACTTTAGTTCAAAACAATTTCTTGTAAGACATTAAGCCATTAATCTATTTCTTTTAAAAACAAGTGCCTAACCTATTTAACATGCTTTTATCAATTGAAAACAAATGTTAGGTTCATTGTGAGTGCTAGTGTGTGGTGTGATTTGAGCCGATCCTCAAAAGCGGTTTACATTCATTCCTAGGACACGACCGGAATTCCTAACGTCTACCCTTACCACAAACATTCTTCTTGAGTTGGTTGTGTCTTGGAGTTCCCTTTTGTCACTTTATTTAGAATGCTTCATCATCAAAACTTAACCTGCAACACAAGATATCCACAAAAAATTCAAATTTCAAAAATGCAAAAATGGGAAGTGTCCTCAATAAGACAAAAAGACCAAAAACAAGTTTTTTTTCTAATTTCCCTCTCCATGTTCAGCCTATGCACGAAAATATCTCTTCCTCTCTCATAAAAATCTTCTACACACTTCTTTTCTTACTCACCAAGTTTGGATTTGATCATATCTTCATTTTGCCCATTTTGGTAAATTATTCCACACACTTACACTAACCCCTTCACCCAAAAATGCATTCTTTCCTTTTTGATAACATCCCCTCACCAAATTACCCCTAACCCTATTCTAGATCCTTCTCACAAGAGTCACCATTCCATAATTAGATTTTTGTTCACAAATTTCCCCTTCTTTTTTGTTCACACATGCGCCCCACTCTCTCACACACTCACCTTCACTTGTGTTTTCTAAATACCCCTAATCCATGTGACCACCAATCTTAGCCATCCATTCAAAAATAAAATCAAATCCTAGTGGTTTACAAGAGATGCATTGTCACAAATACCCCTAAGTTGTCACTTCATATAAAAGCCCAAAATAAGACCTAACACACACACACCCTTTCATTTTTACCCTAGCTAGCAACCTCTCCTCCTCTCCTCCTCACCTTGGCCGTAGCTACCACCCCCTTTCCTTCCATCTTTTCTTCATTTTTTCACCATCAAAACTCCATAATTCTTTCATCATTCAAAAGATCTCCTCATAAGCTTCAATAATCATTCAAGTTTGATCAAAGAGAAGCTATTTGCGTGGGGTTTCAAGGTTGTTGAGGTTGTGTTCTTCAAGTTCTTGCTCTCTTTTTCATTTCCTAGTTATTTTGTGAGGTAAGTAAATTCTCCTTTGCATTTTCTTCACCTTTCACCATGTAGATCCCTTCATCTCTCCTCTTTCCTCTCTAAGAGGCTTAGAGGGTTCATTTCAAGCACTATGTCAAGGACTTTGGGAGCCTTGGGTGCTTGAAGTGAACCCTTGGCCTTGAGGAGAGGTTTCTTGTGTTTTCATCATATTGTTCTTGCATTTTTCATACTCATTTTGTCATTTTTGCATGAATAAAAATTTCCACATGAGATATGCATCCCATTGTTCATGTCATAACTTGCAAGTTGAGATTTAGCTTGATTCATGATGGTGAGGATTAGGTTTTAGATCTCTAAGATTTAGGCTTGTTGTTGTTTCTCACTTCTTGATTCATGTGAATAAAGTGCTTGATTTGTATGATTTGTTTCATGTGTGGATTTTTAATTTAATCATGAAATAATTTGTTGATTTGTGCACATGTGGTTTCGGCCATAGGGTGTTATTTAGGGTTCATCTCAATGCATAAAATGTGTGTTTGATCTTGTGTAGAATCGTGTAAAAGTGTAAATGTGTTTTTAACCTTTTACCACTTATTCATTTTTACCTTACCACATCATTTACTTTTCACTTAAAATCCTAAAAAACATTTTACCTTTTACTCTTACCATTTACCCCCATTTAAATAATTCACCACATTCATTCAAATAAGTTACCATTTCATTAATAATTTACCTCAACTTTTTACCTTTCTTAAACTACAAAAAGACCCAAAACATTTTCTAGTTTACATTTATAACTTTTCAACTTTATAAAATCAACCCAAAAATACTTTTACCACTTTTTCCTAAGACTCTAAAAACACCAAAACATTTCACCATCTCCTAAGAATAAGGTAACTAAATTTTTTACCACTTCTTATGACACACCCTCACACACTTGCATTTAAATAAAACCTCATTCATTCTCTTGCATACTCTCTTGTTTTAATCCTCATGCCTTTTCATATATTCATATCTCTTGCATATTCATTTGCACTCTCACTTGTTAATACCTCATGCATCCTTACTTGTTTATACTCTTTGCATTCTCACATGTTCATTCATAATTAAATAACCATGCATCCTCACATGTTCAAATGCTCATGCATTCTTGTGTACTCATGTATCCTTGTATATACTCATTCTTGCATTCATTCTCAAATGTTCATGCATCTACATGCATTCATGCCTATCTAATATAGCACATCATGATTACATGCTCATACACTCATGTACTTGTTCAATCATGTATTCAATTAATCATGTATTCATTTGTTCATGGCAATTTGTAAATATTCTTCATGTTGCTTTGCTTATGCTTTCATTATTATCTTGGTTTGGATTTGAAAAGATTTGAAATGTCCTATCTCTTTTCCAAACTTGAAATCACTTGTTTTCAAATAAAAACCTAAAGGTGTTTTCATAAACAAATCATTAACCATCACTCGAAGCCATTGCTTGTTTGATCGTTAATGAGGAGTCATTAGTGCTAGTCACTCAAGCCTTTGCTTGTTTGACTATCATGAAAGCTCCCACACATTAATAAAACAACAAAAACCCAATTCAAAAATCCAAAAACAATATGAGTCATTAGTGGTAATTATCACTACGACTCATCCTTTTCCAAAATCATTTCAAAAAAGATAATAAAACGTTGCGACTAGTAATCACTTGAGTAATTGCTCGACTGATTATCGGTTCCAACACTTTTCTTTCAAGTTAGTAATGAACGCCACTCGAAGCCACTGCTTGTTTGGTATTCATGAACGCTTGAGTCATATTTCCAAAACTCAAAAAGATAAGACAAGATAAAACACAGATTTTCTCAGGATTAAAGAACCAAGAACTACGTAGCTTTGATCCCTCATCTCATTGAGGGTACGTAGGAGCGGGTCACATCCCGTCAAGCACTCTTTTAAAAAACCTAAGTTTAGTCACACTTTCAAAAAATCACAAAGCCGTCTTCGGACGCAAAGAACTAAGATCTACGTAGCTTTGATCCCTCAGTCATTGAGGGTACGTAGGACCGGGTCATATCCCGTCAAGCTCGCTTTCAAAAAATCACAAAATAAAGAATTAAGAACTACGTAGCTTTGATCCCTCAGTCATTGAGGGTACGTAGGAGCGGGTCATATCCCGTCAAGCACCCTTTTAAAAAATCTAAGTTTAGTTTCGCTTTTCAAAGATTCCAAAAAATTCATTTTTCTCTTGTTTTTCTTAAAAACTCTTTCAAATAAAAAGGAAAAGAAAAGAAGTAGAATGATTTATTTTCAAATCAAACAATCCAAACCACACATCGAATTAATGGTTCCCTTTCGGTAGAAAGGAGGTGTGGGGTGCTAATACCTTCCCCACACCTAACCGAATTTCGAACCTACATTTTGTTTTGAAAGACCACCCGCCTTTTGTAAAAAAGACCTTTTTCTAATGTTTTGGTCTAAAAACTAAAATATTAGTGGCGGCTTCACAATTCTCACGTTGTACACTGAGAAATCCCAAACCGGATTTTTCGGGCGCAACATACGTGTGTCTGGGTGTATGTTTGAGGTCAGTACTTGTGCAGGTGTAAGCGATGTGGCGGTTTGTGATCTTTGTCAGAATCTGGTGAGAATTACGAGGTAGCTGTGGTGCTACAACACATGGTATTTTTGTGAGATAATTTATAACGAGACATGGTGGTATAGTATTTATTAATTAAAATACTTTGGTATGTGTAACTGGTGCATGAGTCATGAGTCGCATTGTCATATGCATTTCTTGGTGGTATAGGCTTCGGCCTCTTTGAGATTAATTTTTGAGGTATAGGCTTCGGCCTCTTGCCCGTCGTGGCTTATTTTTACGAGATCGGTACCGCATGCATATGCCCAGAGGGGTTGCATTGTTTCATGGTCCATATATACATATATATATATATATATATATATATATATATATATATATATATATATATATATATATAACGTGTTTTGGTGTTTCCATTCTGATGGAGTTTGTGCCCTGTGCTGTGATATGACGTGTTGATTTTCTGTGTTGCTATGAGTTACCTGCTACTTACATATTGCTATCACTACTTATTATTTCTGTTAAGCTCACCCCTTCTGCTTGAAATGCTGCTCTTATGTGGCAACGCTGCAGGTGATCGTTAGCACTTGTGGAGGATTGCTAGGTGTAGTCTCCTTTACGTTGGGTCAGTGTCAGCTCTGATGTGTAGCACCGGGGAGGGACTATAGTATTTGTTTTTGAACTGTTATGTCTTTATTTTGAGGAGCTTAATGTTTTATGTATTTCGGGAGATGTTCAAATAAGTTTATGATTTCCGCTGCTTAGAGATTAATTATTTATATTTTTGAGGATTTATTCTAAATCAATTGGTGTTTCCATGTGGTGAAAAATGTAGCGCCCTTCGAGGTGACTCTGATATGTGTGGTAATATATAATTAGTAGAGGGGGGTGTTACATTAGTGGTATCAGAGCAGCAGACCTCCCTCAGTACGGTGTGGTTCGGGGACGAACCAAGCGGAAGCTGGTGGGCATGTGACACCCGGGGCCGACGAGGGCGGGGAGTGATCGCCGGTGCCCAAAAAGGTGGCATGGCAAAGAGCGGCTCTGGCGCCTTCAAAGCGGCGGCGCGTGAATGAACCGAATACACGCGACGGAATGAGAGGATCCGAGACCATGCAGGGTATGGGATCGCATAGTTGAAGGAAGGCTTAAAAGAATTGATTTGGACTACCTATACCAACAAGATGCATCTTCTTTTCGGGAGTCCATCCCATAAGAACTCCATAGTTAAGCGTGCTTGGCTTGGAGTAGTAGTGGGATGGGTGACCTTCTGGGAAGTTTTCCGGAAAGCATGCAAGTAAGGACAAAGCATGCTGAAAAGACTCGTGTTGGTTCGTGGGGGCAGTCAACACTTCTGGAAGCAGTCTGGGATGTTACAGTTTCTATGCCCCACTAGTACATTATCAAGAATGGACCGGTTCGCAACAAAGGCAGATTATTCCAAGGCAATACACTTAGGCAACAGAGATTTCAAACGATTCGCTAGAACCTTTGATATAACTTTGTATATAACATTACATAAAGATATTGGCCGAAGATCTTTCATAGAAGTGGGATCATCCACTTGGGAACACGTTAATCTGATGGGACCCCGGTGCATTTTTGTCTTCCTTAATATATTATCGCTTCCCCTGGATATCTTCTGTTGAAGTGATTAGAATAGAGATGAAGCATCGAAAAAGAAGACACGAGATTGATCATGCAGTTCGACCAATTGTTGCCTACGTCTGCGACTACAGAGCAGCTGTAGTTCCATCTTATTGATTGTATATTGTGTGGTGAGTACAAGCACTAATGAGTTTAAATAGGCTACTTGATAACTCTATTTTATATAGAGTATTTCATATGTTTAAACTTAGTAAATTGCTCTCTTTCAAGTAAAGATAAGGAGTTTATAAAGTATTTTGTGTGATATATGATAACTTGAGTGATTGACATAGTTATAGTTGTTAATAGGTCATTTTGGATATATTGTGGTATGTTTGATGTTTTTGCTCAGTGCAGTCTACAGATCCTGCGTATTAATGCTCCTGCATAAATGCTCCTGCATTGATCCTGCACTGAATCTGCACTACTTGGTGAGTGAGCAGCTAGCTACTTGCACATCCACTTGCAATGCTGACCTCCTGCTTGGTCCCCTAAAGCAAGACCACTTTATATAGTAGGCGCCTACCATTCACACATAGCCATAGGGATAGCTTTGAAGAGTCATCAACATAGGGACACATGTTCATATCTCATTGGACCTCCCTATACACTTGATTAAAGATCTCACCTTGGGGATCAACCTCTGAAAAGCAACTACAGCTCAATCCTCTCAAGATTACTTCAACATGAAAGAAGGAAGCACCTCTCTTGAAGACTATAAAAGGACCTCACATCTTCATTTGGAAATATATCACAATCCATAAGTTAGATTCAAATTTCAATATACATAGTTAGTTTCTATTTTGTAAGAGGGAAAGGAAGGAATAGTCTATCCTCCTTACTTCGATTTCATAGTATTTGCATAGTGCTAAGGAGTAATGCTAGTGCATTGCAAGGAGAACTCATGCAAATGGCTACAACTTGTGTAATCTCTATCTTGTTGTTTTTCTTTTGTGATTTCAATTATATAAACATGTTCTATTCAGTTTATATTTATCTTGCAATGTTCTAATCATGTATGTAATGTTTGCATTTTAGTTCTTGTTTGATAATACTTTCAACACTTATTTTGAGATTGATCACTTAGAATAAGTAGATTTGTAAGAGCAGACATGGCTTACAATAAAGAACTCAAGAACTAATATGGGTAAGTATTTTACATAAAGGAAACTTTGTGAAAACCATGCTAAGACCTAGACATAGGATAGTATAGTCCATAGGGTGATACTGTGGGTACTTAAGATACAAGGGTGAACTTATTTAAGCATGCCTAGACATAGGAAGCTTGTAATGAAACTCTGAAGAAAGTGACTGAAAGGCACATAGCTAATGCAACAGCATTCAATGCAACTGCATCACATACCGCATCAAACACTTAAAAGTAAATTACTTGATGAAGACATTCCAGCTAACTTCTCTCGTTTGACTACAAATACTTGCATTTTAGTTTTTACTAACTTGATTGTGATAACATCAACTCCACTTTAAATTGTTATTTGGTTACTTTACACTCTATTACTTTGTATTGAATTTAAAAGAGAGTTTTTCAATCTCTGTGGGTTCGATCTTTTATACTACTTGTTTTGGACTGTGTATACTTGCACATGCTTTTTTCCAACACCAAGTTTTTGGCGCCGTTGCCGGGAATTGAAGTAAATTCTTTTTAAAATTCTGATATATAGTAATTTAGTGTTGTATATAATTCTGGTATTTGTAGTTTCTGTCATGCAGAAACACATGGTGCTTTAGTATATGTACAAATTTTATCATACCTGGTGTTAGTGAAGATGCATTTAGATTAAGGTTATTTCCTTATTCCTTGAAAGATAGAGCTAAGGCTTGGCTAAATTCTTTAGAGCCTAACTCTATCCATTCATGGAATGAAATGGCTGAAAAATTTCTAGGAAAATATTTCCCACCTATCAAAAATTCCAGGATGAGAACTGATATTACTTCTTTTAGACAAAAAGAATTTGAATCTTTATTTGAAGCATGGGAAAGATGGAAGGAACTTTTAAGAAAATGCCCTCATCATGGTTTACCTGTTATTATTCAAATGGAAACATTTTATAATGGTTTAGAACCTCGCACTGAATAATGCTTGATGCATCATCTGGTGGAGTGTTATTAAATCTGTCATACAATGAAGCATGTGAATTAATTGATAGAATAGCAGCTAATAGCTCTAGTTGGCCTACTGAGAGGGTGAGTGCCCAAAAGAAACCATCAGGGGTACATGAAATTAATGATATATCTGCCCTAGCTAACTTGATGAAAAACTTCACTTCTAGCAATGCAACTGCATCTAATGCAAACAGATCACGGTGACAAAGATCTGGGCAGCAAAGAAGAGAACAAGTACCTCTAGGCACCCCTAGTTGTGTGTACTGTGGAGGAGGTCACTTGTATGAGTAGGGATGGCAAAACGGGTTTGGCCCGCCAGGCCGGCCCACTGACCCGCCCAAAAAAGGCGGGCCGGGCTGAGATATTGGGACCGCTGACCCGCTGAGCCCGCCCCGCCAAAAAAAAAACCGCGAGCTAAAGCAAGGATGGGCCGGGTCGGCCCGCCAGCCCGTTTTTTTTAAAAAAAAATTCCTTCAGTGATCATTCAGATCAATCATTTTTATTTAAAAAAATTCAACAAAATTCATTCCATTTCCAGCGGCCCACTCCCGTGAGTCCACTGACCACTATCCATTCCACCCACTCTCAAAAAAGTTCATTTATTTGACCAAAAAACAAATTCCTTTAGGGTTTCATAGTTTCACTCTCATTTCTCACCACCATGAGTGACCAACACACACCTTCCTCATCTCGATTCTCCCTCTCTTCTAGGTGACATTTCTTAATGGTCAATCCTAGTAATTCCAATGCTATTATTGTTTTATACTTTTAGTTGCTATATAGTTAATCCTAGTAATTCCAATGCTATTTCTTAATGGTTAATCCTAAAAATTTGTTAAAAATGTTTTATAAAAAATATATTTTAAAAAGCAAGTGAAAAATCTTATTGAAATTGAAATGTTAAAAATATATAAGTTTTTGTTCAAAAACTTTGAAAAAAAATATTCAGGCGGGCCGGACCGCCAACCCGCCAGTCATCACTTAGCGGGTCGGGCGATCTTTTGAACTCGCCATTTTTGGCGGGTTACTCGCTCGCCCGCTTTTTTAGCGGGCCAAAGGCAAACGGGATTTGGTTGGGTCTGGCCGCCCTTTTGCCATCCCTATGTATGAGGAGTGTTCTAGCAACCCTATCTCTGTAAATTATGTAGGTTATAATAAGAATAACAACTCTTATTCCAACACTTATAATCCTGGTTGGAAAGATCACCCAAATTTTGGGATGGAGCAACAATAGTGCACCGCACCTAGAATCGCACCAACTACACCACCAGATTCCCACTGTAATAACCAAAGAAACTCTCAACCTACCACTAAGAATTCTCTAGAATCCATGCTTAAAGCATTCATAGGTGAATCTAGAATCGCTAGACAAGCCCAAGATGCTTCCATTAAGAACTTAGAGAATCAAGTTGGTCAATTAGCCACAACAGATCAAAGGCCACAAGGTGCCTTACCTTCAAATACAGAAGCTACTCCTTCCCAAAAAAAAGGAAAGGAACAAGTTAAGGCTATTTCTTTGAGAAGTGGTAGAAAAGGGAGAAAAAGCCAAAAATCAAAAAGAAAGCCATGCAGAAGCATCTAGATGCTCCTGCATCACAAGAAGTTCAAGTTCCATTACCTAAGTTAGTACCTGAGTATCCTCCTCCTCCTTATCCACAAAGATTGAAAAAAGCACATGTGGAGAAACAGTTTGGTAAATTCTTAGAGGTACCAAAGCAATTACACATCAATGTTCCCTTAGTAGAAGCACTCCAACAAATGCCAAACTATGCAAAGTTTATGAAGGATGTGCTTACTAAGAGAAGAAGATTAGGAGAGTTTGATACAGTTGCCATGACAGAAGATTGTAGTTTGCTTATGCAAAATAAGATTCCTAGGAAATTGAAGGATCCAGGTAGTTTTACAATTCCATTTTCCATTGGACAATCTTATACTGGTAAAGCTTTATGTGATTTAGGTGCAAGCATCAACTTGATGCCTAAATCTATTTTTAACCAGTTGGAAATTGGAAATGCAAAACCAACCACTGTGACACTTCAATTAGCAGACAGATCAATAGTCTATCCTTAAGCTATCATAGAAGACATCCTAGTTAAGGTAGATAAATTTGTATTTCCTGTAGATTTTGTTATCCTTGACTTTGATGCAGATAAGGAAGTGCCTATTATCCTAGGTAGACCATTCTTAGCAATTGGGAAAACCATAATTGATGTGCAAAAAGGTGAACTCACTATGAGAGTGAATGATCAAGAGATAAAATTCAATGTGATGAATGCTATGAAATATCCTGCAGAAAATACAGAAGAGTGTTCATCCTTAGTTTCTCTAGATCAATTGGTAGAAAAACAATTTTACAAACAGTATGATCACTTAGCCAATGCAGATGCATTAGATGCAACCGCATGGCTAGATGATGAAATACTAGAAAAAGAAAATCTACCAATAGAAAACTCTTGTAAGGAAGTATGGGCTAGAACTTACCAACCACACAATCTTGAGGATCCAATTCTCAAGAAGAATTTACCCTCAATAGAACAACCTCCTAAGCTAGAATTGAAGATACTACCTGAACACCTTAAGTATGCCTTCTTAGGAGCAAATGAAACTTTACATGTTATCATTGTTTCTGATTTAACATCAAAACAGGAGAGTGATCTCATCAGTACTCTAAAGAAGCATACCAAAGCTATAGGTTGGCAAATGGCAGATATCAAGGGAATTAGTCCTTCTATATGCATGCATAGAGTCATTTTGGAAGAAAATTCCAAGAATAGCATAGAAAGTCAAAGAAGACTAAATCCTATTATGAAAGAGGTTGTGAAAAAGGAAATCATTAAGTGGCTAGATGCTGGAATCATATACTTATACTGCATAATTGCTTGGGTAAGCCCTGTCCAATGTGTACCAAAAAAAGGAGGTGTGACAGTAATAGTCAATGAAAAGAATGAGTTGATACCAACTAGGACTGTCACAGGATGGAGAATCTGTATGGATTACAGAAAACTCAACAAGGCTACCAAAAAGGATCACTTTCCTTTGCCATTTATAGACCAAATGTTAGATAGACTAGCAGGGAAAGAATTCTATTGTTTCCTAGATGGCTACTCAGGCTATAATCAAATAGCCATTGAGCCTAAGGATCAACACAAAACTACTTTTACATACCCTTATGGAACTTTTGCTTTTAGAAGGATGCCATTTGGCTTATGTAATGCACCTGCTACATTCCAAAGATGCATGATGTCTATATTCTCAGATTTCATTGAGCAATCAATGGAAATATTCATGGATTATTTCTCTATCTTTGGAGAAACATTTCAAGTTTGTTTAGAAAACTTGGAACAAATTCTCAAGAGATGTGAAGAAACAAACTTAGTACTAAACTGGGAAAAATGCCATTTCATAGTACAAAAGGGCATTGTGCTAGGACATAGAATTTCAAAGAAAGGTCTAGAGGTAGACAAAGCTAAGGTTGATATAACTGAGAATTTGCCACCACCAAATACAGTCAAAGGTATCAGGAGCTTCTTAGGCCATGCTGGTTTCTATAGAAGGTTTATCAAAGATTTTTCAAAAATATCAAAACCATTATGTATGCTTCTGCAACATGATGTAGCATTCAACTTTGATGATTCTTGTATGGAAGCTTTTGAAAAGCTTAAAAAGGCATTGGTGACTGCACCAATGATAGTAACACCAGATTTGAGCAGACCATTTGAATTAATGTGTGATTCTAGTGACTTTGCAGTAGGAGCAGTCCTGGGGCAAAGGTATGACAAGGTTTTTCATTCCATTTATTATGCTAGCAAAACATTAATTGAAGCTCAAGTAAACTATACAGTCACTGAAAAAGAATTATTAGCTGTGGTATTTGCATTTGAAAAATTTAGATCTTACTTAGTTGGCACTAAAATTATTGTCTATACTGATCATTCTACCATTAAGTATCTAATTTCAAAGAAAGATGCAAAACCAAGGCTGATAAGGTGAATTTTACTCCTACAAGAATTTGATTTGGAAATAAGAGACAAGAAAGGAGTAGAAAATCAAGTAGCAGACCATTTATCAAGGCTTGAAGGAGAAACACTAGGTACACAAGGAGAAGAAATCAATGAGAGTTTTCCAGATGAAAAACTATTGGCAATCACAGTCAATGCAAACATGAAACTGCATATGCTATAGGCAATGCAAGAGCATCTAATGCATCTGCACCATGGCTTGCTGATATTGTAAATTTCCTTGCAAGCAAAGTAGTACCAGTGAATATGACATATCAACAAAGGAGAAGATTCTTCCACATAGTTAAGCAATACTATTGGGATGATCCATTCCTTTACAAGATGTGCCCTGATCAATTAATGAGGAAATGCATTCCTGAAGAGGAGCAACAAGCAGTGCTACTGCATTGCCATGCTGCACCTTATGGAGGACATTTTGGAAGCACTAGAACAGCAGCCAAGGTATTACAGTCTGGTTACTTTTGGCCTACTTTATTTAAAGATGCTTATTTTATGGTCAAATACTGTGATAAATGTCAAAGAGCAGGAAATATTTCTGACAAACATGAAATGCCAAGAACCAATATTTTAGAAATTGAATTATTTGATGTTTGGGGAATGGATTTCATGGGACCTTTTCCACCCTCTTTTGGCATTTCATATATCTTAGTAGCTGTTGATTATGTGTCCAAATGGGTAGAGGCAGTAGCATTACCAAACAATGATGCTAAATCAGTGAGTAAGTTTCTTCAAAGAAACATATTCACTAGATTTGGAACTCCTAGAGCTATCATTAATAATGAAGATTCACACTTTTGCAATAAGATCATAGAAAACCTTCTAGCTAAGTATGGAGTTAAGCATAAGATAGCTACAGCTTACCATCCTCAAACTAGTGGGCAAACAGAATTATCCAATACGGAAATTAAGAGAATGCTAGAAAAAAATGGTGAGTCCGAATAGAAAAGATTGGTCTTTACATTTGGATGATGCCTTATGGGCATATAGAACAGCATTCAAAACACCCGTAGGAATGTCACCTTATAAATTAGTCTATGGAAAAGCATGCCATTTACCTGTAGAATTGGAAAACAAATACTATTGGGCTATCAAGAAGCTCAATCTTAATCTAAACAAGGCAGGTAAAAAGAGAATGATAGAACTTGATGAGCTAGAAGAAATTAGGCAAACTTCTTATGAGAATGCTGAAATCTACAAAGCTAAAACTAAGGCATGGCATGACAAGAAAATTCACAGAAGAGAACTGAAAGCTATTTCCTGGAAAACTAAGATCAAGTGGTCAGGACCATTTAAGTTGATAAAGGTTTATTCACATGGAGCATTAGATTTATTAGATAAAACATCAAATACTGTCTTCAAGGTGAATGGTCAAAGAGTCAAAATGTACTATGGTGAACATGTGGTGAGAGACAAAATCACCACCCATTTGCAAAATCTCTATACAAAAAGAGGTAGTCAGGCTGACAAGACTCTTAAAACAAGCGCTTAATGGGAGGCAACCCATCATTTTTAAGTATTTTTGTTCAATTTTATGTTTTTAGTTGTTTTGTAGGAATGCAGGATAGTTATGCAGCTGCATCAGTGCACTTGCATTGAAGAAGAAATATGCCGCATCAAAAATTTCAAAAATTTTTTGAAGAATGTGAGCAAGTGTGAGTTTTAATTCATCAGGAAGATCAAAAGGAGGTTAAGAAGGATAATGATGTGTTTAATAGCCATGGAAGACACGTGGTGGCTTGCATGTACACCACCTCTTACCTAACGACTAGTTACATCAAATCAAATCCCACTTAAACTTCCTTCCCATTAAATCTTCATTCTCACAACCGTTATCCCTTCTTCGCAAACCTCACAAAAATCTCTCAATCAAAGACAGTTACTCATCATAATTCATCTCCATCTCGATCTAAATTCACTCAAAAACCTAGAATTTGAAGAATCAAGATGGTAAAGAAGCAATCAGCCCAGAAATCCTCAAGCAAGCATACCAAAACTCCCCAGAAAGGGGTTATGATTTGAAGAAAGCAAGTTCATCATTCATGTCAACAATTTCCAATCTCAACTGGGATCATTTCGTTCTTCCAAGAGGAGGCTACATTGAAGATTTGGTGAGAGAATTCTATGCTGGAATCACACCACAAGAAGGAACAGAGCACTCCTACACTTCTATGGTGAGAGGTAAACTTGTGCACTTTCATCCAAAGAAATTAAATGAACATTATATGCTTAAATATAATGGTGCTGAATTTGAAAAGAAAGTGGCCAATGCCTTTAAGAAAGAAATGGAAGAAGTGAAAAGTAGGATTGCAATACCAGAACCAGGAGTGGAGCCAAGAAATGAGTATCATTTACAAGTTTTCACATACTACTACTATAGCTTGTGTTGTTTCTATCAAAAAAATATATTTCCCTGGTTGTTTTTAATCCCTCTCCCCTATTTTGAACAAATATGGTTTGTATTTTCTGAACAAATTAGCAGTGTGGAAACTGCTACCCCTTAAGTTTGGGGGGGATTTATCTAGTATGTTGTATGTTTAATTAAATATGTTTGTTTTATCTAGTAAATATATATGTTTTAAAGTAGTTTATATTTTGTTTAAATATTAGATGTACTTAACAAAGTAGTATCTAAATACATGAAATTATTTTTCAAAGAATCTCTTTTGGAAATAGTGGAAAGTATGAAGAATACTATTATTGTTAAAAGTATTTTAGTACAATGGATCAGTTTTTTCAAAAATATGGTGAAAACCCTATGGATGGAATTTTAATGATGAAAAAGAGAAAAAGAAGTCTTATTTCTTAGAAAATAACCAAAATTATTTTTACTTCAACACTTCAAAACTGAGTTTGTGAAAAGAACCTTCCTACTTAAAGATCAATCTGATGCAAAGGGAATTTTTGGTGAGCTTAGGTCAAAACAAAGTTTTACTAAAAAGATAGAAGAGCTTAAAATAAGTTTGGGGGTGTTTTATGAAAACAAATGCTGAATTTGAAAAGTATAAAGAGTAAACAATGCACAAAAAGAATACAAAAATGTGGACAAAAGATCAAAGATCAAAGCCATATTGTCCTGACTCAATTGAAACTATACCTATGCCTAAGTACATTAACGCATCTGGAGGTCAAAGACCTGTGCCATGCAGGAATAAATGTATCTGGAGGATAGTTCAAAGCTGAACCTGTGCCAAAGTGCAAGAAAAAGAAAAATATGCATCTGGAGTTCAAAGACCTGTGCCAAAGTGCAATTGCATCTGGAGGTCAGTGAGGAAGGAAATATGAGCTATCAAAAGAAAAAGCATCATCAGTGAAGTAGCATCAATGCAACTGCACTGAAGAAAACCAAAATGCAGAAAAAATCAATGCACAAATCACTTCAAAGAAGTAATGCATCTGCACAAAAAGATCCACACAAAAAAATAGAAAAATGCATTGGCTCAAAAGCTTTGAAAGAAATTCAACCAAGTCCTTTGTTGTACTTAAAACTCCCCAACACTTGAGAAAATTTTGTTAGTCTAAATTCTTTCTTTTGAAAAATATTTTGGTGTGACCAAAAGTAAACCAATCCTTTCAAAGGCTAGGAGGAAGTTTTTTCACTTAGTCTTGGAACCAATCTCAACTCAGTGGATTCACACACACACAAAAGAGTTTGAATAACTTTGATAGTTTTAAAGAAATAAAGGCATAAGAAAGATTGCTGAGAAATGAAGTTCATAGGAAGCTCCTCATGAAAATCAAAAAAATCAAGCTGATCTATCTTCTAGAATTATAGTTTGTCTTTGTCATTACTTGAGGACAAGCAATGGTTTAAGTTTGGGGGTATGATAACTCTATTTTATATAGAGTATTTAATATGTTTAAACTTAGTAAATTGCTCTCTTTCAAGTAAAGATAAGGAGTTTATATAGTATTTGTAGCGACCGAAAAATCCGGGAAAGGATTCTTCGAAAGGTTCATATGAAGCCACCACCGAAATTCTAGTTTAAGGGCAAATTCGGAAAATCCCTTTAGGTTTAAGATAAGGCTTAGTTTAGGGTTCAGGAGTCGTTATGCATGGGGAAGGTATTAGCACCCCACGACATCCTTTGTCTAATTATTTATGCTTTATTAATATTTATCCTAATGAAAAAGACTTAATTAAATTTTTAGTGCTTGACAAGAGTGGACTCTTGCTCCTACGTACCTCCGGATGCAATGGAGGAATCAAAGCTACGTAGTTCTTCCTGAAAAAGGTTTGTTGGTTGGTGTTTTTTAGTGTAGGGGTCCTAGGATTCCTTGAACTGCATGTGACTCATCGATCTAGGGACGACTAACCCAATTGTACAACCGACTTAGTCCCCTACTTTTTGAATGTAATTTTTTGAGTTTTTGAAAGAAATTGGTTTTATGTGAGGTGGGTTAGTTTTAGAATAGGTATTCTAGAACTCCTGAACTGTACAGCTCATTAGTTCTAGAACGCTGACTAACCCGGTTGTACAACCGACTTAATCCCCTATTTTTAGGAAAATTAGTTTATTTGTGTTTTATTAAGTTTTCAGGATTACTGAACTGTACAGCTCATTGGTCCTAAAATAATGACAAACCCGGTTGTACAACCGACTTAGCCGTTTATTTAATTTCGAGAGAAAAAGTATTTATATTTGAGTTGGAAAAGAATTAAAAAGAAAAAAAGGGGGTAAAAAGCAGGGGGTTGTATAATTAATAGGAGGTGTAAAAAGGAAACCCAGTTTGCATTGGAGGGCCCAATTGGCGAGACTGGGCTTAAGTGAGAGTGGGTGTGTATATTAATCTGTGGGGTGTACTTAGTAATCTGATAATTAAAAATAAACTTAAAAATAAAACAAATAGTGGAGACACTATAAAAGCCCGAGATAGAAATCGTAGACCTACAAAACACTCACTTCTCTTCTCCACTTGGTGGCTGCGCAACTGTGTAGTTAAGTGTATGCTATGCTCTTTTCACTATACAAGAAATTTACACAAAAACAACGCAGGAGGAAGCCAATCTATACATTAAGTATATGACAGGAAATTCAATGAGCATGACCAAGTAATATTATATTCCCTTTTTTCTATTCCAATATTTTCATAAACAAATCTACCATAGAACTATAAAACATGAACAATTTTTTTAAAAAAATATTTACCGTAGGATCCTTTAATAAGTCCAAACAACCATGTTTGGTTATCCCAACGCCATGTGAGAACCTGTTGCTGGCTTTGGTAATGCGTGATATCCAAAAACAAATGTCTTTTGTAGGCTATAGTTACTTGCAACGAAAAGAAGCAAGAAAGAGACGCGGACTGACATGGTAGCAAGAGAGAGACGACGGTAGACGGCAGCTTCTCCGATGGTGGCGTAGTTATGTGATTATGTTTCAAGAGTCGTGACATTGAGGATGAAATGACGCAAGTCACAACATAGATGGCTTACGAGAAACAGAGAGCGGAGGTGCCTCGTTGATTTTGAAGAACTAGGTTTTTATTCTTCAATCGGTGGCTAGACAGCCATACCCACGCCTAACGTCATGCTTGTGGGTATATAACGTGTACACCTACGGTTTTGATGGTCGTGAGTAAAAGTGATCGCTTCAGATACGGCAATTTTCTTGTAGTGTACTGTTGAGGTCTCTGATCTACTGTTTTTGTGTTGATCACTGCTTCTTCTCTTTTTTTTTTAACTCAGAACTTCGAACTTGTGTATTCTGTGGATTAGGATTCTAATGTTGAACCCTAATCCTGTTTAGGTGATTTTTCACTGTTGTTGTCTCCCCCTCTAGATTGTGGATTGACTGTCATTTTATAGTAAAAATTAGGTCATTAGCATTAATGTGTTTTGACTGGTTTGACTGGACTTTTGCAGATCACGGTATGTGGGCTATTTGAGAAGTCTTAGAGAGCAAGAATGCACTCCAAAATTACTAATTGTTGCTGTTGTTTATCGATTATTTTTTTTATTTTCGTTTTTACATTATTTTTTTTGTATTTTTTTGTGTTATTATTTTTTGTATTTTTGGACACTTTGAACACTTCTACATTGTAAATAAAACTAATAGAATTTTTTTGACATTTTTGGACTGTATATATGCTCAAAATTAACTGCACAAAAATAATAAGAAAAAGGAGTCGGGCCAAATACAAAGACGAGAACGGGCCGGACTAGACAAATACGCTAAAACGAGACCCAAATAGAAGAAATGGGCTTGTTAACTAACAACACTAAAATTAACTTGGAATCGCATTCTTAGGCCTGAATTGAGGAGATAAGCCAAATTTTGAGAAAAATGACTTTGGTAGACCTACTTATGTACGACTAAACCCAAATACGGAGATTAGATTGAAGAACGCACGAAAAGATCGATCATTCGCGTGCATGCCTAATTTAAACAACGGTATTTCGATTTAGTTGAACGGGGTGATTGAAATTGGTTCGGGTTAGTAACCGAGACGCTATACTAATAATTCTCGTAATCATGCGACTCCAAAACACGACTATAAAAATAAACGACTAAAACGAGAAAAAGAAGACGGACAAAATTGGGGTATAACAGTATTTTGTGTGATATATGATAACTTGAGTGATTGACATAGTTATAGTTGTTAATAGGCCATTTTGGATATTGTGGTATGTTTGATGTTTTTGCTCAGTGTAGTCTCATGAGATCCTCGCAAGAATGCTCCCGCATTGATCCCGTGACCGAATCGCACTACTTGGTGAGTGAGCAAACTAGCTACTTGCACATCCACTTGCAATGCTGACCTCCTGCTTGGTCCCCTAAAGCAAGACCACTTTATATAGTAGGCGCCTACCATTCACACATAACCATAGGGATAGCTTTGAAGAGTCATCAACATATGGACACATGTTCATATCTCATGGACCTCCCTATACACTTGATCAAAGATCTCACCTTGGGGATCAACCTCTGAAAAGCAACTACAGCTCAATCCTCTCAAGATTACTTCAACATGAAGGAAGGAAGCACCTCTCTTGAAGACTATAAAAGGACCTCACATCTTCATTTGGAAATATATCACAATCCATAAGTTAGATTCAAATTTCAATATACATAGTTAGTTTCTATTTTGTAAGAGGGAAAGGAAGGAATAGTCTATCCTCCTTACTTCGATTCATAGTATTTGCATAGTGCTAAGGAGTAATGCTAGTGCATTGCAAGGAGAACTCATGCAAAGGGCTACAACTTGTGTAATCTCTATCTTGTTGTTTCTCTTTTGTGATTTCAATTATATAAACATGTTATATTCAGTTTATATTTATCTTGCAATGTCTATTGTTAGCTAAATCTCTATTAGTTGGAATGTTGTAATCATTTAATGAGCTTTTAAGTAAGTATGATGCATGTATGTAATGTTTGCATTTTAGTTATTGTTTGATAATACTTTCAACACTTATTTTGAGATTGATCACTTAGAATAAGTAGATTTGTAAGAGCAGACATGGCTTACAATTAAGAACTCAAGAATTAATATGGGTAAGTGTTTTACATAAAGGAAACTTTGTGAAAACCATGATAAAACCTAGACATAGGATAGTATAGTCCATAGGGTGATACTGTGGGTACTTAAGATACAAGGGTGAACTTATTTAAGCATGCCTAGACATAGGAAGCTTGTAATGAAACTCTGAAGAAAGTAACTGAAAGGCACATAGCTAATGCAACAGCATTCAATGCAACTGCATCACATACTGCATCAAACACTTAAAAGTAAATTACTTGATGAAGACATTCCAACTAACTTCTCTCATTTGCACTACAAATACATGCATTTTAGTTTTTACTAACTTGATTGTGATAACACCAACTCCACTTTAAATTGTTATTTGGTTACTTTACACTCTATTACTTTGTATTGAATTTTAAAAGAGAGTTTTTCAATCTCTGTGGGTTCGATCTTTTATACTACTTGTTTTGGACTGTGTATACTTGCACATGCTTTTTTCCAACACCACTAGTCTATGTGTAAACCTAACGGGCCTAGTAAATGGGTCCAATACATATATAAGTAAATCTACTATTTACAACATATCTCAACACTCCCCCTCAAGCTGAAGCATATAGATCGTAGGCATCCAGCTTGTCACGTATGTAAGTTATCCTTGGTCCTCGAAGAGCTTTTGTGAAGATGTCTGCCAATTGATCATTAGAACCAACAAATGAAGTAGCAATGTCACCGGACACAATCTTCTCACGAACAAAAGGACAATCAATTTCAATGTGTTTGGTTCGCTCATGAAAGACTGGATTGGACGCAATATGTAGGGCTTCTTGATTCTCACAAATGAGACTCATAGTGCCTATTTTACAAAAGCGCAACTCTTGAAGAAGATGTTTCAGCCATGTGAGCTCCTGAGTGGTAAGTGCCATAGCTCGATATTCAGCCTCAGCGCTGGATCTGGCAACAACATTTTGCTTTTTAATTTTTCATGGAATTAGATTTCCACCAATAAGAACACAATACCCAGATGTGGACCTTCTATCAAAGGGACAACCAGCCTAATCAGCATCTATGTAAGCAACAACATTTGAATCACCTCTATCCGTGTAAACAAGACCTTTTCCAGGAGCTCCTTTGATGTACCTCGGGATTTTAACCACGACATCCCAATGACTGTCACAAGGGGAATTTAAGAATTGACTCACCACACTAACAGCGTATGAAATATCTGGCCTCGTCATGGTCAAGTAATTCAACTTCCCAACTAGGCTCCTATACCTTCCTGGATCTGAAAAGGACTCCCCCTGATCCGGTAGAATCTTGACATTAGTATCCATAGGAGAGTCAATTGGCTTGCAATCTAGCATGCCAGTTTCTTCTAAGATATCCAAAGCATACTTTCTCTGAGAAATAGCTATCCTCTGCCTTAGAATGAGCTACCTCAATGCCAAGAAAGTATCGTAACTTCCCAAGATCTTTGACATGAAAATGATGGACTAGTGTTGCGCCCCGAAAAATCCGGTTTGGACTTTTCGTTTGACAACGTGGAAAATAGTAGAGCCGCCACCAATATTTATTTAGGAAAACATTGAAAAAACCTTTTTTTTGGGAAAACGGGTGGTCTTTTGAAAACGCAAAGATGTAGTTCGGGGGTCGGTTACGCATGGGGAAGGTATTAGCACCTCACGCGTTCTTTCTACCGAAAGAGAACCATTAACTTGATGTGTGGTTTGGAAATGTTTGATTTGAAATGATCGTTCTACTTCTTTTCTTTTCTTTTATTTCTTTTGAGAAATCGTTTTATTGAAAAGACGGTGGAAAATAATATTTTTGGTATCTTTGAAAAGCGGAACAAAACAAAGATTTTTTTAAAAGGGTGCTTGACGGGACATGAACCCGGTCCTACGTACCCTCACTGGATGAGGGATCAAAGCCACGTAGTTCTCGGTTTTTGCGTCCGAAGACGGCTTTTGCGTTTTGAAGCTTTTGAAATAAGACTCAAGTGTTCACGAACACCAAACAAGTAAAGGCTTCGAGTGGCGTTCATTACTAACTTGAAAGAAAAGTGAGTTGAAACCGGTAATCAATCAAGCAAAAGCTTCGAGTGATTACAAGTGACAACGTTGTATTACTTTTTGAAATTGTTTTGAAAAAGGCAAGCATCGGTGATAATTATCAATAATAACTCATTGTTATTTTGAAACTTGAATTAGTTGGTATTTGATTAAGGTGTGGGAGCTTTCATAGTAGTCAAACAAGCAGAGGCTTCGAGTGACTACCACTAATCACTCCTCATTAGCGATCAAACAAGCAAAGGCTTCGAGTGACGACTAATGATTTATTTAAGAAAATGCCTTAGGTTTTTTATTTGGAAAAGCATTTAATTTTGATTTGAAAACTAGTTTAGAAAAGAAGTTTGATTTGGAAAAGAGACTTTGGAAAACAAGTAGAACATTTCAATCAACTCTAATTCCATAACCAAATGCAAGATGAATGAATGAAGTTCAAACACGTTCAATTAATCAAGCAAACAAGAACACATTGATCATCAATTAAGATTAAGCATGCCCATATAATTAAGGGATTCAATTGTCAACGATGCGAGACAAAGTTCTAAAAAGTAATTGTGCAAGTGTGTGAGAGAGGTGCAATTGTCTTAATGATTCTATGCTACACAAGTAGTAGGCTTACGTCTTCATATAAGAGCACATGCATGGGGGAGGGATTGCACACAATTAAGTCAAGATCTTTAAATGGCATCATGAACAAGTGATACAATTAATTATAGGCACAGGATATTCCTAGTTGGATGATTGAACATGTAAGCAAAGATGCATGATTAAGTAAGCATGTGAATGCATGAGTATACAATGGATGAATGCGCATTATAGAATGCAAGGCATGGTATTATTGGATGCATGATTAGGCAAACATGTGAATGCATGAATATACAAGGAATGAATGTGCATTATTGAATGCAAGAACAATTTAAAAAGAGTGCAAGACATAGTGTTAATGAGTGCATGAACATGTGAAGATGAATGCAAGATATAATGTTGATGAATGCATGATCATATTATAATGAATGCAAGACATGATATTAATGGATGCATGAACATGTAAGAGAGTATGAGAATACAAGAGGCATAGGCACATATAGATGCATGAACATGTAAGCACAAGTGATGAAATGCAAAGTGTAAAAATGTTTTGGGTATTTTTGCAAATAGACAAGTAGTAAAACTTTTAGTAGAAAGTTAGTGAAGGGTAAAGTAAAAATGCATGAGGTGAATGGTAATTATTTAATGAAATGGTAAAGTAAAAAGTTAAAATGTCTTTTTTTAGTTTTGGTAAAAAGTTAATGAATGGTAAGGTAAAAATGTGAATGAGTGGTTAAAAGTTAAAACATATTAACACAAATATACTCAACTACACAAGATCAAACACCACATTTTTAAGCACAAAAATGATCATCACAAGGCCTATTAGGCCGAAACCACATGTGAACATAACAACAAATTATTTCATGCTAAAGTGCACAACAAAACACAAGATCAAAACCTAAATTATCATGCCAAAAACTCATAATCAACACATGGAACAAAATCATGCAAATCAAGCACTTCATGCCTTTTATTTACATAAATCAAGGAGTGAAAAGAAAGCAAACAAAACCCTAACTCCTAAGGTTCAAAACCGAAACCCCTACACCCCTAAATCAAACCAAAGTTCAACTTGGAAGTTATGATATGAACAAGAAGATGCATATAATATATGAAAGATCCTTTATTCATGGAAAAGTGAAGAAATGAGTGTGAAAATGCAAGACATATGATCAAAACACAAGAACACTCTCTTCAAGGCCAAGGGCTCACTTCAAACACCCAAGGCTCCCAATGTCCTTGACATAGTGTTTGAAATGAACCCTCTAAGCCTCTTTGAGAGGAAAGAGGAGTAGAAGAAAGATCTACATGTTAATAATTAAAAATGCAAGAGATAATAGACTTACCTCAAGAAATAACTAGAACAAGAGTAGAAATTAAGATCAAAAGTCACAATCCTCACAAATCACCAACAAATGCCACGCAAACTTGAAGAAAACAAGCTCCTTAGTAGTGTAAAAATGAAATTGAGGATGAAAGGAGGAAGATATATGAATGTGGAGTGGGTTTGAGGTGATTTGGTGAATGAAAGTTGAAAAAGAAATGGAGGAGGAGAAGGAGAAGAATTCGGCCAAGCTAGGGAGGAGGGGAGGAGAGGTTGGTTGCTAGGGTAAAAAATGAGAGTGTCCTCCTTTGTCTCTTATTTTTGGGTTTTATATGGGGTGCAAACTTAAGGGTATTGAGGACAATGTACTTCTTGCAAACCAATAGGATTTGAGATAAAATTTGAATCAATGGTCAAGATGCAATGTCACATGGATTAAGGGCAATTAAAAAGCACCAAGTGAGGAGAGAGAAGGGGCTGGGTGCGCAGCTAATGGAGGGTGGTGAAGGATAAGTTCATTTACAAAATTGTATTTTTCCATGAAGCTTATTACACAAGTGCCATTTTAATTCAAATGAAGGGTAAGGATTGCACTCAAAACTTGAATGGAAGGCCAAGATTTAAACACAATTTGTAAACAATAAAAATAAATCAAAATGGAGTGGATTGGGGCCCAAAGTATGCGCAGCTAGTGGAGGGAGAGTGAGTGAAATTGCAAATTGTACTATTGTACTATACTTGACCTTTCAAAATTCAAAAGAATATGGATTATTCCCTTCTAGATAATTCTTCTAAATTCATGCAATTTTGAGCCATGTCCCATGATTCAATGATTGGGCTCTGAATTTTATGATCTCACCAATCCCAAAATTGATTTATTTACCCCACCTCAAAGGAAATGACCATTTTACCCTTCTATCCAAAAACTTGATTTTTATGCCAAAAGGTTTAATATTTATGCGCAAAAACAATCACAATTAGGCACAAATACTCCTCAAATAAATTATTGATGATTGTTCAGTGATTTGGGACGAAAGACCTTTTTTATTGTGAAATGACCAAAATGCCCTTTCACCCTAAAAACCCTAGTTCTTTGCCCGAAGCACATTTTCACTTCAAAAATGGCTTTTCTCCCTAAGAATGACCTCTAATACCTTGAAATGCATGTTGAATGGCTTTTCCTGAGGAATTGTCCCTTATTTGCGAAATGACCAAAATACCCTTTTGCACTGAAAAACTCTAGTTTGTCCAAAAGTGCATTCCAACTCCAAAAATGATTCTAGAAACTTTGAAATGATTTTTAGAAACCTAAATGCAATGCATGATGCTCTCTTCTCCCCTATTTATTTATTTTTTTGGGGAAAATTAAGGTTTTGACCTAAGCCGGACAAAATTGGGGTATGACAGCTGCCCCTCTTTATCTGGATTTTAACAAGGAATATGAATTGGCTGAAACATATTCCGAGGCAAAATAGAGATAAAGAATTCAGAAATTATACCGATTTTGTCTACTTAGGAAAAAAACCCGAATTTTCTTTTTCTTTTTGGGTGAATGGATGCCAGCCAGAAATGACTGTAATGAATACAGTGTCATCCCTTAGGAAGCCAATCAAAAGCAAGAAAATAAACTGGCGCCAACTCTCAGGCAGCCAAAGCAAGAAGTAAATTGGTGCCAACCCTCGGGTGGCATAAACAGGAAAAAATAAAGTAGCAAAGAAAACAGTAAAGAAAGCAATAAAGAAATGCAGTAAAGGAGGAGCACTTGCGGCTCTGAAGGAACACTTGGGCTCTGAAGGAACACTTGGGCTCTGAAGGTGGCCTATTCGAGCGGCCTAAGGTTCAATATCAATTTGTGGGACTAATACATTTTACCTTGATGGACTTACGCTATTCTTTATACTGACACAGCTAGTCTGAAGGACACGAAGTCTGGGGGCCGATCTGTCATGCTCTGTGATGACTTGGCGAAGTGAAGGACACGAGGTCTGAGGGGCCGATCCGCCACGCTCCGTGATGACTTGGCGAGATGAAGGACACGAGGTCTGAGGGGCCGATCCGTCACGCTCCGTGATGACTTGGCGAGATGAAGGTCGAGTTCAAAGTCGCTGTTTGGACTGTTGATTTGAACTAAACTGAAGGACCCAAGAGTCTGATGATTCGTCGGTGCTCGATAACGACGGGATCTGAAGGGACGCATTGGTCCTGAGGGGACGCGTGGGCCCTGAAGAGATTCGCAAATCCTATTGCTTGACTGATTGGGACGGCCGACGCTGGTGTACTGGATTGAGGGCGCCTGCTCGGGCTAGCGAACTTTTCTTCAGCTTTATCTAATACTGTGTGCCTGCACATGTTAGCAGATGCAAATGCATGGTGCATGGAATGTGAATGCATGTTATGCAAGGGCATGTTATGCAGGAGTATGTTATGCGAGTGCATGCAATGCTATGATTTTGGTGTGATGATGAATGCAATGGGATGCTATTCTTGATTTTCTTTGGTCAGCTTTCCCCTTTTTTTTTTGACTGTTTGTGTTTTTTTTTATTTGATCCTTTTCTGACCAGCTTTCTTTTTTCTGGTCGTCTGTTTTTTTTTGCTTTTTGACAACGGCTTATTCTTTTACTGGTTCAACCGTCTCCCGATACTCCTGGCACAAGACTGAGAGGCCGATGGAAACTGTAGGGCTCATGAATCGAACGCAAGCTTGCTTTATGGTTCGCCATCTGGAATGGTTTGTGAGTGCAACCTTCTTTGTAAGATTAATTTTCTTTAGGAAATTGCTTATTTCCCGTGACTTTTAAAGATTTCACAATGATTTGTAATGCTCTATGATGTATGCACATTTTTTACAGTTCAAGATCACCATCATCATAAAACGCTTATTTTGAGCAGAAAAAGCAGAAAATAGCAACAAACAGACATGAGAAAGTTGAGCTTTATTGATGTAGAAGCCGATCGTACAGAATGTTACGATGACTGTTCAATACATTTGAAAGTTTTAAGGGAAGCTAATTTCTGACTGTCCGTCTCTGTGGAGCAGTGCCGACATTTATGTCCTTGACCTTGATCATTCCCTCATCCAAGTCTTCAGGGGAGTTGCATGCCCTTCTTTACTTTTCATGCTCAAGCTTTCTGACCCTAATTTTTGCCTGGATCGCCCTTTGCGAGTTTTCAATCCACCGGGTCGCTCTGATCTTGCCTAGGCCGCCCTTTCGGGTTTTCAAACTAGCGAGCTAATTCTTACTTGGCTCATCTTTCTCTTTTTTTTCACTTATTTCTTTTAGGCAAATACTTCTTCACTTGATCGGAATTGACTGGGTTTCTGAGATCTTCGCCGTCCATGCTGGTGAGTATCAGTGCTTCTCCAGAGAAGGCTTTCTTGACCACGTATGGTCCGTCATAGGTGGGCGTCCACTTCCCACGGGCATCACTCTGAATAGGCAGAATCTTCTTGAGTACTAGATCTCCCTCATTGAACTCTCGGGGTCGAACCTTCTTGTCAAAGGCAGTTTTCATCCTCTGCTGATACAATTGCCCATGACACAAAGCTGCAATTCTCTTCTCCTCAATGAGATTTAGCTGATCCAAACGATCCTGTACCCACTCTGCTTCTTCCAACTTGGTTTCCATTAGTACCCGCAGGGAGGGTATTTCAACTTCAATGGGAAGCACTGCTTCTGACCCGTATACCAGAGAGAAAGGGGTTGCCCCGGTTGAAGTGCGTACTGAAGTATGGTAGCCATGCAAAGCAAAGGGAAGCATCTCATGCCAATCCTTGTAGGTTACCACCATTTTCCGCACTATTTTCTTGATATTCTTGTTGGCTGCTTCAACTGCCCCATTCATCTTGGGACGGTACGGGGATGAATTGTGATGCTGAATTTTGAATTCTTTGCACAAGTCCTTCATCATTTTGCTGTTCAGGTTGCTGCCATTATCAGTGATGATCTTGTCGGGAAGACCGTAACGGAAGATCAGATCTTTCTTGACAAACTTGGCAACCACTGAACTGGTTATACTTGAGTATGAGGCAGCTTCAACCCACTTTGTGAAATAGTCAATGGCGACCAGGATGAAACGATGCCCATTTGATGCTTTGGGTTCAATTGGACCTATGACGTCCATGCCCCACATTGAGAACGGCCAAGACGCAGTCAAGACATTTAATTTAGCAGGCGGTACATGAATGTGATCAGCATAGATCTGGCATTTGTGGCACTTTCTTTCAAAACTGTAATAGTCTGATTCCATCTGCAACCAGTAATAACCCGCCCTTAAGATCTTTCTAGCCATGGTGTGCCCACTGGAATGGGTTCCGAACGAGCCTTCGTGCACATCTCTCATGATTCTTTCGGCTTCTTCTTTGTCAACACACCTCAGGAGAACCATATTGTAGTTTCTTTTGTAGAGAACTTCACCACTCAAAAAGAAATTCCTTGACAATCTTCTGAGAGTTCTCTTGTCATTCTCTGATGCCCCAGGTGGGTATTCCTGATTAGTGATGATCTCTCATTTTTGGGTTTTATATGAGATGCAAAATTAAGGGTATATGGGACATTGTGCTTTTGCAAACCACTAGGATTTGAGATAGAATTTAAATCAAGGGCTAGGATTGCAATGCACATGGATTAGGGGCAATGAGAAAACACAAAATGGAAGGGAATCAGCTGGTGTTACACGAAATTGAAGGGTTTTTGTGCACAAAAATTGTTGAGGGCAATTAGGTCAATTTGCACATAGTTGTAGCCTAGGATTTGATCTAGAATTTTAATCAATGGCTAGGAATACAACTCACATGGATCAAGGGCATGAAGAAACACAAAATGAGGTGAAAATGGGCTGGAAAATTCGGAGCAAACATGAGTGGAATGAGTGGAAAACTTGCAAGTTGTCATTTTTGTCTTATTGAGGACACTTGACCTTTCAAAATTCAAAAGGTTTTTGATTATTCCTTTCTAGATAATTCATCATTAATTCATGCCATTTTGGGCCATATCCTAGGAATCAATCATTGGGCCTCAAATTCTATGATATCACCATTCCCAAAATTGATTTGATACCTCACCTTGAGGGAAATTCTCATTTTACCCTTTTCTTTAAATTTGAGTTTTTATGCAAATAAATAATATTCATGCGTATAAAATAAAAATAATTAAACATGTTCTTCCTCAAATAATTCCCCTAACAATTGCCCAGTGATTTGTGATGGAAAACCGCTTTTGTCGTGAAATGACTAAAATACCCTTTTGCCCCAAAAACCCTAGTTTTGCTCAAAAAGTGTATTCCAACCCTAAAAATGATTTCAAGAACCTTGGAATGACTTTTAGAACCCTAAATTCAATGCATGATGCTCTTTTCTCTTCTATTTATTTGTTTTTGGGGAAAATTAGGGTTTTGACCTAAGCCGGACAAAATTGGGGTATGACACACCCAACAATAGATTTACTAGGAGGAGGTGGCACAAGAGTCCATGTCTGGTTAGATTCTAAGGCTGTCATCTCATCAATCATAGCTTGTCGCCAACCTGAATGAGAAAGAGCTTCCTGCGTGGATTTAGGAATAGTGATAGAAGAAATAGCAGACACAAATGTATAATGTGAAGGTGATAAGCGGTGATAACTGAGGAAATTATAAATAGGATGAGGGTTACAAGTGGAACGGGTACCTTTACGCAGGGCAACAAAAGGCTCGTCTGACTCGGTAGGCGGATCCGGAGTAGGAGAGGAAACCAGGGAGGGAGACGTGCACGATGCTGATATGTTTGCAAGGGAGGAGGACCAGGAGGACTGGGAGGTTCTGTAGGAGAAAAGTGATCTATCTGATCAATGATGGGTGTAAATGGAACTACCGGGACAAGATCAGGAATAGGTAATACTTGAGAGACAGACTCAGACTCAATGGGAGATGCAAAGAAGGGTGCATCTTCAAAGAAGGTGACATCAGCAGACATATAGAAGCGATGTGTGGGGGACAGTAGCATCGATACCCTTTTTGAAATCTTGAATAACCAAGGAAGACACACTTAACTGCACGAGCAGACAACTTATCAAGTCCCGGAGTAAGATCATGAATAAAACAAGTTGATCCGAAGACTCAAGGAGAGATACGGAACATGTAACACCCCCTTACTTCTAATACTACTTAGCAATAAGATCAGAGTTTTCAAAAATCACTCAAGGAGTGCTACATTTTTCTACATGAACTTAACCAAGCAAAACAATAAAACATTTGCGCAGCTAAAACAGTGGTAGTGTAATGCACATATATCACCTCGACCTAGAAGGAACCGAGCTCATCAAGTAACAAGTTATTAGTTACAACTTAGTCAAAATAATACAAGTTCCAAAAGACATAGGTTTACAACACAAAATAACCTACATACAGACCACTACACTACTCGGCCCCCAGTGTTACACTACCAGAGCAAAATGACGACGCCAACGACACTGAGTGAGAACTGACCTCTACTCAGGGATACCTGCAAGTTGCCACATGAGAGCAACATAAAAGCAAAGAGGGTGAGTCTCTAAACACATATAATAAGGTTTATGACAAGCATTATGCTAAGCAAACACATATAAACACTTCGACACGATTACACAAATAACAATTATTCGATTGCATGAGTTATATGCATGATGCACCCATACTTCGGGGCATATGCATGATGGATCCATTAAGACCAAGTCTTCTGCTATCACCTTAGGATCAAGTCCTCTGCTATCACCTTAGGACCAAGTCTCTGCTATAACCTTATGCTTATGATTTATGCGACGCCATGAACAATGCATATCACACAACATACACATTATTCAATTAAATCATAACATAATTCCAAGAACTCACCAATTAGACCATGACCTTTTATTCATAAATAGGACCTAAGTCCTCTGCTTTCTCCATAGGACCGAAGTCCTCTGCATTCACCATTTTCATTTATTTAATGCCCCTCAGGGACTTCAACATTTATTTAATCCTCTACTCGTAGCCATAAGGCCAACAAACACACATATATCATTTTCTGGGTTAAGGCCGACGTCTCTACATCGGCCAACAACGCTAAGGCTGTCGCCCTTAGCTCACCAACCACCTCGGCGCCTAGTAGTGGACCAATCAGTCACTACGGGGCTACCATGTCCCTTAGGACTAAAACATCAATTAGGGACTAAAATGACTACACCATTTAACCCCTCGCGCACTAGGCACTCCAAAACGACACTCACTGTCGCGCCCAGCAATAACCGGCGCTACACTGGCGTTAAAACCACACCTCGACACCTATGGCACCTCAGCACACTCGGCACCTCGGCACGCTTGGCACCTCGGCATGCCTACACTCTGCTTCACTCCTAGTCACTCCACTTCACACGAACGTACATCTCACCTCGTCAAGTGCACCTAGGTATGATATACTCTACGCTCGGCCATAACACCTCGGCATTACACGCTACACGCTCTCAACTAAGACTTCAAAGAACTAAGCCTAAGTACTTTACCTCGGCCTAAGCATCTCGGCCTACTTACTCTACAACTCAGCAAGCACAAACCGATCCTTATACCTAGTCTTATGTACTCATACACTTAGTTACCGGTGCTCTATCACTCATCTCGGCTTCTATGCCTCATTACCTACGTTTTGACTTACGATCATCACTTAAGTTTCGTTACACTAGTGGTAGGTAGATGCACCTCTACTACCCCAAGTCAACCCCTTCGCTTAAGCCCAGACACACGTTCTCTTTGCTATGAACACTCAACTCCCAACCTACACCTCGGTAGTCTAGTGTTCTACTCCATAAGAACCTTACACTCTCACGTCTCTCACTTTAGCTCACTGGGACTGAGAGTTTTCTCAGCTCCCATTTCACTCCTTAGTCTCTCACGACCATCACCTCATCATCTCAACACAAGCTCACTGAAACGAGCTAAACATAGCGTTAAGCAACACAGCTCAGGAAAACACAGCTACAACTACTCACACATAACACTCATCATACTACAAAATTATACGTGAGAAGAGAGCCCCCTAACCTTGACCAGTTGAGTAAACGACCCTCTCTTCACCGATTCCTCCAGTTAACACTCGCAGCAACTCTTCTCCCTTGAGCTTGAGCTTCTTCCACGCCAAAAGCTCTCCCTTCTCTCTAGAAACCGATCTCACCTACCAACCTCTCTCTCTTACTTCTCCTTGACTTTTCTTAGATCCCTTTGTGGCAAAACATGCTTCCTTTCCTTCGACACTCTCACTTAAAGCACACACTTGGGCTTCTAATGGCTCATGGGCCTCCAATGGCTCATGGGCCTCTACGCCCACCTTCTCCATTCACTTAAGCATCTCCTAATTGAAATAAACTCCTAATTTAAGTCAATTGCCCTATTATCCTTTTAATATGACCAACCAAAATACCTCCTAATACCATAGGAATCTCACATTAATCTTATGACCTAATAAAATGTTGCAAGCTTTTAAATAACCCAATTGAATAAATAATTGACTATTTTTGGGGCGTTACAGAACAAGGGTTCCTCGGGGAACAATATGGAATGAGGAACCCTATTTTGGATAACAGAGGATGGAATTCTATTAATCAAGTGCCCTGCAGTGAGTACAGCATCCCCCCAAAACTTCAAAGGAACATTAGCATGAATAAGCAAAGTGCGTGCTATTTCAATTATATGACGGTTCTTACGTTCAGCAATGCCATTTTGTTGTGGGGTATGGGGACAAGATGATTGATGTATGACACCATTTTCAACCATAAAAGAATTAAATGATGCAGAAAAATACTCTTTTGCATTGTCATGCACAGAAAGTACGAATAGAACAACCAAATTGATTTTTGATTTCCTTGAAGAAATTTTGAAAAACACCAAGAAGTTCAGATCTATCCTTAAGTAGGTAGATCCACGTACATCTAGAAAACTCGTCAATAAAAGTGACAAAATATCTATGTCCTACTACTGAAGTGACTCGACTTGGTCCCCATACATCTGAGTGAACAACATCAAAAGGAGAACGAGCTTGTGACTGAGTACTGCTACGGAAGGAGGAACGAACATGTTTCCCAAGCTGACAAGACTCACAATCTAATGACTGCAGATGAGACAAATGAGGAACCATAACTTTGAACTTCTTGAGACTTGGATGACCTAACCGACGATGAAGAAGACTGGGAGACTCTGTAGTAGAAGTGGAGGCAAGTGTAGATGAAGGTTGGGTAGACCGGAGGTAGTAAAGTCCATGTGACTCATATCTTGTACCAATCGTCTGTTGCGTACTCCGGTCTTGTATAACAAAATAATCATCATCAAAACGTACAGAACATTTAAGACGTGGAGTCAGACGACTAACTGAAATTAAATTAAATGGACAATTGGGTACAAGAAGAACATTGTCAAGAGTTAAGGATGGAAGGGGAATGGCTTCACCAATGCCACTAGCTTTAACTCTATCCGTCGGCAACCGTAATATATTGTGGGGTGTTAGGTTGGGATATTTTGGATAAAAGAGATGGATTACCAACCACACAATCGGAAGCTCCAGTGTCCATAATCCAGAAGTCAACGGGTGATGATTGAGAGAAACAGACTGTAGAATTACCAGAATGAGCAACTGTTGCCGATGAAGAAGCCTGGGAAGTCTTATACTGCAGGAATGCCTTATACTCCTCATCAGAAACAACATTTTGTTTAGCATTTTTCTGTTCAGAATCATTAACTTGAGTCACATTTATTGGTTTCTCTGGAAAGCCATGAAGGGAATAACACTTGTCTTCAGTATGACCAAGTCTCTTACAATAAGTGCACTGAGGACGTCCTCCAACACGACCTCCTCGACCACCCCCACTGTAATACCCCAATTTTGTCCGCCCAAAGCAAAAACATTTTTTCAGAAAAAATAGAGCAATAAGGTAATTCATAATGTGTGGAAAATAGTGGATTTGTGCATTTATATGTATTCATCCCCTGTTTCGCATTTTTATTTGAATTACGTGCGCGCCAGTCGTAACTGCGTGAGCTGCCCTGTGCCCTTGTCATTTGGCACGTGTCTTTATTTTCAAAAAGGTTATTTATTGATCATTATTAATTTTTGGCACCCAAAAACATTTTTCTTAATTTTTAGGAACTTTAGAAAGTAAAGTAGTGCATATTTTTGCATTTTTGGGCATTTAAATAAAAGCAAATTAATTATTTTTGGACCAAGACCAGGTCAAGGATGTGGCATACATGTTACTCTACCAAGGGTAATTTTTGTATAATTTTTGGAAAGAAAACCCTAGTCCAAAATAATTAAAAATGCATTTTCCCCATTTTTAGCGCATAAAAAACCAAAAAAGACCATTAAATATTCCCCAATTTTTATTGTCTAGAATAATTAGGGGGAATATTTTATGGTGCTCAAAAATATGTGACACCTTTTTAATAGGTGCACATTCACTTCCATGCCCAAAAATTCAAAACTCAAAAGAAAATACACTCCCATTTACACTCACTTCTTCACAAGAAAATACAAAGTTTCCTCTTTAGTAACACTCCATCTCAATTATACCCTTAACCCTATTTCTACCCCACATCACATATGAGCCTCCATTCCCAAAATAAGACAAGCTTTACACACAAATTCTCCCTTTCTCTCGCTTTGGGGCGAAATGCCTCCCTCTCCCCCTCACTCTCATTTTTGTGTTTTCTCACTACCCAATATCCAAGTGATCTCCAATCCTAGCCCTTCATTTAAATTTAAAACCCAATCCTAGAGCACCTAGTAAAGAACAATGACCTCATTACCCCTAGACCTAAAACATTTCTATACATACCCTCTCATTCCCACCCATAAAGAGGACTTTTTTTTCCTTTTTGCTTCTCACCTTCCTACACTAAAACCCTAGCACACAAAAAACCTCTCCTCCTTCCCTCTCAAGGCCGTAGCCTCCTCCCCCTATCCTCCATTCATTTTTTATTTCCTTCCACCCAAACACCATCACTCCACCTCATTTGCATCCCTCTTTCACATACTCCCTCCATTTCTCATTCAAAGTTCAAGCACCATCATCAAGTGGGTATTTCTTTGAAGAACCTTGGAGTTTTGTTGATTTGTGTCAAGTTTCATCTTCTCATCTCACTTTCTAGCTTAGAGCTAAGGTAATTCCTAAAACCTTGCATCATCTTCAAACTTTTAGCATCAAAAATGTAGATCATAGGTTAATTTCGCACTATCCATCATCATCTTTGCATTTTAATTATTTGATGTTAAATTTATTATTGTGGTTGGATGAGAGATGTGTTTCAAGCATTTTGACAAACACTTAGGGAGGTTTGGGTGCTTGAAATGCATCTTTCACTTGGAATAAATTGTGTGTTTGTGCATATTTCTTGTTTGCTTGCATTTTCATGGATAAAATTGTGGTTTATGACTATGTTTTATTTCGCATGTTAGGATAAAATTAGAGTTTATATGATTTTGTTGCATTTCCTTGCTTAATCATGTGAATACTTGCCAAAATGTAGATCCTTACTTTGAGCATCATTTTCTTTCTTGTACATATTTTAATTTCATGCATCTTTGTTGCTATGTTTTGATTTTAGGTTTATTTACATGATCTTGTTGTCTTAGTGAATATAAAATGTTGTTGCCTCTTAGTTTTGTTTCGCATATCTTAATTAAAATGGTGTTTGATGATGTTTTTTTTGCTTGTTTTGATGGTTGAATCATGCAAATAAATGTCTCTATGCCTTGATTGTGTCATTTGCTTGCTTGATCTTGGTGATTTGAGAAAAGAAATTAGGGTTTTGGTCCATATGTGCTTCACATAAACCACTGTGTGAGGCGGCACGTAGTGTGTCTCCTAAATTTTTGAACTTCCGTCCATATGCATCGCCTTTATTTTTTCCACGCGCATCATTCACATCATAATCGCATCATGCCGCATTCATTAAAACCAAATGTTGTAAATATTTGCATTCATATTGCATCTCATTTGGATTTGTTTGCCGAGGATCACCGAATAATGTAATGTCTTGTCATAGGTGCATCAGAATGGAATCGAATAGCAAGGCTTCACTTACTTCTCGCTTCCCAGTTATGAAGAAGGTTGATGTTGGTAGCCTGAGACAGTGTGCAACTCTTATGGGCCCGATTGAAAGGGATTCTTTTGATCAGACATATGGGAATATTCGTAGGCTTTTGCAGTTGGATGTTCAAGAGGATGCCCTTGTGCCTTTGAGCCAGTTCTACGATTCTGATGTGAGATGTTTCTTCTTCAAGAACTTTCAGCTATCACCTACATTGGAGGAATATGAACAGCTTTTGGGGTTCTCCAAATCTCATGCTGGGCCCTACCAATATCAAGGACAGTACTACACTGATGAGAAGCTTGCAATGTTGCTTAGGATTGGTGTGGACAAATTGAGGTTACAAAAGCTAGAAAGAAATGTTGTAGTTGGGTATCTGCAAGAGTACTTTGAGGGCCTGATGCAATCCTATGCTTTGGCTAAGAAATGGGGTTCATTCAAGTTAGTGCTTGCCCTCACCATATTTGGGGTTGTTCTCTTTCCTCAAATAGAAAGGTATGTTGATGAAGATGCGATTGGTGCATTCTTTGCCGTCAAGGACACCAAGAACCCTATCAATCCTGTGCCTGCTGTTCTTGCTAACACATACCATGCTTTCACTCGCTACAGTCAGTTCCATAAAAAGAAGATGTGCCTTTCTTCTCATGTCCTCTATGCCTGGCTTATCACCCATGTAATCCATAACCGGAAAGATGTCAGGGAGCTAATTTCTTATGCTCTAGGCTGTGATGTGAAGGTCAGAACCTCTCTGGAGTGGGTTGCGTTTCTGAAAGACCTCAATGATCTCCAAATCCGATGGTTTACAGTCGCTTGTTGGAATGACAGACCTGTGGTGGTGTTCAGCTATGGAAGCTTTCAAAATGTGCCTCACATGGGGACTCAAGGGTGTATCAATTACAACCCTTCATTGACCCTAAGGCAACTCGGTTACCCGATGAGGAACTCACCCTCCGAAAGCATGCTGTCACGTGTTTACCTCTATAAGGGGATGCCTAAATGCGGTGATTTGCTTTGAAGAGTTCAACAATCATGGGAATCCGTAGTACGAAAGGGAAGTGAAGAGCTGTCAAAAAGAACTAGTGATATCACCTTCAATCAATGGCTCAAGGAGAAGCTTCAAAGGACAACATCACTGAGTCAAGGGACACTTCCCCTTGAGGAGGAAATACCAGAGCCCTATGTCCCTACCTATGAGGAGCTGAACGAAGTCAAATCTGCTTTAGCCAAGGTGGAAGAGGAAAAGAAAGCATTGCAGGCCAAGTTAGAGGAGATGGCTTTAGAGAAGGAAAAGCTAGAGGGAGAAAACGCTGTCAAAATGATCATTGTGGAAGAAAGTGTTAAGTGATTCAAGGAAGAGGAGCAAGGCAAGATAGAAGCCCAGAGATATCTGAAGGGAGTCAGAGAGGAGCTCCAAAGGTATAAACAGAAAACAAGGAAGGCACTTGAAGAAGCTCAAGAATGGAAGACAATAGCCATTGAATCAGGACAAGAATCACATCTGGTGGTAGAGTTGAGGGGTCAGCTGAGAAACCTCGAGCGAGAAAGAGGTGCCATTGATGAGATTCTCAAAGAATATCAGCAAGCCCTGAGATTTGAAAGAGGAATATTTGATGAATTGAAGAGGAACCTTCGTTGTCTAGAAGATGCCTATAGACAAGTCCAAGCTGAGAGCCAATATTGGGAAAAGCGCTTCCTAGATTTGATTGGGAATATTGAAGATCAAGAGATCATTAAAGAGCTCAGGGATGAGATCCAGCTGTGGAAGAGAAAGTTCTCGAAGTCGCCGTGAGCCGCCGATCAAAGCTATGGTGGGGTTCCAAGAATCGATGACACGGTGAGGCCGTGAGATGCATTTCTTCAACACCCCGCCCGAGGTATACCAGTTTGTGAAGTACTGCAGAGCATTGATCACAGAGTTCAAGGAGCAGTCTCAAGGTGCAAGTGTCAACAAGAAGAGGAAGAGAGTCGGGGAATTCAAAGCTATTTGTATTTGAGTTGTTTATTTGTACTCTTCATCTTGAGCATTTACTTTGAGTATTGTATTCTGGAATATTGTACTCTTTTATTTTTCATTATGAATATTGTACTGTCTTCCCCCTTTGGTAAAAGTTGGTAAAGCTTTGAATTCTCGATGAATGAAGTATGTCGATTTGCTATTTCGATTCCTCGTTTACTTCACTTCCTAAATCAAAGAAAAAGTTTATGCGCCTATGACAAGATAAGGCATCCAGTGGTTCCCGACATAAAACAAACCAAACATGCATTCATTCGCATTGCATTCATTTATTCGTTCTTGTGTTCATAAGCGTGTTCCGTCAACAGAAAGTCAGGCAAGCTGGTTAATCATCGCTATTGGACGCGTCTGCAAGCAAGAAACATGGAGAACAATCAAGCCAACGCTGATCAGGGCAATCCACAGCCACATCAGGATGATGGAATTCCAGGAGGTCTGAATCCTAATGGCCAGGGTCAGCATGGTCAGAATCAGGGGAATCAAGTCATTCAAGCTGAGATGGAAGTCATAAAGGCTCAAATGGCGGAGGTCATAAGAGTGCTAAGTGCCTTAAGAGATCCTGGCACAACTGAAGCTGCTGCTGCTGGGGTGAACAATCCTCCTCCCCTTCCTGGGTCTGGGATCTCTCAAACCCTTCAAGCTGTGCAATGGCCTCCCTATGGTCTCCCACTAGGCTATACGCCTCCTGCTGCTGATGCAAACCCTGGAAGAGATCCTTCAAGAACCGCGGGGCACGCTCAGCCTGACACAGTTGTGAATGAAGTTGGAACGGGGACGCCTCAAGCCCAGATTCAGATCCCAATTCCTGCTACTGCTCCAGGAACTCCAGCGGGCTTCAACTCACCAATAACGGTTCATCCACAAGTACGGGGCCCAATTCCTCAGAATATTGCTCACCCACACATGACTCCGGCCATGGTATCGATGAATAACCCTCACTATGGTGCCGGCGGTTTCCCACAGAATTACCCTGCTGAAGCTAGAAGTCAGTATCAGATGCTAGAAGAGAGATTAAGAGCTGTTGAAGGAGCAGGTTCCCGGGACAGAAATGCCCATGAGCTGTGCTTGGTCCCTGATCTAGTCCTGCCTCCCAAGTTCAAAACACCAACTTTTGACAAATACAGAGGGACGACTTGCCCAGTCAGTCATGTGACAATGTACTGCCGGAAGATGACTGTCCATGCCCGTGATGATAACTTGATGATGCATTACTTTCAAGAAAGTTTAGCTGGAGCTCCCCTTGACTGGTACATGCAGTTGGAGCCAACCAATATCTGCTGTTGGAAAGATATGGCGGATGCTTTCATGCGTCAATACCAGTATAACAATGATTTGGCTCCAGATAGGACTCAGCTGCAATGCATGTCTAAGAAGGATAATGAGTCGTTCAAGGAGTACGCTCAAAGGTGGAGGAACCTCGCTGCTCAAGTAAAACCCCCTCTACTGGACAAAGAAATGGTCCACATGTTTATGGAAACCCTTCATGCAGTGTATTATGATAGGTTGGTCGGCAGCGTAGCCTCAAATTTCTCTGAGATGGTCGTCACAGGGGAAAGAGTAGAGAACGACATGCGCAGCGGAAGGATAGCTCATGGCCCAACACCTCCTTCCATCGGAAAAAAAAGCGCTCGGGTCCCACAAGAAGAAAGAGGGTGAAACCAATGCAATTATCGAAGCCAGTGGTCCATCACACAGCAATCCTCCGCAAGCTATTCCAGTTCCTTCTCAGCACCACCGCATGTACCATTTCGATCGGTGAAAGGAAGCTGTTGTCTTCGATCCTATTCCCATGTCCTACATGACTTGTTCAATTATCTCATCGCCAATAAAATAATCAAGACTCGTCAAATGAAGCCATATATCGCCTCCCTATCCTGCAGGTATAATGCAAATGCTACCGCGCGCTTTCATTCCGGCGAAGAGGTCGCGTGGTAGAGGATTGTAAGGCATTCAAGTACGTGGTGCAAGACTTGCTTGATGCAAAGAGCATATCATTTCAGCAACCCAATATAACCACCAATCCGTTGTCGGGGCATGGAGGATCTTCTGCCAATGCCATTGACGATCAGGGTGGTCAGTGTTTGATTAGAGAGGTTGATTGCATTCAGATGCCTTTGGATGTCATCCATGCTGAATTATGCCGTCTTGGTGTCATCAAATAGGGGTGTGCTAGGAAAGACACCTGCGATAATCCTTGCTGCATTGGGACGTGTGAAGGCTTTAAACCAATTCTCCAAGATCTCTTAGACAGACACCTGGTCCAAGTGGGAATCCAGGAGAAGGAAGGAAGTGTATTTACCTTGCAATCAGGCAAAGGAGGCTTCAGGAGACCGATTGAATCCCCTGTAGTCTGAATTCCAGCCCAGCTGTGACGAGACCTTCGATTTTTGTTATTCTAGTACCCGCTGCTACCCCTAGTAGAGAGACCAGGATGATTCCATGGAGCTGCAATGTGCAGACGCAAGCGGAGGTCCCTAAGGGCACTTTGGATATAACTAACATCGCTGGGAGTAGCGGCATTACAAGGAGTGGAAGGTTGTATGCTCCTGAAAACCTCAGGGGAGAGCGATCCAAAACAGATGAAGAAAGGGCCCGTAAGGGAAAAGACAAAGAAACTGTAGAAGTTAGAGAGGTATCAGACAAAGAAGCTCAAGAATTCCTGAAAGTAATGAAACAGAGTGAATATCGGGTGGTAGACCAGCTGAGTCAAACTCCATCCAAGATCTCAATGCTCTCTTTGTTGCTTAGTTCGGAGGCACATCGTGCTGCACTGTTGAAGATCCTGAATGAAGCCCACGTCTCCCATGATATTACAGTGAACCAGCTTGATGGTATTGTTGGCAACATTGTAGCATCCAATTACTTGACTTTCTCAGACACTGAGCTTCCTCCGGCGGGAAAGAATCATAATCAAGCTCTTCACATCTCAGTCAAGTGTGGGGACTATATACTTGCCAGGGTGCTCATTGATAATGGTTCATCCTTGAATGTGCTGCCTAAGTCTACAATGGATAAGCTGAATGTAGACTACTCATATCTGAAGCCGAGCTCTACCTTGGTCAGAGCATTTGATGGGTCAGTGAAGGAAGTTTTTGGAGAAGAAGAAGTGTCACTGCAGGTAGGCCCCGAAGTGTTTTATGTCATCTTCCAAGTGATGGACATCAATTCCTCCTACAGCTGCCTGCTAGGACGTCCTTGGATACATGCTGCTGGGGCAGTGCCATCCTCGCTTCATGAGAAACTCAAGTTTGTGGCTGAGGGAAAGCTGATAGTAATCCACTGGGAGGAAGAAATATTGATAAACCGATCACCACCTGAATATTATGTGGAAGCAGCGGAGAGTCCTTTGAGACTGCCTTCCAAGGATTGGAGATCTCAAACGCTGTCTTCGTTGAAAGTGAGCCTCTGTGGAAGCCTAAGTGGTCCAAAGCTGACATGATGGTTGCAAAAGTGATGTTAGGACATGGGTATTAGGTCGGTAAGTGTAACACCCCCTTTCCTCATATTATAATTTAGTTAAAATCAGAGTTAAAAAATCATTTCTTTTCTTTTAAAAAGATACATCCTCAAGGGAATGCTACGTTCACCAAAACATCACTTTAATTTAGCCAACAATACTTTTCACAAATAATTATAATTGTGTGATACATAGCACGACTTAAATGGGCGAACCCTCAAACACCGGCTTCTTAAACAAGTCCTACATCACTAATATATTTAAACCTAACTAAACAATAACAAGGCACTATAACTACTCGTTCTCCTCCTGTAACACCCCTTTTCTACCCCTCAAATTACACGTCATTATCAGAGTAATTTCCTTTTCAAAATATTAATTTAATTAGTAGAAAAGAAATGCTACCTCGTCATAACAAAAAAACCTCATCATTTGCACTTTAAAAAGTTTGTGCAGCAAAACCACCGTCATAAAAATTAAACTCCAAAACAAAAGGAATTTTTTCATCAATGGAATAAGAATCATCCTCGCCAAAACCACTCAAACACGTCGCACATCAACCATAAAATCATTAATCGGTTAATTAATAAACTAACAAACTTAAACTACGCCCCTAGGTGCTCTGAAGATCGTAGAGAGCGACTCAGCTGAGACATCCCAACGGCTATCAAAGAAGCAAAGCAGGACCTTCACTGGGGGGCTACAGCTGCGTGCCACAAAAGAGCAACATTCCAAGCAGAAGGGGTGAGAATTTCAATAAAACATAATCAGGTACATAATAGAGAAATGAGAGCAGGCAATCACACGGTATCATCATCATCACCACATCATAATCACACAACACCAGCTCCAATCACAAACAGCAACAATTCACAATCATGATTATGTATGAAAATGCAACCCACATGCGGGCATATGCATGATGGTACCATACTCGTCATAATAAGAGGCCGAAGCCTATTCGTCATAAGAGGCCGAAGCCTATTCATCACTGGAGGCCGAAGCCTATTCGTCTTAGTATGCACATGCCATGAGACTCTATGAACACATGTGCAATTCATCAAACACTCACCTGGAGTACTCATCATCACCATCATAAAACACTCATAGAGTGTATTCGTCGTAGTCATCATAATTCATATTACATCATCGTAGTCATACTCATAGAGTATATTCGTCGCAAGTCATCAATATCATATATATATATATATATATATATATCACATAATCATAATCACTCATAGAGTGAACTCGTCATATTCGTCAAAATCATATAGCAACATCATCACAATCATACTTTTTCTCCTCATCATTGAGCATATATATATATATATATATATATATATATATATATATATATATATATATATATATATATATATATATATATGTATATATTTCAGATTTGTCTTGTAGATTAGTGTGTTATAAAATAGTGAACTGATTGACTATGGGATTACTCGAGTAATCGATACTACTTGCAATGTGCATTGGCCACCTTTGCAAGACTCTCATGATGCCCTTGTAAATACACGATTGAAAGAAATTTCGACCTTAGTGGTAAACCACAGTCTAGCCATAGTCAATTAGCACACTAGTAGTATAACCTTTAACCGAGACTCATTTATATAAACATAGCATCACAAAATTTTTGTTAAGAATCGTCACGTTTCAATTCGGGAAAACACCTCATCTTTAAGCTTAGACACCCACATTGGAAAAAGGGGAACATCACATTTTTAATTTGTATAAACGGCAACACAAAACAGTTTATTTTGCCTTAAAAATAGAATATTCAGTTAGGCCTCTGAATAAGCTTTCCAACGCATCTTAGAACACCTCAATCGGGTTCCCGGTTCGCAAGATATCAATTTTTCAAAAACGTGACAGCACTTTAAGGAAAACAGTGAGAAAACAGTGAAAAATAGTGACTCGCGCTCGGAGCGCGAGTCGGGCGCGACTGGGGCGCGATTGGGCAGGGACATCTGGCCACAGTGCAGCGCACTTGCGCCTGGAGCGTGGATCGAGCGCAATCGAGGCGCAATTGATGCAAAGAACAAATAAATGTGCGTAAAATTCAGATTCAACAACACCAAAAACACGTTTTCATCACCAAATCACTCATCAAAACATCACTAACAGTTCATCCAGCACAATCAACAATTCCTCAACATAAAACATCAAATTTAATCAAAACACTCTCACATTTGCATTCCAACGAATCATCAAATTCTTCCAACAACAACAATTGCATCAAAACAACAACAATACTTTTCAAAATATGAAATCTTCAAAACATCATCAAATTCAAAGAACAATACCAATTCCCTACAAACCCCACAAAACCCTACTAATATACTCAATCATGTTAAACCAAACGCGCTCACCCTTACCTCTTAAACGTAAGTCTCAAGAAGATGATTGGAAGCACCAACGAGTAACCACAGCAACACAACAAGCCAAAACCTTGGAATTTCTCCCTTCAAGTCGCGAAAACCCTCCCTTTCCTTCCTCTTAGCGCCGCGCCACCTTCCTTCTCACTCTCTCTCTCAATTTCGTTTTTCCTCTCTAAATGAAAATGGGAGTGAGGGTTTCGCATAACCCTTGGGGTTAAGCTGTGGGCCTTTCACGCATTGGGCTCACAGCTACACCCCCCACTACTACTCGATCTCACTCCTACACAAAACATGATATTTCCCTCTTAATTTAATTAACTCACGCTTCAACTAAAATTACTAATTCAACTAATCAAAGTAATTAAACTAATTAAATTATTTTATTTTATTTTTTTCGGGGTGTTACAACTCTCCCCCCCCCCCTCCCTTAAAAGAATTTTGTCCTCGAAATTCCAACGATTCCAAGCCAACAACAACAAAAATATTCCTCCACTAGAAGTCCTTGTTGTTCTAAGGGTTGTTATCCTTTATTCTATATTCTGCCTCGAATTCTCCGAATTCAACTAGATTTCCCTGGAGCAATGCACACATCTCTACACTCTAACTCTGTACTAAAACTATTATCTCGAAGTCGCCAAAGCTTAACTCGACTACCCAACACAATCAAATAAGATAGTCTCAGTGACAATCACTATGGGTTTTAATCAATGAAACCCCCATACCTTAAAGCTCACATTATAAGCTTGAAAGCCAAGTCGTATCTCATACAAATAATTAATCTACTTTTCACAATTACTAATCATTCTATAGTAGGCTTTATAGAAGCACGTTAATTCTGAATGTTCCCAACAAGGCATGGTTTACAACAGCTCCTAAGTCTCAACTTAAGGTATGTATTCTCATCTCTTACCTCACAAAACTATGTACTTTTAGTCCATGCACAAAACGCCGCCAAAACTCCAATAAGAACACCGAAACCAACATAAGGTTGAGATGAATTCTCGTTTTACAATACACGTAAAGTACATAAACAGTTATAACGGACACAATTATCTAGAAATTAAGAATTCGACATACACTTAATCATAATATAACAAGGAGGCAATAAAGCATATTGTCTCTAACCCTCTTATCCAATCAACATGTCGTTTTTCTATCTTTCTAGGAAGATTGAAGTGGAATATTCAAATCTACCCAAATAGTTAATGGCTAACCGTGAGGTGTAATTAAGACCAAGATACAAAACACTCTTAAAGTCTAACCTACCCAAAAAGTTCTATTTACTAAGTTGATTCATGGTGAAACTACTGCAACAGTTCTAGACTCTTATTAGAAAGAAACAAACATCCATCATAGATAATACAATTATTCAATGCACCCTTTTGATTTAGTTAACCCACTTAGAAAATTCACGAAAATCAATTAAACTATTTAAGTTTGTTAGCATGCACTTAGTACAATCTGTGTTATATTAGGCAGAACATGTTCCAAATATTCTACAGGTGTAGTACAAACTACTCTATAAACAAGTAGGTTCATAATGGTGCATGTCGAGGACAGCTAAACACATAAGAAAACTAATGAAGTAAATAATATAGAAATATAGCTAACATTTAAACCTCAATATATATCTCACTCACAAAAATAAAATAAATCAGTAATTGTAGCATATAGATGAGGAAATTATATCATACGTATAGTAATCAAAACATCACAACACGGTACTTATAACGTAACAGCATAACATAAAAGATTTTGTATAGGAATAATATCATTTACTTAAATGAATGAAATACATCGTAAACATTCAATAAAATGGTTTAACAAAGATCACAAATTGTTACACCAAATATCACGTGTTGTAGCATCGCAGCTACCTCGTAATTCTCAATTATACCAGCTCTAAGAATTTAATTACTAAATACTACAACCTCGTATCTCATTATAATCGCTTCATAAAATTTATCACATGTTGTAGCATCACAGCTACCTCGTATCACTCACTCGTCCACAACTCATTAAATAGTAAAAACATCGTCTCTAAGACAAAAGGACAACCCCATTCACTTACTCTTATTCTCAACATAACGACAGCTTGAAAAATATAGAAACAGTGCCTATAAAGTTTAATATAACGGCATACTCAATTCAAGGACACAACGCGTCACCAATAAATAAATTGCACATCTACAGCACAACAATAGCAACTCAAGCAACATAAAACCAGCACTTTAATTTTTGGGAAAACGTACGTCCATTTTTTAGTAACCACCCTCGTAAGATTTTGGGTAAACAGTGTGCTTAAAATCGAGTATGCAATACATTTAATTTGTGAGAACGATGACAAAACCGTAACCTCTTTATTTATAATAACAGCAATATTCCCACCCTTTTTATTTATAAAACAGCAGAAAATTTAATTCGAAAACGGCAACAAGACGAAGTGAAAAAAAAGCAGAGACTCTTCTACAAGCAAAAACCACCTCAAAAACAACAACAAAACAAAGTGTGAAAACAAAGAACATTAATAAGGTGTAAACAGTGGTCTTTTAATGCGCAACAACAGCAGAACACGGAGTATAATACTTCCTTTTAGCGCGTAATAGCAGTGAAAACAGAACGTTTACAACATAAAAACAGCGCCTCATTTTCATAAAACAGCAATACAATTATTTCATAAAAATATCAACTCATTTTATAAACATAAACCGCAACACAGCAACTCATTTTTAAGCAAACAGCAGCATTTTTATGTAGCAGACAACAGCATTTTGTTTTGAAAAACATCAAGACAACAACTCTTTTAGTTGGCAAACAGCAGCACTTGTATTCTTTTCAAAACAGCAACAACATACAATTTAAGTCACCACACATAGCATTTTCTCAATTCATTCTCAATTCCATTTACCATCTAAACACACAATTCAATCACCACATACAACTCAACATTCACTTAAAACTAGAACATATCATACATCATATCTCAATTCAATTTCTAGGTACTCAATCACATGCCCTCAATCATTTAGGTATATGGAAATTGATCTTAACCCCCATCAAATTACCCAACTCACAATTTCAGTCTTCCATCTCATATAACAATCTCATCACAATTGATTTCCTCAAGCCTTAACTACCCATACACCCACCAAATTTCATTATTAACGTCAGACCCACCCTTACACAAACACTTTATACTTAATTAAAATAAATTAAACGCATTTGTGAGCATAAACCAATTAAACCTATTTTAATAGAATCCCATGCATACCCTCAATACAAATTCTATTCTTTAGTCATAAAACAACATATCACAAATAATGTATAGGTGACAACTAAAATTCAAATCATAGAAGTTCAGCTTATATAAATTCAGAGTTTCAAAAGCACGAAAGCAACCAACAAATGACTACGATACAAACTTCACACCAAGAGAGCATAACGAACATGACACATGGTCTAGTAAGAGACCAGGCTCTATGAAAAACCTCTCCAAGAGAAATGAGTCATTCGGGATCTAGGTGAGATTCTAACATTATACCAGCTCTGACTGCGATACTCTTTTCTAGGAATATCTACCACTCATCCTATTATCTCAAGAACTTCACCAACTAAGTTGGCCACCCTCCTAGTTACCAAGTATCAAACAAGCAATGCATGAAACTCTACTCAGAGTTCACCAATCTGAAACACAATAGACAATACAACAGTCTGGTTAGGACCGACCTGCACTACAGCATAAACAATAGTTAGAACTAAAAGACTCTACGACCGGACAACTTGGTCGGACAGACCGAACTGCTCTGATACCACTATTGTAACACCCCTTTTCTACCCCTCAAATTACACGTCATTATCAGAGTAATTTCCTTTTCAAAATATTAATTTAATTAGTAGAAAAGAAATGCTACCTCGTCATAACAAAAAAACCTCATCATTTGCACTTTAAGTTTGTGCAGCAAAACCACCGTCATAAAAATTAAACTCCAAAACAAAAGGAATTTTTCGTCACAGCGGAATAAGAATCATCCCTCGCCAAAACCACTCAAACACGTCGCACATCAACCATAAAATCATTAATCAGTTAATTAATAAACTAACAAACTTAAACTACGCCCCTAGGTGCTACAAAGATCGAGAGAGCGACTTCATGAGACATCCCAACGGCTATCAAAGAAAGCGGCAGGACCTTCACTGGGCTACTGCGGCGTTGCCACAAAAGAGCAACATTCCAAGCGTAAGGGTGAGAATTTCAATAAAACATAATCGGTACATAATAGAGAAATGAGAGCGAGCAATCACACGGTATCATCATCATCACCACATCATAATCACACAACACCAGCTCCAATCACAAACAGCAACAATTCACAGTCATGATTATGTATGAAAATGCAACCCACACGCGGGCATATGCATGATGGTACCATACTCGTCATAATAAGAGGCCAAGCCTATTCATCATAAGAGCCAAGCCTATTCATCACCTGGAGGCCAAGCCTATTCGCCTTAGTATGCACATACCATGAGACTCTATGAACACATGTGCAATTCATCAAACACTCACCTGGAGTACTCATCATCACCATCATAAAACACTCATAGAGTGTATTCGTCGTAATCATCATAATTCATATTACATCATCGTAGTCATACTCATAGAGTATATTCGTCGCAAGTCATCAATATCATATATATATCACATAATCATAATCACTCATAGAGTGAACTCGTCATATTCGTCAAAATCATATAGCAACATCATCACAGTCATACTTTTTCTCCTCATCATTGAGCATATATATATATATATATATATATATATATATATATATATATATATATATATATTTGATTGTCTTTTAGCTTAGTGTGTTATAAAATAGTGAACTGATTGACTATGGGATTACTCAGTAATCGATACTACTTGCAATGAGCATTGGCCACCTTTGCAAGACTCTCGATGATGCCCTTGTAAATACACCGTTGAAAGAATTTCGACCTTAGTGGTAAACCACAGTCTAGCCATAGTCAATTAGCACACTAGTAGTATAACCTTTAACTGAGACTCATTTATATAAACATAGCATCACAAAATTTTTGTTAAGAATCGTCACGTTTCAATTCGGGAAAACACCTCATCTTTAAGCTTAGACACCCACATTGGAAAAAAGGAACATCACATTTTTAATTTGTATAAACGGCAACACAAAACAGTTTATTTTGCCTTAAAAATAGAATATTCAGTTAGGCCTCTGAATAAGCTTTCCAACGCATCTTAGAACACCTCAATCGGGTTCCCGGTTCGCAAGATATCAATTTTTTAAAAACGTGATAAAGACACTTTAAGGAAAAACAAAGGAGAAACAGTGAAAAATAGTGACTCGCGTTCGAGCGCGAGTCGGGCGCGATCAGGGCGCGATTGGCGAGGACATCAGGCCACGCAGCAGCGCACTTGCGCTCGAGCGTGGATCGAGCGCAATCGAGGCGCAATTGATGCAAAGAATAAATAAATGTGCGTAAAATTCAGATTCAACAACACCAAAAACACGTTTTCATCACCAAATCACTCATCAAAACATCACTAACAGTTCATCCAGCACAATCAACAATTCCTCAACATAAAACATCAAATTTAATCAAAACACTCTCACATTTGCATTCCAACGAATCATCAAATTCTTCCAACAACAACAATTGCATCAAAACAACAACAATACTTTTCAAAATATGAAATCTTCAAAACATCATCAAATTCAGCAACAATACCAATTCCCACAAACCCCACAAAACCCTACTAATATACTCAATCATGTTAAACCGAAACGCTCACCCTTACCTCTTAAACGTAAGCTCCGAAGAAGACGATTGGAAGCACCAACGAGTAACCACAGCAACACAACAAGCCAAAACCTTGGAATTTCTCCCTTCAAGTCGCGAAAACCCTCCCTTTCCTTCCTCTTAGCGCCGCGCCACCTTCCTTCTCACTCTCTCTCTCAATTTCGTTTTTCCTCTCTGAATGAAAATGGGAGTGAGGGTTTCGCATAACCCTTGGGGTTAAGCTGTGGGCCTTTCACGCATTGGGCTCACAGCTACACCCCCCACTACTACTCGATCTCACTCCTATACAAAACGTGATATTTCCCTCTTAATTTAATTAACTCACGCTTCAACTAAAATTACTAATTCAACTAATCAAATTTATTAAACTAATTAAATTATTTTATTTTATTTTTTTCGGGGTGTTACACCTCCCTCCCCCCACAGTGCTACGCATCAGAGCAATACGCCACACCCAGACTGAGTAAGGAAGAACCTTCACTCGGGATCACCTGCACGTTGCCGACATAAGAAGCAACATAGAAAGCAGAAGGGTGAGTCTCTAACACATATAATAAAATGTATGATAAACATTACGCTAGAGAAAACAACTAGGAACACCTCGGCATCAATAGACAAAACACATCAACTCATAATCAACAAGACACATCACCAATTGCATGATTATATGCATGAATGCAACCCAACTCCACGGGCATATGCATGAATGGATCCATTACTAATAAGACCGAAGTCTTCTGCTCACCAATAAGACCGAAGTCTTCTGCTCACCAATAAATGCACATGGTTTATGTGACACCATGAACAATGCACCATAACACATCATATACACCATAATAAGAAATAATGCATACTCAACAATAATTAATAGACTCACCATTGCTATTAATTATCTCACCATCACCAATAAGACCGAAGTCTTCTGCTCACCAATAAGACCGAAGTCTTCTGCTCACCAATAAGACCGAAGTCTTCTGCTCACCAATAAATAATTTCCCACTAGGAACATCACCTCTTAACACCACCTCCAATTATAGCTCTAAGGCTAGCATCACCACACCGGTCAATAGCTCTATGGCTACGTCCAACTCACCGAACTCATCGTCACCTAAATCAATAGCTCTATGGCTAACGTCAAACCCATCGGTCACTAGCTCTATGGCTAACCTCAAACTCACCGGACACATCGGCCTTTGGTCACTAGACACATCGTCCTCAACAACAACAACAACAACCTCATCACCACACTGGCAGCACACATTTGGCGCCAGAACAACCCAACTCGACGCCCTGGGCAACCTGGCGCAACACAGCACCACAACAGCACAACTCGGCTCCCCAGAATTCAACACAGCGAGACTGGGCAAAGACGCGACCGGGCGCTCGCTCTTCACCACACTCCCATCGCACTCGACACCAAGAGTAGTAGACTAAACTGTCACTACAAGGACCTAACCATCACATAAGGACCAAAAGTCACCTAAGGACTAAACGTGCTTCACAATTCAACAACTTAGACGTACTCGGCACCCAAACAACACCCAAAACTGCACCTGGTAGCATCCTGCGCTACACTGGCATCAGAACGGCACCTCGGCACACTCACTCTTCACCTCGGCACACTCACTCTTCACCTCGGCACACATACACTACCCTTCGTCAAACCACACTGCACTTTGGCGCACCACATTGTACCTCGACAACACCACCTCGGTTACTCTACACTTGAACACACCACACTTAAGCGCAACACCTCACTTCGGCAACTACACTTAGGCACACTACACCTTAGCACAACACTTCACCTCGGCTACTACACTTAGGCACACTACACCTAAGCACAACACTTCACCTCGGCTACTACACTACCTCGGTTCACTATACTTCGACACATTACGCTTTGATACACCTACCATTCAACACCTACACTTCGGTACCTTCACACCTCGGTAATTATGCACTATACCTCAACAACTGCACTTTAGCAACTACACTCATGTATATATATGCGCTACACTTCGGCAACCACACTTCGGTTTACCTACGCTACACCTCGGCAACTACAAGTCGACACCTATGCTTCAACTCACACACCTTAACATTTCGTCACCTATACTTCACCACACCCTTCGTCACTTACGTTCAACACTTACGCTTCGTCATGTCTAAACAACGACACTTACACTCCAATACATCTACACCTCAATCCATACACCTCGGTATACCTACACTATACCTTGGCAACTACATTTCGACTCAGACACACTACACCTCGATACATCTCCCATTCAATACACCTATACTTCGACGACACCAGATTCGACATCCATACACTTCAATTCAATACATCTCCACCCTAAGAACCCCACCCTGTATATATACACTATACCTTTGACAACTACATTTTAGCCTACATTCACTACACTTCAATTCATCCATACCTCGGTTATACTTACTCAATTTACCATCACTCACCTCAGTTACACTACTTCACTTGACCATTACTCACCTTGCCACACTTCCTCACTTAACCATTACTCACCTCGGTTACACTACATTCAGTTACACTCCTTCACTTCACCATCAATCACCTCAGTTATACTACTTCGGCACTTACATACTTGACGCACACACGCTACGACGCACACAATACTACACTTCAACAAACCCACTCTTCTTGGCACACACCTACTTCGACGCACATATACTACGACGCACATCCTTACACTGACACACTTATGCTTCTCGGCACACACCTTCTCGGCACACAGTAGTATTTCACTATGCATGGCGCAACACTTCTCTTCAACACAGGCGCACCACTTCACTTCGAATGGCGCACTAGACGCCTGACCCTCATCTTCCCTCTTCTCTTTGGTTCTCATACTAAGATCAAACTTAAACACAACTACTACGCACATATTCATTCTAAATTTATTCAACACACATCAAAGTACTCTACAAAGGGCCAACGCCAACAGTGTCGCCCTGGGACTGAGGGTTTCTCAGCTCCCATTTCTCTTCTAGGTCTGTCATCTGACCAACTCACCAACAACACATACACACATCACAACTTCACCAAAATGAAGCAAACACAACATCAAATCACACAACAAGCAACACAAACAACTCAGAAATCATCCTAGAGTCTAACTCACACATAACACTCATCATATACTCTATTATAGATGAAAGAGAGCCCCCTTACCTCAATAGATTGAAGAATATGTACTCTTTCCACCAAGACTTCAAGACCCCCCAACAATCAGCTCCTCTTCCTTGACTTAAGCTCTCCACGCCAAACTCCTCTCTTCTTCTTCCTCGGCTATCTCTCTCTCTCTCTCTTCTCTCTTACTTTACTTTTTGACTTTTCTTGGTATTGAATCCAAATGAGCTTCTCTCCATCGACACTAAACATATATCCAGGACATGGGCCTCTTAATGGATCATGGGCCGCTAATCACACTCCCTCCATTACTTGCACTACTCCCTCTTTTAATTAAACTATCACTCCTTTTTACTAACCACCACTCCTCATTTAAACAAACACCTCCTAAATAAAATGAGACCTCCAACTGAATTATTTGACTTAATAATGTTGTAAGCCTTAAATAACCCAATTAAATAAATAATTGAATTAATTTTGGGGCGTTACAGTAAGGGCCTAGGAAAAGCTGCTCAAGGAATTGTAACACCTGTCCAATTGAGAGGAAACATTGAAAGGTTCGGTATTGGGTACATCCCAAGTCTTCTTGACGGGAGAGGTCGACATCCGACAGAGAGGAGAAATGGCTGGCCAAACTCAGAGGAAGGGCACCCAATCAGGGGAGGATGGTCGTCGCTAACCTTAAGAACAACTTCCGGAGTGCTGGCATGTTGAACCCTGACCAGGTTAATGTGGTTGAAGAAGGATCAAGCTCGAGTGGCTGTGTTGTCGGCGTGGTCTTATTTCTTTGTATTCTTCGAGAGAAGTCGCAAAATTGGGAGATCATGGATTTCCGTATTTTTCAATTTAAAGTAATTATCGTTGTAATGCAAATCCCTCGGCTCTGCCCAAGGCCTTGGGATATTTCATTCGGGCACGCATGTTTTCGTCAAAACTCATCAATCAATAAAGTGTTATTTTGAATTTTCAATAAAATTTCTGTCTTCATCTTTTATTTGTTTGTCTTTTCTTTGTTTTTATTCGCCGCTCCATTCTAATGCAGATCAAAAATAATCTCTGAAAATAATAATGCCCATAACTCATACTGTGACTTTGATTACCCGGTTAATCAAGCCGAGGAAGATGTTGAGGATGATTGGGATACTCCTCCGGAAATCATGAGAATGGTAGAACAAGAAGAAAAGGTCATTGAGCCCCATGGGGAGTCTACAGAAATGGTCAATTTGGGTACTAAGGAAGACAGAAAAGAGGTCAAGGTTGGTACCGCAATGAGGAATAGTGAGCGCAAAAAGTTAATTCAGCTCCTGCTCGACTACGCTGACGTATTCGCATGGACTTATCAGGACATGCCAGGATTGAGCACAGATATTGTTGAGCACAGATTGCCAGTGAAATCGGAATGTCCCCCGGTAAAACAGAAGTTAAGGCGAATGAAGCCTGAAATGTCTTTGAAAATCAGGGATGAGGTCAAGAAACAGTTTGATGCAGGGTTCTTAGTTGTGGCAAAATATCCTGAGTGGGTAGCAAACGTTGTTTCGGTCCCTAAGAAAGATGGAAAAGTCTGAATGTGTGTCGACTACCATGACTTGAACAGAGCAAGCCCTAAAGATGATTTCCCTCTACCCCATATTGACGTCTTGGTGGACAGTACTGCTCAGCATTCGATGTTCTCCTTCATGGATGGATATTCAGGCTATAACCAGATCAAAATGGCTCCAGAGGATATGGAGAAAACCACCTTCATAACCCGTTGGGGAACTTTCTGTTACAAGGTCATGCCTTTCGGGTTGAGGAATGTCGGGGCAACATACCAAAGAGTGATGGTAACCCTATTCCATGACATGATGCATAAGGAGATTGAAGTCTATGTGGATGACATGATCGCCAAATCAAAGACTGATGAAGAGCACGTGGTTAACCTGCAGAAGCTGTTCGAGCGTCTCAGAAAGTACTAACTCAGGTTGAAGCCCGCCAAGTGCACCTTTGGGGTTAGGTCGGGGAAGTTGTTGGGCTTCATCGTTAGCCAGAAGGGAATTGAGGTAGACCCGGACAAAGTACGAGCAATTCTGGAGATGCCAGCGCCTAAAACAGAGAAAGAAGTTCGTGGTTTCCTGGGAAGACTAAATTACATCTCTCGGTTCATCTTTCAGTTGACTGCAACTTGCGAACCAATTTTCAAACTGCTGTGCAAAAACCAAGAGATGAAGTGGAATGATAAATGTCAAGAAGCATTTGAGAAAATCAAGGTGTACCTCCAAAATCCACCGACCCTAATGCCACCGTGTACCGCGCAGCCTCTCATCCCTGCACCTCACCGTGGCTTTGGACAATTATATGGGCCGCGTCGGCCGGGCAACACGATGAGACAGGAAAGAAAGAACACGCGATCTACTACCTGAGCAAGAAGTTCACGGACTGTGAGGCGAGGTATTCCCCATTGGAGAAGACTTGTTGTGCTCTAGTCTGGGTTGCGCATCGATTGAGACAGTATATGCTGCCTCAACTGCCCCATTCATCTTTGGGCGGTAGGGAGAAGAGTTGTGATGCTGTATCATGAAGTCTTTACACAAGTCCTTTGTAACACCCCATTTCTACCCGGCAGTTTATAATAAAAATCAGAGTATAAAAATTCATTTTTCACATGAAATCATCCAATGGGATGCTACACTTATCTCTTAAAAATACTCAAACAACCAGTTCAGCTCATATTTATAAATCAATACGTAACACCATAAAAACACGTGGAATATAATCTCATATTACGCAGCGGAAATAAACTACATCTCAAAGGAGTAATCAGCAGTCTCAACAATACATAGTATATCAAATATAGAAGCTCAACAGTGAGCAAAACAAAACAACTAAAGTCTAAATCCCATCCCCTAGGTGCTACGTATCAGAGCAGACCGACTCAGGGGAAAGTGAAGGTAGCAAGCCCTCACTCATGACTACCTGTGGTAAACAACAACAGAAAGGGGTGAGTCTCAAACCACATAATAGAAACTATAATAAGCAATATATCAAGTTCATAGGAGTCAATCAATCACAACCATCACAACAGTTCAATATCATTTATGAGAATGAATGCAATGTAATGCAGAGATGCATGTTGTACCATTGGCCCCCATGGCCTCATCATCACTCATTATACGTCGCGACCGCAGCCGAAAAATAAACACCCAGACCGCAGCCTACACAATATATCGTCGCGACCGCAGCCGAATGTATGCATGTGACTCATGAACACACACATCATCAATTCCATTTATATGTCAAGACCGCAGCCTACAGTTCATCAATTATCATCAACTCTCACATCATCATCATTTTTAGTTTTAGCCCCCATGGCTCATGCCCCCATGGCATCATCAATCACATCATTCACTATCCCATCACACTCATGTCCCAAGGACTAAACACAACTAGAGGACTAAACCTCACTCAAGGACCTAAAACACCCTTTAGGACCAAATCAACACTTAGGACCAAATTAACACCTTTTGGACCAAACTGGCACCTAGGGACCAAAACATCACCTAGGGACCAAAACCACACCCCTAGGACCAAACTGTCACCTAGGGACCAAAATCACACCCCTGGGACCAAACTGTCACCTAGGGACCAAAATCACACCTAGGACACACTTTGGCACCACCAGGCGCCAAAATCCCCACATTCTGGCGCCCCAGGCACACCAAAGACACAGCGCCATTTACCCACATTCTCGCGCCCTTCAGGCACACCAAAGACACAGCGCCATTTGCCCACATTCTCGCGCGCCTGTGCTGCGCCACATGCACACACACACACTTGGCACACTCGCGCCACCCAGCGCGCAGTGGCGCAAAATGGCGCCCACAACTAGACACCCACGCACACACCCACCTGGCGCCACAACAGCGCAACAGGCAGCCATTTGGCGCCCGCGCCTGGCACAACACACCCCAGCGCATTGGCGGCCATTTTTGGCGCCTTGCACCTAGACACAGCATATGAACAGTGACACAGGCGCCATTCTGGGCGCCCTGGGGCAGCATTTGGCGCCCACATCGCACACACACACACACACACCACACAAGCGGTGCTGGCGCCATTTTCCCAAAGAACTTGGCGCGCCATGCGGTGACACCACACACACACACATCAAACAAGAACCCAAAGACATGAACGCCTTGCCCGGTGCCATGTTCTCAAGCAAATTGGCTCCCTGAGCAAAGACAACACACACACTCGGCCATCGCTCACGGTGACACAGGCGCCATTTCTCTAGGAAATTGGCGCCATGCACAGCAACACAACACCAATTGCCACTGCTACAGTACCACAGGCGCCATTTCTCTAGGAAATTGGCGCCCTAGGGTACCTAAAGTGCCTTAAATCATTCTCAATCAAATTTTCTCAAGAATCAATCATCAACATCAATCTAAAAACACGTTATGCTCATACCAACAGCTTCAATTTCACACTTAAACACCAAACACATCAAAAGCACAAATCAAAGGCATGAAACCCTAGCTTCTAACATAGGAATCGATTTCATGCTCTATTCAATTTCAATTTCATCAAAACAAGCATACAACCAACAAATTCAATATCAACGAACACTAATAAGGACTCTATGATGTACATACGACCTATTATACTCTCTATTATAGAGTGAGACTCCCCTTACCTTAAATTAACCGTAGAACGTTCTTCTCACTGAGTCACGTACAAAAACCACAACAACTAGAGTCTTCTTCTCCCTCTCCTTACTTGGTGCGATGCAACTCTCTTCTTTTTTCCCTCTTAGCGCCGTTTTCTCTTCTCCCTTTCTCTCCTTGCTTTCGTTTCTTTCTTTCCTTGCTCAATTGGTGCGAAATGCACCAACCCTAGGTGCCTAAGTCATTGGGCTTGGGCTCCTGGGCTAATACTTGCAGTCCCGGTATTTCCAATGCCACTCCCTTCAATTAAATAAAATACTATATTATAAAATACTATATTATAACTTAATATAATTAAAATAGTGCAACACGTTAAAAAATTTAATCAATTACTTAATTAAATCATTTAGGGTGTTACAACTCTCCCCCACTTAGGAAATTTCGTCCTCGAAATTCATACCTGAGTCAAAAGCTCAGGTAAGACTCCCGCATCCCCGCTCTCCCGGCTCCCAAGTCATGCTCTCACCAGCAGCTCCCAACCACACTACCTTGACTAAGGCAATGTCCTTCCCTCTCAACACTTTCACTTCTCTATCATCAATCCTCACTGGCATAGTCTCCACAGTGAGGTTTTCACGTACCTCCACATCATCCATGTGAATCACATGAGACGGGTCTGGAATGTACTTCCGAAGCTGTGACACGTGGAACATGTCGTGCAAGTTCGAAAGATTAGGTGCCAAAGCCACCCTATAAGCAACCTTTCCAACCCTCTCAGTGATCTGGTACGGTCCAATAAATCTCGGAGTCAACTTCTTTGCTTTCAGTGCACGCCCAACACCAGTCATAGGCGTGACCCTCAAGAAAACATGCTCACCAGCCTGAAATTCCAAGTCATTTCTCCTCCTATCATGGTAACTTTTCTGCCTGCTCTGAGACTCTTCATTTTCTCCCTGATCATTTTTATCTTCTCTGTAGTCTCCCTAACCAATTCCGGTCCAAGAACAACACTCTCACCGGACTCATGCCAACACAATGGAGTCCTACACCTCCGCCCATACAGTGCCTCAAAAGGAGCCATCCCTATACTCGAATGGTAGTTGTTGTTGTAAGTGAACTCAATCAGTGGAAGATGTGTATCCCACGCACCTCCCTGCTCTAGCACACAAGCTCTCAGAAGATCCTCCAAGGACTGGATGGTTCTCTCTGTCTGTCCATCAGTCTGAGGATGATAAGTTGAACTCAACCTCAATCTAGACCCCAATGCCTCCTGCAAGCTCCCCCAAAACTCAGAAGTGAACCTAGGGTCTCTATCAGACACAATACTCTTAGGGACCCCATGCAGCTTCACAATCACCTGAATGTATATCTTAGCCAACCTCGGCACCGGATAAGTGATGTTGATAGGAATAAAATGAGCAGACTTGGTCAACCTATCCACAATCACCCAAATGGAGTCAAACCCTCTCACAGTGCTTGGCAACCCAGTAAGTAACACCCTAAATGATTTAATTAAGTAATTGATTAAATTACTTAACGTGTTGCACTATTTTAATTATATTAAGTTATAATATAGTATTTTATAATATAGTATTTTATTTAATTGAAGGGAGTGGTATTGGAAATACCGGGACTGCAAGTATTGGCCCAGGAGCCCAAGCCCAATGACTTAGGCTCCTAGGGTTGGTGCATTTCGCACCAATTGAGCAAGGAAAGAAAGAAACGAAAGCAAGGAGAGAAAGGGAGAAGAGAAAACAGCGCTAAGAGGGAGAAAAGAACAGAGTTGCATCGCACCAAGCAAGGAGAGGGAGAAGAAGACTCTAGTTGTTGTGGCTTTTGTATGTGACTCAGTGAGAAGAACGTTCTACGGTTAATTTAAGATAAGGGGAGTCTCACTCTATAATAGAGAGTATAATAGGTCGTATGTACATTATAGAGTCCTTATTAGTGTTCGTTGATATTGAATTTGTTGGTTGTATGCTTGTTTTCATGAAATTGAAATTGAATAGAGCATGAAATCGATTCCTATGTTAGAAGCTAGGGTTTCATGCCTTTGATTTGTGCTTTTGATGTGTTTGGTGTTTAAGTGTGAAATTGAAGCTGTTGGTATGAGCATAACGTGTTTTTAGATTGATGTTGATGATTGATTCTTGAGAAAATTTGATTGAGAATGATTTAAGGCACTTTAGGTACCATAGGGCGCCAATTTCCTAGAGAAATGGCGCTCGTGGTAATCGTAGAGTGATGGCAATTGGTGTGTTGTGTTCTTTGTGTAGGCGCCAATTTCCTAGAGAAATGGATACCGTGTCACCGTAGTGATGATCGAGTGTGTGTGTTAGCCTTTCGGGCGCCAATTTGTTGGGAACATGGCGCCCTGGGCACTGTTCATGTGCCGGGTTCTTGTTTGATGTGTGTGTGTGCAGGGTGTCACTGCCTGGGCGCCAAGTTGCTGGGAAAATGGCACCCAGTGCACTGTTTGTGTGGCTGTGTGTGTGTGTGTGTGCGCGATGATGTGGGCGCCAAATGCCGCCTGTGGCGCCTGCACGGCACTTGTGTCACCGCTCGTGTCTTTATCAGTGTTGTGTCTAGGTGCAGGGCGCCAAAAATGGCTGCCCAATGCGCCTGGGTGTGTTGTGCCAAGTGTAGGGCGCCAAATGGCTGCCTTGTGGCGCCTAGGTGGGTGTGTGCGTGGGTGTCTAGTTGTGGGGCGCCATTTTGGCTGCCCTTGGCGCCTAGGGTGGCGCCAGAATTGTGCCAAGTGTGTGTGGGTGCATGTGGCGCAGCACAGGGCGCCATAATGTGGGCAAAATGGCGCCTGTGTGCTGGTGTGCACAAGGGGGGCGCCAGAATGTGGGTAAAATGGCGCCTGTGTGCTGGTGTGCACAAGGGGCGCCAGAATGTGGGGATTTTGGCGCCTGGTGGTGCTGGTGTCCAGAGGGAGAACCCTCCTACCTTCAAGGGGAGGTACAACCCAGATGGTGCTTTGGCATGGCTGAAGGAGATAGAGAGAATCTTCCGGGTGATTGGCTGCAATGATGAGCGTAAAGTCGTATGGTACGCGATACTTTAGCCGAGAGGCGATGATCGTGGTTGGAGACCAGTGAGAGGTTAGAGGCTGCGCATGAGGAGGTCACTTGGGCTGTGTTCAGAAGAGAATTCTTGAGGAAGTATTTTCTGGAGGATGTCAGGGGAAAGAAAGAGCTAGAGTTTCTTGAGTTGAGGCAGGGTAGTATGACTGTTACTGAGTATGCTGCCAGGTTCACTGAACTGGCTAAGTTCTACCCACATTATTCTGAGGCTGGTTCTGAATTCTCAAAGTGCATAAAATTTGAGAATGGGTTAAGAGCTGATATCAAGCAGGCTATTGGGTATCAGAAGATCAGAGTGTTTGCTGATTTGGTTGACTGTTGCAGGATTTATGAGGAGGACAGCAATGCCCGCTCCAGAGTCATGAGGGACCAGAGAGGGAAGTAGAGTTTGGGATTGATCTTGTGCCTGATACTAGGCCCGTGTCTATGGCACCATACCGGATGTCAGCTTCTGAGTTATCTGAGTTGAAGAAGCAGTTGGAAGAGTTGCTTGAAAAGAAGTTTGTGAGGCCTAGTGTGTCACCATGGGGAGCTCCGGTTCTGTTAGTGAAGAAGAAAGATGGGAGTATGCGTCTATGCGTGGATTATAGGCAACTGAACAAGGTGACTATTAAAAATAAGTATCCTCTCCCGAGGATTGATGATCTGATGGATCAGCTGGTGGGTGCTAAGGTTTTTAGCAAGATTGATTTGAGGTCAGGGTATCATCAGATTAAGGTAAAGGATGAAGACATCCAAAAGACAGCGTTCAGAACGAGGTACGGACATTATGAGTACTCTGTAATGCCGTTTGGTGTCACTAATGCACCAGGGGTGTTTATGGAGTACATGAACCGAATCTTCCATAGCTACTTGGATCGGTTTGTGGTTGTTTTTATTGATGATATTCTGGTGTACTCCAAGTCTGAGGAAGAGCATGCAGAGCACTTGAGATTGGTGCTAGAGGTGCTGAAAGAGAAGAAGCTTTATGCTAAGTTATCAAAGTGTGAGTTCTGGCTGCGTGAGGTAAGCTTCTTGGGTCACATTATTTCTGGTGATGGTATAGCTGTGGACCCAGCCAAGGTTGATGCAGTGTTGCAGTGGGAGAGCCCAAAGTCTGTGACTGAGATCAAAAGTTTCTTGGGGTTGGCTGGTTACTACAGGAGGTTTATTGAGGGGTTCTCTAAGCTAGCCCTTCCGTTGACCCAATTGACCTGTAAGGGAAGAGCTTTTGTGTGGGATGCAAAGTGTGAAGAGAGCTTCCAAGAGTTGAAGAGGAGGTTGACAACATCTCCAGTGTTAGTGTTGCCTGTGCCGGATCAGCCTTTTGTGGTATATTGTGATGCTTCCAAGATGGGATTGGGAGGTGTATTGATGCAGGATGGGAAGGTAGTGGCTTATGCGTCCAGACAGTTGAGGACACATGAGAAGAACTATCCTACTCATGATTTGGAGTTGGCTGCTATTGTGTTTGTGCTGAAGATTTGGAGGCACTATTTGTATGGCACCAGATTTGAGGTGTTCAGTGATCACAAGAGTTTGAGGTATCTGTTTGACCAGAAGGAGCTGAACATGAGGCAGAGGCGTTGGCTAGAACTGCTGAAGGATTATGATTTCGGCTTGAACTATCATCCCGGCAAGGCTAATGTCGTGGCTGATGCTTTAAGTCGAAAAACTTTACATATGTCAGCAATGATGGTGAAGGAATTGGAGTTGATTGAGCAATTCCGTGATTTGAGTCTGGTTTGTGAAGTGACACCACAGAGTGTCAGGCTGGGTATGCTGAGGATTGGTAATGACTTCTTGGTTAGTATCAGAGACGCCCAGAAGTTGGATGTGAAGCTTGTTGACTTGTTAGTTGCAGGTGATCAAGTTGTGGATGGTGAGTTCAGATTGGATTCCCAGGGTGTGATGAGATTCAGGGACAGAATTTGTGTTCTTGACGATGCTGAGTTGAAGAAAATGATACTTGAGGAGAGCCATAGGAGCAAGCTAAGTATTCATCCAGGTGCTACGAAAATGTATCATGATTTGAAGAAACTGTTTTGGTGGCCTGGTATGAAGAAGGAGGTAGCACAGTTTGTGTATGCTTGTTTGACTTGCCAGAAGTCAAAGATTGAGCACCAGAAGCCTGCGGGGCTGATGCAACCATTAGAGGTTCCGGAGTGGAAGTGGGACAGCATTTCCATGGATTTTGTGACTGGGTTGCCAAGCACTGTGAGAGGGTTTGACTCCATTTGGGTGATTGTGGATAGGTTGACCAAGTCTGCTCATTTTATTCCTATCAACATCACTTATCTGGTGCCGAGGTTGGCTAAGATATACATTCAGGTGATTGTGAAGCTGCATGGGGTCCCTAAGAGTATTGTGTCTGATAGAGACCCTAGGTTCACTTCTGAGTTTTGGGGGAGCTTGCAGGAGGCATTGGGGTCTAGATTGAGGTTGAGTTCAACTTATCATCCTCAGACTGATGGACAGACAGAGAGAACCATCCAGTCCTTGGAGGATCTTCTGAGAGCTTGTGTGCTAGAGCAGGGAGGTGCGTGGGATACACATCTTCCACTGATTGAGTTCACTTACAACAACAGCTACCATTCGAGTATAGGGATGGCTCCTTTTGAGGCACTGTATGGGCGGAGGTGTAGGACTCCATTGTGTTGGCATGAGTCCGGTGAGAGTGTTGTTCTTGGACCGGAATTGGTTAGGGAGACTACAGAGAAGATAAAAATGATCAGGGAGAAAATGAAAGAGTCTCAGAGCAGGCAGAAAAGTTACCATGATAGGAGGAGAAAGGACTTGGAATTTCAGGCTGGTGAGCATGTTTTCTTGAGGGTCACGCCTATGGATCGTGTTGGCGCGGAATCGAAAGCAAAGAAGTTGACTCCGAGATTTATTGGACCGTACCAGATCACTGAGAGGGTTGGAAAGATTGCTTATAAGGTGGCTTTGCCACCTAATCTTTCGAACTTGCACGACGTGTTTCACGTGTCACAGCTTCGGAAGTACATTCCAGACCCGTCTCATGTGATTCACATGGATGATGTGGAGGTACGTGAAAACCTCACTGTGGAGACTATGCCAGTGAGGATTGATGATAGAGAAGTGAAGGTGTTGAGAGGGAAGGACATTGCCTTAGTCAAGGTAGTGTGGTTGGGAGCTGCTGGTGAGAGCATGACTTGGGAGCTGGAGAGCAGGATGCGGGAGTCTTACCCAGAGCTTTTTGACTCAGGTATGAATTTCGAGGACGAAATTTCCTAAGTGGGGGAGAGTTGTAACACCCTAAATGATTTAATTAAGTAATTGATTAAATTATTTAACGTGTTGCACTATTTTAATTATATTAAGTTATAATATAGTATTTTATAATATAGTATTTTATTTAATTGAAGGGAGTGGTATTGGAAATCGGATCGTAAGTATTGGCTGTGAGCCCAAGCCCAATGACTTAGGCTCCTAGGGTTGGTGCATTTCGCACCAATTGAGCAAGGAAAGAAAGAAACGAAAGCAAGAGAGAGAAAGGGAGAAGAGAAAGCGGCGCCAAGAGGAGAAAAGAAGAGAGTTGCATCGCACAAGCAAGAGAGAGGAGAAGAAGACTCTAGTTGTGGTGGTTTTTGCACGTGACTCGGTGAGAAGAACGTCTACTACGGTTAATTTAAGGTAAGGGGAGTCTCACTCTATAATAGAGAGTATAATAGGTCGTATGTACATCATAGAGTCCTTATTAGTGTTCGTTGATATTGAATTTGTTGGTTGTATGCTTGTTTTCATGAAATTGAAATTGAATAGAGCATGAAATCGATTCCTATGTTAGAAGCTAGGGTTTCATGCCTTTGATTTGTGCTTTTGATGTGTTTGGTGTTTAAGTGTGAAATTGAAGCTGTTGGTATGAGCATAACGTGTTTTTAGATTGATGTTGATGATTGATTCTTGAGAAAAATTGATTGAGAATGATTTAAGGCACTTTAGGTACCCTAGGGCGCCAATTTCCTAGAGAAATGGCACCTGTGGTACTGTAGCAGTGGCAATTGGTGTTGTGTTGCTGTGCAAGGCGCCAATTTCCTAAAGAAATGGCGCCTGTGCCACTGTAGCAGTGACTGAGTGTGTGTGTTGTGCTGCCTGGGCGCCAATTTGCTGGGAACATGGCGCCCTGGGCACTGTTCATGTGCTGGGTTCTTGTTTGATGTGTGTGTGTGCAGGGTGTCACTGCCTGGGCGCCAAGTTGCTGGGAAAATGGTGCCCAGTAATCGCTTGTGTGGTGGTGTGTGTGTGTGTGTGTGCGAGGCGCGCAAATGTTGCCCAGGCGCCGAGAATGGCGCGTGTCACCGCTCATTCATGTGATGTGTGTCTTTGTGTCCAGTGCGGGCGCCAAAAATGGCTGCCCAATGCGCCTGGGTGTGTTGTGCCAAGTGCAGGGCGCCAAATGGCTGCCCTGTGGCGCCTGTTGTGGCGCCTAGGTGGGTGTGTGAGTGGGTGTCTAGTTGTGGGGCGCCATTTTTGCCGCTGCGCGCCAGTGGTGGCGCCAGTGTGCAAGTGTGTGTGGGTGCATGTGGCGCAGCACAGGGCGCCAGAATGTGGGCAAAATGGCGCCTGTGTGCTGGTGTGCACAAGGGGGGCGCCAGAATGTGGGTAAATGGCGCTGTGTCTTTGGTGTGCCTGAGCGCCAAATGTGGGGATTTTGGCGCCTGGTGGTGCCAAAGTGTGTCCTAGGTGTGATTTTGGCCCCTAGGTGACAGGTTGGTCCTAGGGGTGTGATTTTGGTCCCTAGGTGACAGTTTGGTCCCTAGGTGACAGTTTAGTCCTAGGGGTGTGGTTTTGGTCCCTAGGTGTTGTTTTGGTCCCTAGGTGCCAGTTTGGTCCAAAAGGTGTTAATTTGGTCCCTAAGTGTTGATTTGGTCCTAAAGGGTGTTTTAGTTCCTTGAGTGAGGTTTAGTCCTCTAGTTGTGTTTAGTCCTTGGGACATGAGTGTGATGGGATAGTGAATGATGTGATTGATGATGCCATGGGGGCATGAGCCATGGGGGCTAAAACTAAAAATGATGATGATGTGAGAGTTGATGATAATTGATGAATCGTAGGTCATGGTCTTGACGTATAAATGGAATTGATGATGTGTGTGTTCATGAGTCACATGCATACATTCGGCTGCGGTCGCGACGATATATTGTGTAGGCTGCGGTCTGGGTGTTTATTTTTGGCTGCGGTCGCGACGTATAATGAGTGATGATGAGGCCATGGGGGGCAATGGTACCACATGCATCTCTGCATTACATTGCATTCATTCTCATAAATGATATTGAACTGTTGTGATGGTTGTGATTGATTGACTCCTATGAACTTGATATATTGCTTATTATAGTTTCTATTATGTGGTTTGAGACTCACCCTTTTCTGTTGTTATTTACCACAGGTAGTCATGAGTGAGGGCTTGCTACCTTCACTTTCCCCCGAGTCGGTCTGCTCTGATACGTAGCACCTAGGGGATGGGATTTAGACTTTAGTTGTTTTGTTTTGCTCACTGTTGAGCTTCTATATTTGATATACTATGTATTGTTGAGACTGCTGATTACTCCTTTGAGATGTAGTTTATTTCAGCTGCGTAATATGAGATTATATTCCACGTGTTTTTATGGTGTTACGTATTGATTTATAAATATGAGCTGAACTGGTTGTTTGAGTATTTTTAAGAGATAAGTGTAGCATCCCATTGGATGATTTCATGTGAAAAATGAATTTTTATACTCTGATTTTTATTATAAACTGTCGGGTAGAAATGGGGTGTTACAAAGGACTTGTGTAAAGACTTCAAGATACAGCATCACAACTCTTCTCCCTACCGCCCAAAGATGAATGGGGCAGTTGAGGCAGCTAACAAGAATATCAAGCGGATAATACAGAAGATGGTCGTGACCTATAATGACTGGCATGAGATGCTCCCCTTTGCCCTGCATGGTTACGTAACTTCGCATGCGCACCTCAGCAGGGGCAACCGCACTCATCGGTTTATGGGTCGAGGCGATCCTCCCCATTGAGGTTGAAATACCATCCCTGCGGGTGTTAATGGAGACAAAACTTGATGAAGCAGAATGGGTTCGGTCCCGTCTTGACCAGTTGAACCTCATTGATGAAAAGCGGGTAGCCGCAATGTGTCATGGACAGTTGTACCAACAGAGGATGAGGAGGGCTTTTGACAAGAAAGTCTGTCCTCGTGAATTCCAAGAAGGAGATCTTGTGCTCAAGCAGATATTGCCGATCCAAACAGACTCCAGGGGCAAATGGGCTCCCAAATATGAAGGACCTTATGTGGTGAATAAGGCATTCTCAGGAGGAGCTTTAATTCTGGCAAACATGGACGGAGATGAGATCCCAAATCCAGTGAACTCAGATGTGGTCAAGAAGTATTATGCCTAGAGAAATAGACAAAAAAGAGAAAGATAAGCCAAGGAAAAATCAGCTCGCTAGGTTGAAAACCCGCAAAGGGCGGCCTAGGCAAAATCAGAGCGACCCGATGGATTGAAAACCCGCAAAGGGCGATCCAGGCAAAAATTAGGGTCAGAAAACTTAGGCTTGAGAAAAGAAAAGGCAATCAGCATTCCCAAAGGTTCGGATAAGGGGGTGATCAGGGTTATGAGTATGGACGGTGGGCACCGTTACTTCAGAGACGAAATCACGAGATCTGTTCCTTTTTCTTGTATTTCTTAGTTTAAAAGAAAGATTGCAATGTACTTTCAATTGGCGTGACTTTCTACACGTCCAATTTCTATATCAATAAAAGTCCAACTTTTCTTTCATATGTGTGCCTTTCGTGTCTCTGCTTTCATCTATTCAGTTTCTTTCAAAATAATAACTTTTATGATTGATGAAATTGAATTGCAAAACATGTGCACATTCAGAGCATTACAGGATCATTACGAAATCTTTGAAAAATACAGAAAGAAATGATCTCCCAAGTGAATAAAATTGTGAAAAAGCAGTCATGACGAACCAATGCGCAATCCTCGCGTGATCATCGTCCTGGAACAGCCTCCGTCCGGCAGATCGATTTAACCAGCAAAAAAAGAGTGCCGAAGAAAAACAAATAAGCAGAAAAAAGAAAGTTGCTTAAGGAAAACAAACAGAATAAACAAAAAGAAAAAAAAACAACAAATAGGCAAAAAAAAGAAAGCTGCTTAAAGAAAACAAACAGAATAAACAAAAAAAATAAAAATAAAAAAAAGAAGAAAATTACAGAAGACAGAACATAAAAAGAACACAACATCTTCATATCATTCATCATTCTCATATCATCCATACCATTCGTCACTCCATGGCATCAAACAAGTAGTGCATTACACTTCCAAATTCGCATAAATCAATCATTGCATTCATGAGCATCCAAATGCCCAGGTGCATGCATTTCATGCACCATCCAAGAGAAAAGTTACTGCGGACCAGAGAGTCCCAAAAATCTCATTTTTAGAAAATCACCATCAGCACCAAGTTAGTGAACTCCATCAACCCCGAGTTAGTAGACTCCATCAACATAGAGTTAGTAAACTCCCACCAAGTTAGTGAACTCCTTCCATAGGTCACAACATCGTGTACGAGTGCGCGATGGATCCATCCGACTTCGTTAAGTCCTTCGGATTAGTTGTGTCAACCTAAGGCATAGCGTAAATCCATTGATCAAATCAGTTCCGGACCTGATGTTGATCGGCCGCTAGAAAAGGCCACCCCCAGAGCTCGGACTCGACAAGAGTGTGTTAGAAGGTTTTAGGCAACCTCCGAATTCCCAATTTACCGAATTCCCAATTTACCGCTTTTCCCAATTTACTGCTTTCTCGTTAATGCGACAAGTGTTAACCCCCTTTCTCAAAAGGAAAATAACAAAAAGAAAATTTGAACATTTTCTGAAGCGGACAAAATTAGTATTATTTCTATATCTTTATTTCCATTTTACCAACAAATATGAAAAGGCCAATTCATATTTCTTGGCAAAATGTGAAATAAAGAGGGGTAGCTGTAATACCCCAATTTTGTCCGCCCAAAGCAAAAACATTTTTTCAGAAAAAATAGAGCAATAAGGTAATTCATAATGTGTGGAAAATAGTGGATTTGTGCATTTATGTGTATTCATCCCCTGTTTCGCATTTTTATTTGAATTACGCGCGCACCAGTCGTAACTGCGTGAGCTGCCCTGTGCCCTTGTCATTTGGCACGTGTCTTTATTTTCAAAAAGGTCATTTATTGATCATTATTAATTTTTGGCACCCAAAAACATTTTTCTTAATTTTTAGGAACTTTAGAAAGTAAAGTAGTGCATATTTTTGCATTTTTGGGCATTTAAATAAAAGCAAATTAATTATTTTTGGACCAAGACCAGGTCAAGGATGTGGCATACATGTTACTCTACCAAGGGTAATTTTTGTATAATTTTTGGAAAGAAAACCCTAGTCCAAAATAATTAAAAATGCATTTTCCCCATTTTTAGCGCATAAAAAACCAAAAAAGACCATTAAATATTCCCCAATTACTAAATGACAATTTTTATTGTCTAGAATAATTAGGGGGAATATTTTATGGTGCTCAAAAATATGTGACACCTTTTTAATAGGTGCACCTTCACTTCCATGCCCAAAAATTCAAAACTCATAAGAAGGAAGTGTCTCCAATAAGACAAAAGACCAAAAACAAGTTTTTTTTCCCCTCCTTCCTACTCTCATTTTCGCCCCCTCTCTCTCTCTCTCTTCCCTCAATTTCTTCCACATTCTTCTATTCCTTATTCCCTAAGAATATGCTTTGTACTATCCTTAACTTTTCCCTTTTTGGAGACCATCACTCACTCCCACATAGATTTATGCCCTCTTTTGTAAATTACCACACCCATTTACACTCACTTCTTCACAAGAAAATACAAAGTTTCCTCTTTGGTAACACTCCATCTCAATTATACCCTTAACCCTATTTCTACCCCACATCACATATGAGCCTCCATTCCCAAAATAAGACAAGCTTTTCACACAAATTCTCCCTTTCTCTCTCTTTGGGGCGAAATGCCTCCCTCTCCCCCTCACTCTCATTTTTGTGTTTTCTCACTACCCACAATCCAAGTGATCTCAAATCCTTGCCCTTCATTTAAATTTAAAACCCAATCCTAGAGCACCTAGTAAAGAACAATGACCTAATTACCCCTAGACCTAAAACAACTCTATACATACCCTCTCATTCCCACCCATAAAGAGGACTTTTTTTCCTTTTTTCTTCTCACCTTCCTACACTAAAACCCTAGCACACAAAAAACCTCTCCTCCTTCCCTCTCAAGTCCGTAGCCTCCTCCCCCTCTCCTCCATTCATTTTTTATTTCCTTCCACCCAAACACCATCACTCCACCTCATTTGCATCCCTCTTTCACATACTCCCTCCATTTCTCATTCAAAGTTCAAGCACCATCATCAAGTGGGTATTTCTTTGAAGAACATTGGAGTTTTGTTGATTTGTGTCTACTTTCATCTTCTCATCTCACTTTCTAGCTTAGAGCTAAGGTAATTCCTAAAACCTTGCATCATCTTCAAACTTTTAGCATCAAAAATGTAGATCATAGGTTAATTTCGCATTATCCATCATCATCTTTGCATTTTAATTATTTGATGTTAAATTGATTATTGTGGTTGGATGAGAGATGTGTTTCAAGCATTTTGACAAACACTTAGGGAGGTTTGGGTGCTTGAAATGCATCTTTCACTTGGAATAAATTGTGTGTTTGTGCATATTTCTTGTTTGCTTGCATTTTCATGGATAAATTTGTGGTTTATGACTATGTTTTATTTCGCATGTTAGGATAAAATTAGAGTTTATATGATTTTGTTGCATTTCCTTGGTTAATCATGTGAATACTTGCCAAAATGTAGATCCTTACTTTGAGCATCATTTTCTTTCTTGTACATATTTTAATTTCATGCATCTTTGTTGCTATGTTTTGATTTTAGGTTTATTTACATGATCTTGTTGTCTTAGTGAATATAAAATGTTGTTGCCTCTTAGTTTTGTTTCGCATATCTTGATTAAAATGGTGTTTGATGATGATTTTTTTGCTTGTTTTGATGGTTGAATCATGCAAATAAATGTCTCTATGCCTTGATTGTGTCATTTGCTTGCTTGATCTTGGTGATTTGAGAAAAGAAATTAGGGTTTTGGTCCATATGTGCTTCACAAATGATTTTGGGTTGTGCTAAGTTGGCAAATGATGGGTCATTCATACCTTGATGCATATGCTTGTAAGCATTTGTAAATCAACTCCCATGTGATGTGCTTGTGAATTTTGAGCAAAAATGTTGTTTATGGTCAAGTGAACTTGCGCATATGATAGGTCACTTATGACCTTGATGCATCCTCAATTTCAATCATGTTTTCTTTGCTCTTAGAGTTTGATGCAAATTGTTGCTTGAAGTTTGTGAAGTTTTTAAGCAAAGGATAGACTAATTTTGGTCTTGATGCATTCTCATTGTTTGTGTTAATAATTGCAAAGGAGAGACTAATTGTTAGTCTTGATGCATCTCCATTCCTACGATTGGCAAAGGATAGGTTAACCTCTAACCTTGATGCATATTTGTTTGCATATCCATGCATCTTATTTCTTGCCTATCCATTCATTGCATATTTGCCTAATCATGCACATCATTGCTTGCATGTTCATTCATCCAACCTAGATCATTCTATGTCTATAATCAATAGTATTCCCTTGTTCATGATGCCATTTAAATGTCTTGATTTAATTGTGTTCAATTCCTCCCCCATGCATGTACTCTTATATGAACACGTAAGCCTACTTACTTGTTGTAGCATAGAGTCATTAAGATAAATGCATACCCTTGGAGATTGTTGCCCGTCCCGTAGCAATTCTCACACATACGCACAATTGTTTTGAGAACTTTATCTTGCATCTTTGACAATTAAATCTCTTGATTATATTGGCATGCTTAATCTTAGTTGATGATCAACATGGTCATGATTGCTTGATTAGTTGAATATGTTTGAACTTCATTCATTCATTTTGTATTTGGTTATGGACTTGGAGTTGATTGAAGTGTTCTACTTGTTTTCCAAAATCTTTTTCCAAATCAAACTCTTCTCTAAACTAGTTTTCAAATCAAAATCAAATGCTTTTCCAAGTGAAAACCCTAAGGCATTTTCTTAAATAAATCATTAGTCATCACTCGAAGCTTTTGCTTGTTTGATCGCTAATGAGGAGTTATTAGTGGTAGTCACTCGAAGCCTCTGCTTGTTTGACTATTATGGAAGCTCCCACACCTTAATCAAACACAAACTAATTCAAATTTCAAAAACAACATGAGCTATTAGTGATAATTATCACCGATGCCCGCCCTTTTTCAAAACAATTTCAGAAAAAGGAAAATAAAACGTTGTTACTTGTAATCACTCGAAGCCTTTGCTTGACTGGTTACCAGTTTCAACTCTTTTCTTTCAAGTTAGTAATGAACGCCGCTCGAAGCCCTTGCTTGTTTGGTATTCGTGAACACTTGAGTCTTATTTCAAAAACCCCGGAAAATTAAATAAGATAAAACACAAACACACTTTTCAAGACCAAAAGTCGAGAACTACGTAGCTTTGATCCCTCATTCCAGTGAGGGTACGTAGGACCGGGTTCATGTCCCGTCAAGCACCCTTTTGAAAAATCTTTGTCTTGTTCCGCTTTTCAAAGATACCAAAAATATTCTTTTCCCCCGTTTTTAATAAAACAATTTCTCAAAAGAAAGAAAAGGAAAGAAAAGAAAAGAAGTAGAACAAAAATCATTTCAAATCAACTTTTCCTAAACCACACATCAAGTTAATGGTTCCTTTTCGGTAGAAAGGACGTGCGGGGTGCTAATACCTTCCCCATGTGTAACCGACCCCCGAACCTACATCTCTGAGTTTTCAAAAGACCATTCGCTTTTCCAAGAAAGGTTTTTTCAATGTTTTCCTAAATAAATATTGGTGGCGGCTCTACTATTTTCCACGTTGTCAAACGAGAAGTCCAAACCGGATTTTTTGGAGCGCAACACCCACGACCACGACTGTGTCCCCCACGACCTGAAAAATTAGAAACAAGAGCTAAGGATTCTATGCCTGTTTGGAAGACATTGCCCCCCGGATCCTTCTAGACTAGGAAGGCGTATAAGGCGTCTGATAAGATCCTCTGTGGAGGGAATATTTGATGCAGAAAGAATGTTGCTCCGGACTGACTCATACTTTTGATGAAGGCCATGAAGGACATAGATCATGCAAACATTGTCCAGTTTCTCAAGCATTTTCTTTGAGTCGTTGTCGGATACAAGGAGCTTAAACTCGTTTACAGCTGACTGGGCTTTGTTTGCATATGTCATGATGTTGTCTTCTGTCATTTGAAGGGTGGCTAAACTATGAATAACACCATAAAGACGCTGAATATCATTAGAATACACATTCTTAGCCTTTTGCCAAATATCATAACAAGTGGGGTATGAGCGATAGTGGACCAACAAAGAGGGTTCAATAGTTTGCCACAAAAGAGAGACAAATTGACAGTCTGCTTGTTCCCAATCTTCACGCAGATCTTTTTCAATGTCTAAAGAGTTCTTAGTAAGGTGATCTGAAGGCCTTTGTCCCAAAAACCACATTTTTACGGAAGCCGGCCAATTCAAATAATTATCACCGTTCAGTTTCTCCGTTGTTATAGAGGGATTACCGGAGAAAATATAAGACACAAGATTCTTACCCGAGGATCCAGACTTGTCCTTTTTTGTAGATGAACTCATTTTTGATGATGATGAGATAACCAAGAACAATAAAAGGATGATAGACCAGTAAAAATAAGAAATAAACCAGACCATAACAGTACCAACAATATACGAACACTGTTCACGGTAACAGTACCAAAAGGAATGCAAACATAAACCAAAAATAGAGAGAAAGCACCTGAAAACGTGATACCCACTGACCAAAAATTATCAGAACAGATAGATCAAAGGATTCCGAGAAGACTGAGGCCGGCGGCGCGTGAAACGGAGCAATGGAGGGCGGCGCGTGGACCTCACGCGCCGGTGAGGCTGTTTTGACTTATGGCGCGCGTGAGAGCGCGTGACGGAGGCGATTGTGGCGGCGCGTGGACCTCACGCGCCGGTGAGGCTGTTTTGACTTATGGCGCGCGTGAGAGCGCGTGACGGAGGCGATTGTGGCGGCGCTTCAGTGGTTGGCCGATCTTGCAGCGGCGGTTCTAGTGGTGTGGTTTTCGAAGCTCCTAGGGTCGTCTAATATGGACTTTAGACGAGACAGCTTGGGTTTTGTGTGTTTTTTTTTTGGTGTGGACTGACAGGACGGCTAGGGTTTTTTTAGAGAACTTGCTAACCTACTAACTATAGGTTCTTGATACCATGTTGAAGTGATTAGAATAGAGACGAAGCATCGAAAAAGAAGACACGAGATTGATCACGCAGTTCGGCCAATTGTTGCCTACGTCTGCGACTACGGAGCTGCTGTAGCTCCGTCTTATTGATTGTATATTTTGTGGTGAGTACAAGCACTAATGAGTTTAAATAGGCTACTCTATGTGTAAACCTAACGGGCCTAGTAAATGGGCCCAATACATATATAAGTAAATCTACTATTTACAACATATCTCAACGTGGTTTTTTTTTTGGACCCCCACCCTCTCCCCTCAAACCCCCCACCCACCCTGTGAAAAGACGAAAATACCCCTGTGTTTTTACAAAATCACAATTTCTTCACATTATTGGTCATACCTACGATTGACCACCAGCCACTCGCATATACGCCACAGAGACGTATATACGATTGCCCTGAAATTCCACCACTCGCATATACCCCACCATAAGCCTATATACGATCAGCAATTTTTTACTCATCGTATATACCCATTTCCAGGCGTATATACGATTAGCCAGAATTCATCCACTCGCATATACGCCCAGCAGACCCTATATACGACAAGTTAAAGAGTAAGCATCGTATATACCCCCATTTTTATGTAAATACGATGAGCAATTTATTTATTTATTTTTTACTAATTTTTTTTCCTTTGCTTGCAGTGTCCGGTAGGCATAGAGGGAGACGGGAGGTATCTCCTATCAGAGAGAGAGGGGAGTCATCTTCTGCTGCACCGAGCACGAGGACGAGGAGGCATAATCAGCTGCATGCTTCCGCTAGGAGACAGAGACAGGCTGACCCAGCTGAGTATCAGCCTGAGCATCACCCAGCTCATTTTCAGGATGATGGGCAGTTTTATCTTGGGGATTATCTGCAGCAGACTCAGGAGAAGGATTGGCATAGAGGGAGGCATGTTCCTCAGTATCATTCTCAGCATCCTCCTAAGTACCATCCACAGCCTCCTTTTTACCATCCCCAGCCTATTCATTATATGCACCGACTCCGAGTATCGCAGGAGAAGTTTCAGTCGATACTTATTACTCGCACCGACCTATGTCTGAGTATCAGGAGGAGCAGCCCCAGCAGGATCAGGGGCATCAGGAGGAGGATCAGCCCCAGCCTCAAGCCTCTCTCTTCACTGACCTGGCAGATCATGTCTGCAGTTCTATACTTGCTGACCCGGTAAATTTTGCATTTTTTGCTTAAATAATTTATTTAACTCACATAGTCTGCACTTTTTGCTTACATCATTTATTTATTTTTAATTCAGGAGTATCTGCGTGTTGTCAAAGTATGGGCTCATGGCAACAAAGTCCATAGTAGACTCTATCTACATTACCCGGCCCTACTTCAGCGCACCACAGTGGTCAGGGACTCCAAACTGGCCCCACTTCTCCAAACTGGCCACGCCACAGTAGACCATGAGTTGATGTCGGCTTTTATTGAGAGATGGCACTCAGATACTTCGCCATTTCACTTGCCATTTGGTGAAATGACGATCACTCTGGATGACATCTCCTGCCTGCTGCACCTTCCCATCCAGAGGAACTATGCCACACCTCCCACCATCACTGTGAGCTTGGAGTATGCCCACACACCACGAGACATATCCGGGTGTGTCACGGGTCGAGGTCGCTAACAACACCCGTGGGGTCCGTGTCTGACTTCAAATGGTGGAGCGGGTTTATGAGCGTAATTTGGAGGAGGGGGTGACATTACGATTCTTTGTGAGGGCTTATCCGCCCGGCCGACCTACTGATATCTTCACTACGAAGACCGGAGACAAGCGCGAGGCTAAGTGGTCGATCTACCGCATGATCCGAGTCCAGAGGTTCTTGGAGGCTATGCATGGGGTGCAGTGCACTAGCCGCCATGTATGAGTCCTGAACACCGCTGCGTCTTTGAGGAGACAACGCAATGTGGAGGGTATGCCACCTATTTCAGTACACATTTTAACTTCATTTTTTTGTTAAATCACAATCGACTTTGAGTAAAAAAATTTGAATTAAATATGTTGTTTATTTTGCATTTCGTGCTTGGATTATGTGGTATTTCCTCGGATGGCGGAGAGGTTGCCGGTGGCCATATCCAGTGGTGCAGAGCCACCGGGCCGGGCGCTTTAGGAAGAAGAAGTCGACCACCAAGCTCACCACTACGGGAGGATGATTGATGAGCCGAGGCGAGGATGTCTGTGGCGGCCATTTGAGAGCACAGGTGGTAGACCCTTTGAGCGCAGATCTCCTCTACAGAGGCTTCATCGGTTTGGGGTGACTTGAGTTCCCTACATGCACGATCGGTGCCTCACGACGGTTTGGGTACGCTCGATCATCCCGCGTGACCCTCTCAGAGGTCGCCCGAGTCATCGATCGCTGCGTGTTTTTGGATCACCCACTTCATGGCATCTCGTGGATGACATCCGCGCAAGACTACTACTCGGTTTGCTCGGCGGCCGAATGAGACTGTACGTAGGTACTTACAGTGGTATGTTCGTGCTTCTATCCCCAGACTATTACCGGCTCCACCATCACCAGTAGATGAGGCCTGGACACCCTCCCCAGAGCTACGATACGACGATGCTGAGTGGGTGAGGGAGGTTGTGACTGCTTGTAGGGAGGGGATTCGTGATTGCGAGATCACGCATGGCAGTCGGGCGTATCGAACACTCCATAGGCTGGTGGGGATGGCAGCACCGGATGACATTTCTGGGGAGCTTAGACGACGAGGACGAGGACGAGGGCGACGACGTTAGGGATTTTTTATTTGTTTTAAGATGTATTTGTACTCATATTACTTTGATGTTGGCACTTTATTATTACTTTTTTTCAGGTGTTATATTTTACGAGTTTTCAAATTTTTTTGATTTCATTAATTCGATAAAACAAAGTTACACAAGCGATAAAATATAAGCAACTAGAATAAAAATAGACAGATAAAAAGAAAATACAATAGAAACTACTGAGCTGGTGGAGTTAATCGACGAATGATCTCAGTGAAGGTCCTTCTGGTTTCGACGTATAGATGAATGTAACTCTTCCATTTAAACATAATATGATTGGACATCATCTGTCGGAGGTCATCCTCGGTGTTGACATCCACGGCAGACCAGTGAAGACCTCCATCAGTCCATTCCGGTTTCCGATAAACGATACGAATTATCGCATGCTCGTCGTTCTCTGGTTGAACCATCCGCGATAGTTTCGCTAAGAGCGAAGAAATGATATGCAGTGTTTTAACCTACACGATACAACATCTCTCCCATCGAAACTTATACCATCATCTTGCAAGATGATGCCCTGATGATCAGCAAACCCCATATTAGAATGAACGAGAGTGAGGGAAGAAGGCTCGTAGTATGACATTAACGAAGCTTGCATCATCTTCACTTGTGTTGTGTGAGAGAAGGAGGAAGTTGTTTTGGGGTGAAAATAGTGATGGTGGGAGTGGGTATTTATAGTTGAGGTAAAAGATTATCAATCGTTGATTTTGTCGTGCAATCCACACCGTTGATCAACTTTGAAAGTGAAATCATGACCGTTAAAATTATTTTTACTGCAAAAAAAAACAAATTTCAAACCCATCGCATATATGTCATTTGGGACATATATACGATGCGTAGTTTTAACACATCGTATATATGCCCTTAAGAGGTATATACGATTGGTCGTGTAAGATGCAATCGTATATACCTCTTAAGGGCATATATACGATGTGGTAAAACTTCGCATCGTACATATGTCCCAAATGACATATATACGATGAGCCTTTTTTAAAAATAAAAAAAAATAGATTACAAAGGGCATTTTGGGGTTTTCATTGTGGGTGGGGGTATGAGGGGAAAGGGTGGGGGTCCAAAAAAAACAAGCCATCTCAACATCTTCAAAATCTGATAATTAACACTTCATGAGTCCTCTATCCATCATCGAAGTTTTTCTGGGTCATAGCTATCGTTTGGCTTTAGATTGACTCAGATCAGGACACCTACAACTCATCAGTTTAGGTCAACTTACAGTGATTGTTCTAGATACTAAACATGTGAATAAGCAATGGCATATTTAATTTGACTGTTGTAGGATATTGTTGACAATGAAGGGAGAAAAATCAATCAAGCTAAGACAGGATTTGGATAATCAGGGAAACAACCAATAATAATCCTAACTCAGACCAGGGAATTCAATGGTCAAATTAATTCCAATGAGGGGAGCAAAAATAACGAAATGCAGAGAGAACAGAGGAAAGAGCGTATTGATTGAATGATTGCTTAAATTTTCATCGGCGAACTGGCTCAATTAATATGCAAGTTTGTTACATAAGGGAATATTCAAACAGCCAAAGCTTCTAGAGTCCTACTATCTAATGCAACATGTGATCCACTAGGAAAAAAACAAAAAATATCAAATTATCCTAATTATGAAGATGCATAACAGAAATTAAGGAAATGCATAACATCAAAATAACATGTGTCAAAAAAAGAAGGTATTTGTGACAGTAACTATGTTGTGACACAAGCAAACAAACGAACATTGTCTATGCAACAAGAATAACACATCCTAATTCAGTTGTGCATACTGCATATATCTGAAAAAATTGTTTGGATTACCTTACGTCCCGCTTCATGTGAAAAATACATAGTGTATAATTACAAAGATTAATCTTGAATATATAGACAAGTTATAGTTTTTTTTTGACAAACAGAAGCAATACTTAGCAGGCCTAATACAAATAACACTAATAATTACAAAACAACTATCGTAAGTGCTCTCCAATATACCACCTTAACTAGACGAGAAATTGGGCATACTGTCAATAAACTGCCAATTTCTCTTCCAACCTCTTGAGACACATTGGACTACTGTAAAATGCATTCTGAGATGCCTACAAGGCACCCTAAACCTAGGCCTTCTATTAAGGGCTGCTACCACCTCTGTTCCCTTTCCCTTGATGGCCTATTGTGATGCTGACTGGGCTAGTGATATTGATGACAGAAGATCCACTTCTGGTGCATGCATTTTTCTTGGACCTAGCCTTATCTCTTGGTGGTCCAAGAAACAGACTCTAGTAGCCAAGTCTAGTGCTGAGGCTGAATATAGAAGTCTGGCTCTAGCTGCATCTGAAATCTTATGGGTACAGACCTTGTTACAAGAACTTAAAATTGGTCATTCTACACCTATCATCTTCTGTGATAATCAGAGTACAGAGGCAATCAGCCACAATCCAGTCCTTCACTCACGCACCAAACACATGGAGTTGGATCTCTTCTTTGTTCGTGAGAAAGTCCTCAGTAAACAGCTTCTTGTTTGCCATGTCCCTGCACAAGCTCAAATAGCAGACATCTTAACTAAGCCTCTGACTAAGCCTCTGAAGCTCAACGTTTCAGCATTTCCATGCTCTCCTGTTGATCTTGTGGGGGAGTAATAGATATAAGAGAGTGTCTAAAAGAGTGTTTCTAGCATTTCTGTAGATATAATAGAAGTATCTTTGTTTAGGCTTTTAAAATTCTGCAGCACTTGTATTACTACTGCAGTTACTGTACAGTTTAGTAACTGTACAGAACCTGTTAGTTAGTGACTGTTAGGCGGTTGTAACTGTTTAGAGAAATCAATTTGTTACCAACTGATTAGATGAGGATTCACTCCTATATAAACTGTTGTACATTCAGTTCTATTCATTCAATGAAAAACTCAGAAATGATTTTAGACAGAAACACTCTCAGTTACCATTGAGGAACTCTATCAAGATTTGATAAGATGTCCCACATCTCCCCAACGACCTTTCTAGGTTGTGGGTTATCCAGTCCTCTCTCTCTCTCTCTGTCCTGATGTAAAGTATACCCATCAATTGTTTCATAAACATTCATAAAATGACAATAATAGTCAATAATAAGTAAAGTAAGAGGTATTAATGGAGACAAAGAAATGGATAATCAATTTATGAAGAGCAAAAGAGTACCATATAGTCTAAGTGAAATTGGAAGACCTCCCCATTAAGGATCATCTTTTTCGTCTGGGTGCTGTTCTGTTGTTCCTGTGATAATAATTGAATTATTGACAATAACCCATGCACACTCTATATGGGAGTCTGGTTTTGAGATAGGTGGCAAAGTTTTCCATTTCATTTCTTCGTCCAGTATATAAACATCTATCTCCATAGACCACCTAAAATGTAAGAGAATTTAAGGCCACAAGACAACATAAAGCTCCACAAATAACACTAATCAATCATTACAAAATAACTATGTATGTACAACTTTAAGTATAAACTGTTTCTGTAATCAAAGAGAAAAGTCTAAATGCTTTTCTTTAAGCTGTAGGGTGTTTTCATTAACTATTCTAAAGGGCTTAAGCTGAAAACAACTTATGGACACGTCATAATCTCTCTCCAACACTCTACAAGTTTTTATACCAGTAGATAAGCGTAAATAGAATGTCCATAAGTTGTTTAAACTGTATCTTGAAAGTATTTCCTATTTAGGATTTAACAATTACAATAACTGCTTACAAAAACTTCTTTATCTTTGTATATCATAACATCACACTTGTCACAGTATCATCTAAGAAAACTAGGTATCCTAATTCTTTTTACAACAAAATGAAACATGAATAGTTCACGAAGCATGAGGAGCCAGTACTATATCAACAAGTTCAACCACCACTGGGATTTGCTGGCTGTTGGTGACTGTATCCTCTGCATTTCTTGTTTCTGTGCAAGTGCTTACTATTCTCATGCTCCTTAGTTGGAGTTTTGAACCGCACCAAGAAAAAGATGTGGTTGTCCATTTCCATATTCTCCATAATTGTGGTAATGTTACTATCATGTGGCTTGTCAAGGTCTCTACATTCTTCACCAAGAAACAAATCATTTTATATAACAATGCAAGAATAGCAATAGTAGAACAGATGCAGAATAGTCCAAGGAAAGGCTGAAATCCTATCGATAAATCATCATCTTTTTCCTTACTGTCTAAAGGAGAACAATCGGAATTGCCTCCACTCTCTATCTCATTCAGCATATCTTTTTCTAGTTTTTCTGTTTCTCCACTCTCTATCATATTCAGCAATGCCTCAGATATGTCGGCAGCCAGACTGGAACCTTTAGGAAATACCTATAATTTCAAGTTCGCAAAATGTAACAGAAAAATTATATCAGTTTAAGAAAAATAAAGAAAACCAATATTGAAAAGTGGCATGTGTTATCAAGGATTTAAACAAGGCTGCGATGCTTGATTTGCGGTGGATGAAGAGATATCAGAACCTTTGACATCGCGGCCACAATTGCAATCGCAGACTGTTTTCTAAAACCTTGTGTGTAATATCTTGTAACTTAAGTTTGGTAAGAGTGAAAACATCTGTTACTTCTACCAAAAATGTCATAAATCATTGACAATGAGAGGAGAGAAACCCACAAAACCAAAGCCACCAAGTCTGAATGTGTTCCCTGCTTTGATGAGGCCCTTGCATGAATACTTTGCTAGAAATACTTTAGCATGTGGCACAACAAAGAAAGCTGCTTCTATAGTCTTGTTCTCAAAAGCGGCAAGGTAGTCATTTATGGAATTCATTTCCCTAATGTTCTCAGGCTTGAAGGGTAGTACTTCAGTCAAATACTTGACAATAAATGAATTCCCATCACAACCAACTGGGGAATTTCTTTTCACAAGTGTTTGGATGTCTAACACAGATGGCTCTACATGTGACATAGTCATTATGGTCGTTAAACTTGCTGTGAAACTAATTATCACAATTGCAATAACAAATAACCATGGTCCCAGCACAGTTCGAGCCAAGGGCTTTCTTATTGGTTCTCCTGCATATTAAAAACGTATCAAGAATTAGAACTAGGAATTTCAAAAGAAGACGAGAGTGTGATTGAGAATCTATCATCTGCAGTATCATCTGCAGTATCATATTATGTGAATAATGAATAGCACTGGTAGAAGTTTTGGTCCTTAGTTAATACTAAATTTATTAATATTTGGGGTCCTTCAAATTGAATGAAGACACTCAATATCTGATGCATATGCAACACCTGTTTATCGCATTTCAAAATTGTGGTTAATATATAGGTAACAATAAACTGAAACTAATTAACTATGAATTTAAACATTATTAACCACAACTTTCAGGTGTTGTCCAACTATATTTAGATTTGGACACCTGGAAAGACATGGTTAGTTCAGTTTAGTTGATGATTAATGTGTAACCCATCTATTAACAACCTAAGAAACTGATCTAACCATGATTTTGAACTGCTTTAACCAAGTCGCATGAGTGTTGAAAATTTTGGGTGTGCAAATAAGTTATAACTCAACTCATGAACTTTAATCTGAAAAACGTGCTCAATCTTCATGTTAGAGGACTTACTGTCAGCATAAAATATAATAGTGACTAAAAACCAAAGCATGGAACCCAGTCCCTTTAGCTCGGCATTAGCTTCCCGTTCAATCAACCAAATAACAAATCCCACAAATATGTGCATAGCTGTCATGCTCAACCACATCTCTGTTGTAAAGGCATCCAAAAACATCCACATTTCTTTTGATTTTGCTGGTTTCTCAGTTACCACCATCTGAAGGCCAGAGTCAAGATAAGGTTGTGAGAAGTCAACTAAATTATATCTATATGCCATTATCGATGTGTCACCAACAGCAGCCCCCAATGTCTGCATCAGAAATATAATTTTAGATTTGTTTTTATTAAGCAGAAGCAGCAACAAAATAAGAAAGTGACAAAAAAAAAGTGGTAACATGGTTTATATCTTAAAACAATTTCATAATTCAATAACAAGCAAATCCTCTGAACTAGTTAATTGATACCCTACCTTATTGTGGACTTGATCAACCATTTCATCATACGAGCCACTAACGGGAATAAACTCATATTGTAAATCATAAGGTAAATGATTGGCAGCTGCTTTAAAGACACTTATTGAGAAACCAGTGATGGAAGTTTCATTCTTGCTCTGATCATATGTCACACTCACAAACTGGGGAAAGGCACCATTAGCAGGTACTCCTATTTTCAGTGAACTCTCTGCATTACTGTGAGTCCATCCCTTAGGAACTGATTTTAAGTCTCCAGGCCAGTAAACTGTTTTGAAAACTCTAGAATCCATCACCTGGTGGCTATCAATGTTCTTGAAAAAACCAAGTGTTGGAGACCAAAATGCCATTTCTCTATAACTTTTCCCTATCACATTAATTATTTCAAAGGTTGGTGATTGAATTAAATGTCCGTCTTTGGAGCCAGTCTTGCAACTTAGGTCCTGATTGTATAAACAACTTAATTAAGCACTTATGACATATAAGATAAAATCAATACAAATGGTTTTCATGTAAGTTACAAGCTATTTTCATAAGCTATCCTTAATAGCTTATGGAAATAAGCTCAAAACAGCTTATGGACGTGTCATAAGCTATTTCCATAAGCTCTTTCAAGCCTAAATAAGCAAATCGAAACAGGCACTTACTCTGTCAAGCTTACTGGACACAATATTTTCTGAGAATTCTTCCAGGCTGAAATTTGCTTGTGATTTACTTGCAGCCTCAGCAATAGCCCATGTTGCATCATATGCTTGAAGTGCAAAGATACTTGGGTTAACGTTCTCTTCTTCTGGATATTCTAGTGCAAACCTTCTTCGAAATTTGAATTTGAACGTTCTAAACTCCTCAGTCATTTCCATGAAGTGTGTTTTAAATCCCACGACACCTTGCATGTTGAGGATAACAGAAGTATTAACTGCATCAAGAAGGCCAGCAACCCCATCTGGGATAACCCAGACAGAACCTTTTTCCATCAAACCCAATTTCTTTGCTGTCTCACAAAGCATGTTAGCCAGCTCTAAAGAAGACTGCACAATCAAGAAGACCCTATTGCTCTTCCTTTTCAGCTTATTAAGCTCGTTTTCAATCATAGATTTCGGGTCTGATAGAGTGGATAAAGAAGGAAAGGCTAAATGGTTAACAATCTCAGAACCAAAACGTCGAAGAGAATTGGAGAGGCCAAGCAGTATCCGTGGATCAAAGGAAAACCCATTATTAAGTTCATAAATTACTGTCACCTTTGGCCATCTGAATTCTCTTACAAAGGCTGCAATGCATTGCATTTGAAGGATGATATCGTCCCCCACTTGAATGAAGTGTGGCAATTCAGGAGATAATAATTCTGCTCTGGCTGCAGGTGAAGTAAGAGACACGATAGGAACGTTCTCTATAGAGTCACTGAATCCGCTTGCCAGTGTTGCTTCGCTTTGTGATATTGTTCCAATGATTGCCAATACTTTCTTAGTCTGCGCGAGATCCATAGCTATATTTATAAAAGCATAATGGTGTTAGAATTATTCATGTTTGCTGAAGTCCTCATAATCACCCCTAAATTTGAATGATGAATGTAAATTTTACTATACTACTGGTTTTAACTCCTACCAAACATAATCCATAGGAACCTTAAAGAAAGGGGATATGTGTATTCTAAGATATAAATGAAATGTGGAAGAAATCAAGTTGAAAGGGGCATTACCACTTGCAATTACTTGAGCTGAGTTCCCCCTGGAATTTTTTATTTGCAAATCCAGCTTGGAACAATTCAAGTTGTTGAACTCTTGGACTGCAATTTCCATTGCTATCATTTGTTGTTTTCCCATTAGTGAAACCAAATCAAGTACAGCACCTATGGTAACATTAGGACTAGGAGCCACTAAGCAGTGGCTTCTTATTTCATTAGCTAGCAGCACCTTTGACGATGCTAACAGGTGCAACAAGGCAAATAAGCAGATAATGAGTGGCAAGAGAGTGTCATGAAATTGAGCCAAACTCATTCTTCCCTTTTTTGACTTTTCTATGATTGCTTCATATTTCTACTCTAACAATACCTGAATATCCAATTTTTAGATTGATATTTGAATAGGAGAAATGACTAGTTTTGTTTTCCAAAAGTCTCCTCAAGATATTGTTAAAAGGAAGCAATTATTCTCCCTATATAAGCTTAATTGATGCAGGTATTATCTCAGGTAAAGCAGTCACTCATGTTTGCATGGAGCAAAGTCAACGGAATACACTGCATGGATTATTCTTGCTGCTAAATACAGAGCAATCACTGCTTCTTAAAAAAGCTGCTATATGGGTTTGAGTTGGTCTTGACGGGAGAACATTCCAAGCAGCTGCCTCCTTTGATTTGTTCTTTCTTTCTGTCAGTTTCAAGCTTCATTAACATGCATCTTACTGGAATTGGATATATTATGGTCATTGACTTATTGCTGTAAAAGGACAACTATTTCTTTTATATGCATATATTGGTCTATTGCTGATAACATTTGACCCCAAGAGAATATTTGCAACTAGTCTTGGGGCCTTATCCTCACAGGCCAGTTGAAACTTTCAGCAAAATGACATAATGTATCTTTTGGGCCTTAAGTTATATTTCTGTAGCTGTCAATGCTAAAAATACATTTCATGATGTATACATAGCAAAATATGAATAAAAAATAATGGTCCAACACCCAAAAATAAAATTTATCTTTAAATTATTTGCAAAAATTCGTCTGCAATATGTGCAAAAAACTTAACGGAGTATTTGGATGACGAATTTGAAAGTACCAGGGGAATTTAAAATTCTACCAAAGTCAATTGTTTCAATTTGAAAAAATTTGAAATCTCTAATTATAGCAAAATTCCTTGTTTGGATAAAGTGATAGATTTCTTCTTTCTTAGAATTCCTTATTTGAATAAAGTAATTAAATAAAGAATATGTATAAGCATATAAAGGTTGTATTTGGCCAGACAATGCGATGTTACTCCACTATCAGTGGCGACCTAGGACCCAAGGCCAAGGGGTCAAATTTTTTTTTTTAAAATGACACATTTCTAAAAATATAATAAAAATAAAACTTTAATATTATCAGTTCAATAAATAACAGAACTCATAATTGTTCTCCATGCACACGGGAGAGAGATGAACTAATGTGAGTGATTGTGCGAGTGTGGTGTAGTGTGAACTAGGTTGAAAATTAGGGGCTTGGGACTTGGGTGTGTCAAGAATTTCTGTCTTGATGATTTCATTGATAGGATTCCATCCTTAAATATTACAATAGCCATCAATGGCATTGATGATACAAATATTCTAATTCCTATAACTGACATATATACAATAATGGATAGATATTCTAATTCCTATAATTCATATATACAATAATGGACAGTTTTGACTCAATTAACAATAATAGGAATTCCTGGCATATATTCGGCAAGTAATATAAATGCTAGTAATGACTCAATCATTCCTTATTGACATCCCCCCTCAAATTGATGCGTCAATTTGGTGATCAGAAACTGATGGCGAGGTCGAGGTACAGTCTTAGTCAAGAGATCTGCAAGCTGAAGTTGTGATGTGACATGAGGAAGAGATATGACATGATTGTCCAATGCCTCCCGTATGGAATGACAATCCACCTCAATATGCTTCGTGCGTTCATGATAAACTGGATTTGTAGCAATCTGAATGGCACTCGTATTGTCAGCAAATAGTGGTGTGGCTGTACTTTGAGGAAAACCAAGCTCCGCCAAAAGTCCACGAAGCCAGATAATTTCAGAACATGTTGTAGACATAGAGTAGCTGAATAAGAAATAGGCCCAAATTCATACCTATCCGGCGGGCGAGACGCCCGCTGTGAGCGTCGCAGGGGTGCTGGTTCAGGATCAGATGGCGGATCAGCAGCCGGAAGGGACAAAGTGGGAGTGCGCCTGACATAAACTTGACTGGGTTTAAACCGTTCTACAGAAGGAGGATCATTAGAAAAATCAAGAAGAGTAACATACCACTAGAAGGTGAACCAGAATATGGAAAAAAATGTTGTTGATCAAAGAAAACAACATTCCTAGAGATGCGTAAGCGATGATACGTGGGATCATAACACAAGAAGCCTTTATGAGTGGTACTATAACCCAAAAACGCACACATAACAGATTGAGCGCCAAGTTTATTTCATTCAGGAGGTGGAAGATGAACAAAGCATACACAACCAAAAGGGTGAAGATTAGGGATGGCAATGGGGCGGGGGCGGGGAGTACTCTCCCGCTCTCCGTCCCCGCCTCCCAAATTGTCCCCCGTTCCCCGTCTCGGGGACATTTCCTCCCTCATCCCCATCCCCATGGATCCCCACGGTCCTTGCGGGGACCCCAAGAGTTTATTAAAAGTTAGCAAAAATATAAAATAAAATATAATAAAATTAGAAAAATATATAAAAAGTAAGACTAAAATTCAAAAGTTTAACATTTTAATATAAAAAATATAAATGTTAGTCTTACTTTTATATTTTAATATTTAGAAAGTATAAAAGTTAGAACAATTTAATATTATGTTAATATTTTAAATTAAAATTACTTATAATATAATATATATCTATAATAAGAATAATTATGTAATATATTCGGGGCGGGGTCTCCGCAGGGCGGGGGGTATGATCCCCATCCCCATCGGCCCATCCCCACTTTGACTGCGGAAGGATTTTCTCTCCCGTCCCCATCCCCACGGGGAAAAATCCCCCGCCCACGGGGCCCCATTCGGGGCAATCCCCGCGGAGATCCCTATTTGCGGGTAGAAATTGCCAACCCTAGTGAAGATTAGTATACCGGATGTGTATGAAACAGACGATAATAGGGAGTATCCAACTCAAGGACCTGGGAAGGAAGTCGGTTGATGAGAAAAACGGCTGTGGACAGAGCTTCAACCCAGAATTTGGAAGGGACGGAAGCAGCAAGAAGCAAGGAACGTGTGACATCAAGTAAATGTCGATTTTTGCGTTCCGCAAGACCATTTTGTTGAGGTGTATAGGGACAAGAATGCTGAGATATGATACCTTTCTGCTGCAAATATTCCTAAAAAGCATGAGAGATATACTCCCCACCAAAATCAATGCGCAAGATCTTAATGCTTGTGTGAAATTGGTTTTCAACATAAGCCAAAAATTTCTTGAACATTTCAAAAACTTCAGCTTTAGAACGAAGAAAGTAAACCCAAGTAAAACGGCTAAAGTCATCAATAAACGTCACAAAGTATTTATACTTGGCATGAGATAAACCCCAGACATCACTATGAATAATTTCAAAACATTTTTCAGCACGATGAACATGGGAAGGGAAAGGAAGAGTTTTGCTTTTGGCAAGTTTGAACACAGAACACTCAAAAGATGAGTCAACAATGATATTCTTGTTTCCCAACAAACCAGATTTTATTAAATGAGACAAAACAATAGAGTTTGGATGTCCTAGTTTATTATGCAAATCCGCAAATGGATGTGGTACATTAGTACAAGCAAAAGCAAAAGTAGAGGAATGAAATTGGAGCGGAAACAATCTGCCCACTTTAGGTCCCTTCGCGATCACTTTCCCCGACACTTGATCCTGCACAAGACAACCAGTACGAGAAAAATTAACATCACAATCATTTTCCACCAGTTGTCCAACCGAAATTAAATTAGAAGCCAGTCCCGGTGACACATACATTGTTAAAGTCAGAGTTGATATCACCAACAGCAGAAATAGGGAGAGTGTTACCATCAGCTATCTGAATGTTTTGATTTCCCTTGTAAGCATGTATATTTTTTAAGTGTTCAGGGGTCCCAGTCATATGATTAGAAGCCCCTGAATCCACAAACCATGGTGTAAAAGTACTAGCAGACTTACCATGGATTCCCAAGGTTGAAAGAGCAGAGAGAACAATCTGCTGCACCTTCTCTGGAGTCAAAGCATCAGACCCAGCAGCGATGGTGGGAGTGGACAGGCTAGCAGAATTCGTAGTAGCATGAAAGGCATGTGTAGCGCGCTGTGTAGGACGCTGGGCAGGTCTTGTGGGGCACTCTCACTGTAATAATGTGTCCAAGTTGTTTGCAGTAGTTACAGAATTTCTTACCACAATTGCGAGCAATATGACCAAACTGCTTGCACGAGAAGCACTGTACACTCATCATATCACGTCCTTTCGATGTGCCTTGGGCAGAATAGGCAACCGTAAGAGCATTAACAGTACTTTGGTCATGCGACATGCCGCTTTGGGTGAGTAGCCATTGTTCTTCGCGAAGGAGTTCCCCCAAACAAACTTCCAAATTAGGAACCGGACTCCGGTTCAATAAAGCAGCTCGAGCAACTTCAAATTCTGGACGCAGCTTCATTAGAAACTGATCGTGTTTGCTGACTTTGTAAATCTGTTGAATAGCAGGAAGCGATGGCTTAGGAACATCAGCATGTAAAATGTCAAAATGGACATGGTCCCATGCAAAAAATTTCCTTTTCTTTTCCTGAATCCATGAAAGCCCGATCAAGAAGAAAGCGCGAGAGCAGCAACCAAGATAAAACCGAGAACGAAGAAAGATAAGCCAGGAACCATGAGCAGAACCAAGAGCGGTGATCGGGAGCAGCGGAGTCAAAGAAAGACAAGCCAGGAACCAAGATAGCGAGCAGAAACCTAGACGGCAAGCACAGACCAAGAGATGAAAACCACAGACCAGAAACAGTAACTAAAAAAACAAGATGCTAACAAGAAGCAGAGTGAGTGACTCGTGATACCATGTCAAGAATTTCTGTCTTGATGATTTCATTGATAGGATTCCATCCTTAAATATTACAATAGCCATCAATGGCATTGATGATGCAAATATTCTAATTCCTATAACTGACATATATACAATAATGGACAGATATTCTAATTCCTATAATTTATATATACAATAATGGACAGCTTTGACTCAATTAACAATAATAGGAATTCCTGGCATATATTCAGCAAGTAATATAAATGCTAGTAATGACTCAATCATTCCTTATTGACAGGGTGCAACTTTTTTCAAGGAGTGCAAAATATATTTTTTAGAGGGAGGTAAGTGCAATTTTTTTAGGGTGTGCGGTTCACCCCCCTCAAGTGAGGGTAGGTCCGCCACTGTCAACTACTAAACAACAACCTCGCGACCCAAAGATCGATAAAACCATGTGACACAATGACCCACAAGTCCCCGCAGCAACATGGCAGACATGCCCCCGTACAACACAACAAATGGCAATTTCACGGCCTGTAGACTGGCGGACCCGCACGGCTCGAGGAAGGTCAATCCTATGCCCAAGGCTCATTGCGTCCGACAACCAACGCCCTTTTGCAACACGACATTAGGCGTGTAGTGCGCGCCCACATGGCACGACAATATGCAGGCCGACATAACATAATAATCAACAAACTTGCATTGTGCGGCCTACGCTCAATGATCCCGTCAATCAACAATGCTAGCAAGCAACCTAATGAACTGATTGATGTTTCCTTAATATAATATTGCTCCGCCTTTATATCTTCAAAAATCTTAAACTTAACACTATTCATTGAATCATTTTCGAGTCCTCTATCCTAGAGTGAAGTTTTTGGTATTAGCTTTCACCTGGCTTTAGATTGGCTCAAAATGGGATGCCTACAACTTTTTCAATTTAGTTCATCAATTTAGGTCACTGTAACTCAGTAAGTGACCAAAATTGATGAATTGTAGGCGTCCCATTTTGAGCAAAGACTTTGTGGCTTTTGCCCATTATGAATGAAGTATTGAACCTTTGACAAAAAACCAAGGTCAACTTTCAGTGATGGTTCTGGTCACTGAACATGTGAACAAACAAAGCTAGCAAGCAATGGCATATTCAATTTGACTGTTGTAGGATTCTGTTGACAATGAAGGGAGAAAAATCAATCAAGTAAACTTACATTGTCTATTCATCCTTGGGTTGTACAGCTGATTCTAATTTGAATATTAAATCCCCCACTGTAACCAAAACAACAAATCTAAATTCAGTTGTGCATATATCTGAAGCAATTCTCTGGATTACCTTAGGTCCCGATCCATGTATTCACAGGTACATAATAAAAAACTGTGACAAATACATAATGCAAGCACCAATATCTATTAAATTATACCATATCTGTACACAAAGTAGACAAAACTTAATGAACAATTGCCCAACCAGGACATTGAGCAATAGTAGAAAATGAAAACTAATGATTTGAATCGTGATCCAAAATTTGGGGAAAATTTGATAAGATACCCCTTGCTTATCTCGAACTATGGCAAACTTAATTTCGTTCTCCACATCTCCCCAACAACCTTTCTGGGTTGTGGGTTATCAGGTCCTCTATCTCTCTGTCCTGATGTAAAGTATAACCACCCATCCCAAAATCCAGCTAATGTGGTTTTTATGCGATAAGGAAGCTTTCCAATCACTGACCATTTCTGCAATCAGTAGTAAAACTATTTCAGATGAATTCAAGCAAATATTGGTGCATTACCCAAATGAATAAATGATCAATTGATTTCTTTATAGGCAAATATTAGTGGTTATTTAGTTAGGGGAGGGCAATTGTTAGTTGCATGGATATCGAACTCTGTATATCTCCTGCTTAACACTATTTTGGTGTCTCAACTCTCAACCCATACCACTAAGCTGCTCCTTTGGGGAGGGAGGGAGGGAGAGAGGGGGAGAGAGAGAGAGAGAATGGCAATAGCCAATAATAAGCTAAGTAAGAGGACTTAATAGAGAAAAATGCATAATCAATATAAAGAGCAAAGAGTAGTTAAGTACCATAGAGTCTAAATCAAATTGAAAAACCTCCCCAACAAGGATCATCCTTTTCGTCACTGGGTGCTTTTCTGTTGTACCTCCTGTGATAATAATTGAATTGTTGACAATAACCCATGCACACTCAATATGGGAGTCTGGTTTTGGCATAGGTGGCAAAATTTTCCATTTCATTTCTTCGTCCAGCATATAAACATCTCCATAGACCACCTGAAATGTAAGATAATTTAAGGTCACAAGAGACCATAAATCTCCACAAGAAAACATATTATAGAGATTTCAACGTATGTCAGTGTCTTGATATATTTGGCAGGACAAAGTAAATTATATTTCCCATGCCATAAAGTTAACTATGAAATTATAATATGCAACAGAGTATATCATGTATGCAGCTAAAGAAAATGATACCTCATGCCTGCGTGAACACTTGAATATAGGTGAACCTGGTTTGGGCATGAAATCACCCTCTTGTCCACCAATAACATAAAGACAATCATTGACTACAATGCATGCCCTGCACCAAAATAGACACATGGTTATCAAATCGGGATACGTATCGTGTATCGGAAGACCTATTTTCTGAATTGAGTATCGTATATTGTATCGTATCGTAAGATACATGAGCAAAAAAATATATAACTTTTTCAAGTAAAAATAAGTAACATAAGTAAAAAAAACACATGAACTTCAAAATAAATCAAGTCATAAATACACATAACATGTGTTTGATTAAACCTAGGTTTAAAATTTTAAAAAAATCACATTTTAGGAGGGAGTGCAGACCAAAAACATAGTGTGCTAGGTTTGTTTCGTAGTCAATCTAACATGAGGGACTTAGAATGATTGCTTTTGGCTTACTATATATCATTTAAGAAAATTTTCCAAAAAAAAAACACTTGAGAAGGCATTTTAGCGGTGCGACTTTGTATTGTAAGATTCAACAAAATTCATGTATCGTAAAATACAACAGTGTGTATCGAGATACATGATGGAATACAGGTGCAAAAAGGATACACAGTAAGATACGTATCGTTTTTGTTTGATTTCGTATCATATCGGGATACTAATCGTATGTATCGTAAGATACTGATAACCATTCATGAAAGCCAGACAATTTCGGAAGTTTTTTAGGTTTCTAGTTACACAGGTTTGGTTTTCTTCTAACATGGATTTCTATAAAAATAAAGAAAAATTAAAACTACTGTGTTATTAAAAACAAAATCCTCGCCAGCAGATACCACTGTATAGCCAAAAAAGATAAATCAAAATCCTCATATGTTAAATTAAAACAACCATAACAAAAACAACTATGGAGTCACCTGTGTCAATGGAACACTGCTATATTGTCTTGTCTATAAATGTAACAAGAACAGTAAGGTTAAACATTGACCAGGAATAAATGTCTAAGTCTAATTACTAGAATCTGGGCAGTGTGCTTACCTATGAGGTCCACCACGTGGAATGGGAACTTCGGTCCGCCATTGTTTCTCCAATGATTTACCATCCTTTACAGCCAGACTCCAATGATCTAATCCAGGTGTATGGCGATTCTCCTTGCTACCTCCCATTACATGGAGTCTTCCCCTCCACAATTGAGTTGCAGGAGCATACCTGGAATTCCAATATTAAAAGTAAAAAAAATATAATTGTGGATAGATGACAGATCCAAGAAATAGTATTTACTCTTTTCGTAAGTATTGATGTTTATGTTGAGTTACACATTAAGAAATACTACTAGTATTTCATTGAAACAGAGTATTATTATTTCTAGATTAAATACCTTTATTTAATCCCTATTAATAATCTAATTAGGAACTTCATGAACATCAAACGTCACCAATTTATCTATTTTTTATATTTTATCTCAAAAAAATATTCATTTAATTGTTAAATAAGTAACTGTTGGAAAAGAAAGATCAACAGAGGGAGTGTATTAGGAAATTAAAAAAAAAATAGTTTTAATATGAAGAAACATCAATTGCATTTCAAATCTCAATAAAGTTCTTAGGTTGGAGTCTTGTGAACAGGAAGAAGAAAAACAGGCATTGAGAAAACTGTGTTCCCTTATATGATGAATCTACTAGACTTGACTGGGGTTATAAGAGTCTAAAAATTCATAAAATGAATATGAAAGAGTAGGAATGAGCAAAAATAGTACTTGAATTTGATCTCCGACAACTTACAAACAACTTAAAGTGAAGCTTTACTTATTTCTCCCCCAAAACCGAAAGGCTCATAGACTCAAGAATAAGGGTACATAACAAGTTTAATAACATTCAATTCACAATAAGGCGGCCTTTGGTGGAACAGAACAGCACATGAAATGCTAAAAAAAGTGGCATATTTTCATTTCAACAAAACTGATTCATGAAATCGAAGAGACGTAACACTATAACACAACATAACACAGGTCCCGTTGAGTTGTTTGCAATCAAATTCAACTGGATATATAGCATTGCAGAAGAATTCATGCATATTTAAATAATATCTTAACAGTGTTCAAAAGAAACACACATGACATTAACTGATTAACATACCTGGGGAATGGCAAAGGCGGCAAATTGTTCCATTTCTTAGTTTTGGTGTCTAACACAAAAGCGTGGGCAATTGCCTCTCTGCATTGAGGACCATACTGTCCCGAAACAATATATATGTGCCTCCCATCAGTTGCCACGCCCAAATGCGAATTCGCCATCTCTTTTGGCGTGTCAAACCTCTCTACCCACTTGTTGCTGATAAAATTGTACACGTCAACGTGAGAGTGCACCTAACACAACAAACAAATCAAAAAATATTTGGTTAGACTTTGTTTGGATTGACAGAATAAGTGGAATAGAGTGGAGTAAAGTAATGCGAAATGAAGTTTTCATTGTCTGGAAGTGAGTGAAATGGAGTGGAATATGATGGAATCCATTTTGTCTCATTTTTATAATTTTCTCTCATTTCTCTTCTCCTAATTTGGAGGGTACAATATGAAATTCAACATCTTATCTTAAATTTTTACTTCCCTAATGTGAAGTCTCTCTACCTATTAAGTAAAAATGGATTAAAAAGTTTACAAGTCATTGCATTCTATTCATTTTCAGAACATATAGAACACGAACATCGTTCCATTACTTAATACTTAATACTTAATACTCAAATAATGAAATAGAAACCCTACTTCATTTCACTTTTTATCTTCACCTCCATTCCGTTCCCATTATTCATTTTAAACTATCTAAACTGGCTAAAATGAAATGAATAATCTGATTGATTAATATTTGAAAAATTGATACTTACATGGTCAAGATTGGCATATCCTGAAAACACATAAAGCAAATTTTTGATCTGAACAGCGTAACCGTCAAGGCGAGGAACAGGAGCAGAAGGCATCTGTTCCCAATGCCATTCAGGAGCTGGTAAATCCGCAAATGTACCAGAAAGAAATCTCTCAGGAAACCTCTTCTTCGCGTCGTCCTTCTTCTGGTTGTTGTCGGTGGCGTTAGGGTTAAGGACGACCGAGGAGTGGTTATCGACGACTAAATTAGGAACGATTGATAAGTAACCAGAAGAAAGGGAAGCGCGGAAGAGGTTAGCGATGAAAGCAACGCCGATGAAGGTACAGAGACAGAGGAAGACTACAATTTTGGTGGAGGAAATGTGCTTTTGGTGAAATCTGGTGGTTGTTGTGGTGGTGGTGGACATTTTTGGTTGTTTTTGATGGTGTGAAATGAAGGAGACATTTTGATTTATTTGAGAAGAGGAGGAGAAGGTTACTGGTTTAGAAGAAGAGGAAACAATGGTTGCGCGCCAATGGTTTTGCTTTTTTTTGCCTTTACAGTAAGTCTTTAACACTGCACTCTCTGTTTCCCATAAATCCACGCGCTTTTTTTTAATTTAATAAAAAAGTAATAATAATAAAAAAATTAAGGTTTAAATATGTTTTTTTGTCCCCGTAAATATAGTTATTTTTTAAATTAGTTCCTGCAAATTTATTTTTTTAAAATAGTCTTTGCAAATAAAATTATTCATTTTGGTCCCTGCAAAAATTTTCTATTAAACTAGCCTTTGCAAAATTTAATATTATTCATTTTGGTCCCTGCAAATATAGTGAATATTCATTTTCGTCCCTGCAAAATGAATAATTTTAATTTTTGGAAGAGCTATTTTAAATAAAAGAACTTTTTGCAGGGACCAAAATGAATAATTTAAAATTTTACAAGGGTTAATTTAAAAGTAAACTTTTTGCAGGAAGTTATTTAAAAAAATGTTATTTTGCAGGGATTTATTTAAAAAAAATATTTTGCAGGGACTGATTTAAAAAACAGCTATATTTGCAGGGACGAAAAATATATTTAAACCAAAAATTAATCATCAACTTCATCAACTATAAATAATAACTTTACACAAAACAACCACTATCAAAATTACCAATCTAACATTTTTTGAAATTCACTTTTTGAGGATATATATGTCATTTCTAATAATTCTATTTCACTTTTATTTTTTGTGGATCGCACTTTCTCACATCATCTCTTAATCTTTTAATCTCATACTAGAGGAATGTCCGTGCGTTGCACGGGTTGTTATATTTTTTCAAATTTAATTTATTAACTTTTTTTCATAAAATATATAATTAAAAGTATAAATCATGTTTTTTAAAAGTTAGTATAATATATAATATAAATATGAGTTAAATTTTTTAGATAAATTATAAATTTTAGACGTTCCTTATATAGTGTATGTGGTTTGTAATATAAATAATTGTTAATAGTTTTTATGAGATTATCTGTTTTGAAATATTATTTTATTATTAAAGTGAAATGAATAGAGAAAGTTCTTTCAAAACTGTTGAGAAAAATTGTAGAACTTCCTTTGGGGATTCCTTTTCATAGATAGATAGATAGATATGGTATAAATATTTGTAAATACATTTTCATGTTAATTAATTTTTAACTTAATACAATATTTTTCATTATATTTAGTAAGAATATTATAATACTATTTAATATGTGGAATTTAGTGGCGTAAATTTAAAATATAGATAGATAAATATCTATGGTGAAAGATAAATCATAGAAAGCAAAAAGTTACTACTCTTTCTTATTTTCATCACCAATTATCATAAATTGAAATTTAAAATAAAATGAAATTCAACATAATAATAATATTTCAAAACAGATAATCTTATAAAAACTATTAACACTAATAATATGAATTTAGAAAACAATAATAATAAACAAATACATTCTCTATTATTTATTTTTACAATAATATGAAGAAGATTTAAAAGAAATATATGGTATTTAGTATTTACAATAATAAATAGAATTATTATTTTAAAAAATAATGATAATAATTTTTTCTACAATGTATAATCTAAAAGGTTAAACATATTTTTGGTCTTTAAAAATTTTACAATTTGTGCTTTTAGTCCCTATAAAAAGTTTTACTCACATTTATTCCCCACATTTTCCTCCGTCAATGCTTTTAGTCTTATAACTCATAAGGGATTAAAAGCATTGAAGTACATGGGGACTAAAAATGAGTGAATTTTTTATAGGGACTAAAATCAAAAATTGCAATTTTTTAGGAACTAAAAACATATTTAACTTCCTTCAAAAAAAACATATTTAACTCTAATATTAATAAGCAATAGGTTATCAATACACAATCTTGTATAAAAATTATATTAGAGAAAACATCTCATTCAAAATAATAATCAATATTTTATTTAGTTTATTTTACACTCATTTATTTTATCATTTATGTAATTATATCTACTTAACTTAATGTTGCAAATAAAAAAAGTAAAATGCATGTGTATCATAATCTTTTAAATTTATCTAAACTATTTAATTAATAATATTCAGTTTCATCTAATTATTTTAAATAAAATTATTAAAATAATAAATTTTGGTAAATATTATAATATGTATTTTAATTATTCTTTAAGCTTTTTTCTTAAAATATAATTGATAAGTATTAGTGTAACGGTCTAGGCAATCAAGAAGACACCAAGAAGCAAGAAATAACTAAAGTAAAAATCAAATGCATTATTAAATTACTCACTACAATTTAACACTAATAACACACTAAGTTTTATTTAATGTAGCCATCTCTATTAATTGAATCAGTTATCACCCCCATCAGCCTAACGAAATCACTTGTTGAATACAAATAAACAAACCAAAAAAAAATACCATCATCAGAATTTGTAGCCTTATCTTTTTATCCTCCAAGCCTTATTATATATTGACAAAATAGATATAGAAGTCGGTGTAAACATAATTACAAAAAGATCAATTTATAACCTACACAAACACACATGTATCTAAAATAGCTAGAACCTTCTATAGACAGTCTGGGGAACTCTTATTAAAAGTTTTCTACGGATTCAATTACCGATTTTCAAACTGACACGACCCAAAAGGAACTTCCGAAACTCACACAAACAACCTAGAAAAGTCTATAATTTTATCACCTACAATATAAATCTCCATGAGAAGCATTGGATAAAGAACAATATATACAACAATCACATATAGATTTAAAGTAATTTGATCGCCTACAATTAACTCTTCATGAGAAGCATCACACAAACAAAACAACAATATTCAACAATCACAAATTAAGAATAACTCTCCCAACTTGCAAGGAAATGAAAAAAATGAAGTGACTCAAACTTAGAGAACATCAAAAACAAGCTCACTACACTAATGACACTAACTCAACATAAAAGGGGAATGAAATTAAGAGGAGAAGGTAGGGTGTGTGAGTGTGTAGAGTTTATATAGTTAGTAAGAATGTGACTTTTAGAGTCCAATAGTTATAAGTGATTAATAATAGTAATATAATATTAGTGTCATCAGTTTTTTAGGCCTTTAAAAAGATATGAAGCTAAAGTCTACGTTTTTTTATGTTTGATGTGGTTTTTATTTTTATAAATAATAAAATAATGCTCAATTCTCCTAGTCATCAAACTTTATGTCTTTTTATTTTTATTCAACTCATATCAATACACTTATTGTCTTTAATTATATAATAACTGAAAAAATATAAAGGGTCTTAATAATTTAGCCTTAATATGTAATCATTAATATAAGTCTCCTTATATGTGTAAATTATAATTGAAAAAAAAAGATATTAATATAACTGATAAAATCTAATTGAAAAATTAATGAGGATGATGGAATAATAATTTTCATACAATTTAATATAATTTAGTTTAGTATTATATGATGTTAATAAATATTATAAGAACCATAAATATTGTAATGATAAAAGGTAATGAAAATAGAAATTTAAAGAACCTAGATTATTCACCATTTTCATAAGAATATTTTAAAATTACAATGAATTATCAACCAATTCTCTCTTCCAAAAGACCAAATTAGTCAATACTTATGTTATCTAATTTAGAGTAACATGGGAAACAAACAAAATTTATATAACAGATTATAAAAAAGTGAATAAATTGTTTTTTTACACTATAGAAATAATGCTAAGGAGTTTATCTTTGAACGCCTAAGTTGTTTTTACCATATTCACTTAATATAATATTTTTGGGTTTGAATAATTGTTGGCTAATAAATAAAAATGAACTTGGTTAGCATAATATAAGCACACATGATTCAATTTATTAAAGAAAATATTAATTTATTTAAATGAAATTGAGAAGACTATCTTTTTAACTGAATTTATAACATTTGTATACTCATAATAAATTTAATCATAACCCTAAATATATAAAAATAATTGAAATGATATTTAAACTGAAAATATATGTTAAAATTTTGATTAATGCATGAGTTAATATTGTAATGTCATTTAAATAATGAATAATTTGAATACAATGGTTTCATTTCCCACTATTAGTTAACAAATTCTCTTTATTTTTTTCAAAAGTTAGCGTAAAAACTACAACAAAAACAAAATTGATGATTAATTGTACAAAAATTCAAAATTCAATAGGTAATTGTGTACCAATTATTAATAAATATAGAACTATTTTAATTAGATGAAAAAGAGAGCGGAGCGATCTAAAGGTTCCATTTGAAAGAATGAATAGACGACAAAGAAAATGATTATTATTATCAACTTCTATCAATCTAAAGATAATAATAGAAATCAAGTACATATAATAGAAATCAAACTAAAATCCCATAACCATCTTTATTTTCATTTACAAAAAATTTATAGTGCGACAACTTTTGTCTCTTCCAAGTCCTATACCAATAATACTCTGTTGGCTACCATCCATAGTAGTAGTTCTTTCGTTATCCTCTATTAATTTATTTTTACCACTTATGTTTCAAAAAATGGCTATAATAACAGAGTGACACACATAAATGTGAAAGTTGATCCTACTATCCATCAAGAGGAGAGGCTTAATACATTCAATGATAGTAGGAACACACTCTTCATCAATTAATAGAGGATAACAAAAGAGAATCGAAAGTTAAAAATCTATCCCAAATTTGTGATTTGATAGTGAAACATTGAAGAAATACAAACAAAGAGTGAAGAGACGATAAGGAGAGAAACAAAAGTGCTAAATGAACTAATAGTTTGATGACTACCATACATAGTAGTAGCTCTTTTGCTATCCTCTATTAATTTATTCTTACCATTTACGAATAAAAATAGCGCCTATCACAATATATAGTGACACATAAATTTGAAAGTTGGTCATACTCTTCATCAAGAGGGATGTTTAGTATATTCAAGGATAGAAGAAAGCTCTTAGACTTTTTTGGCAAATTAATATTACTATTTTTCAACAAATATATATATATAGGAAATGAAGTATAAATTTGGAAATTAAGATGAACATAAATAACTATTTTAATAATTATAATCTTTCTTCTACTCATTGTTTTCTATATGATTCTTGCACCTAATGTAATTTCCTTCTTAGAAGTGACACCAAAGATTATGAAGGCTCAAGTGGAACATATGCAACTCATTTAGATCTAACACATCATACAATCATACAAAAAATTAAACATTTTTCTTAAGAACAATATTAAAATATACATAATTTCTCATATTCCACTAACTCATGAGTTTATTGTAAATTAAAGTAATAATTCATGTAAATGTGAAAACCTCTCCATTCAATGCATAATGGTTATATAAAAGAATTTTAAAGGTCAACTTATTATTTCTTATTTCATCTAAACTATTATAATTGATAAATATATTTATTAATTCAATTAATTTAAATTTGGACCAATTCTAATAATAATATAATTTCTATGTAAATAAATATATAATTTAAAAAAACATTTAGAATAAATAGTAATAAATATAAAAAACAAAACAATAATATAAGAACATAAAATTGAGTTTAGAATGAACACATATTGAGCTCATAAGTCTCATGAATTGAGAATGAACATTGATTAATATAAAAAAAATCTTGTTTTTTTTATATTTAATTATATATCAAAAATTAAAATCAAAGTCTCATTTATACAAAAATTATGATTAAATATAATATAATGTGTAAATTTATTACTATGTTGGAATTTATTAGTAGTAGTGGGTTGGACACAAAGGTAAGAATTAATAAATAATAAAAGAGAAGTTTTTTAATAGACAAAAATAAAAGCAAAAATTCAAGAATTATTGTGGAGGCTCCATTGGGGATTATTTTACTTATATGTATATATAGATATAGATATAGATAAACATTTCCCTTCATTGTGTTATGAATAATTTTATGTTTAATTCCTATTAGCAATCCATAACTGTAGGTTTTTATTCTTTTTGAGAATGCTATAATGAATTTAAGTCTCCTTTAATTGTAAATTATAAATAAATATTAATAAAATTAAAAATTTATTGAAAAATATGGAAATGTGCAATGAATTGTTATATAATTTTTTTTCCTTTAATTTTATATAGATTTTATACAAATATATACATAAGTTGTCGATATAAATTATGTATTTTAAAAATATAGTATTACATTAATATATTGTTGAATTTTTATTTATGTCATATTCTTATATAGTGTATTGTTTTTTAATATTCACAATTGTCCAAATTTTAGTGAGCTTAATTGTTGAAAATAAAATCTTACTAAACTTCATTTTACTTAGTAATAATAAATGTCATTCTATTTAATATCTTGAATTTATGAGCATGAATTTTAATAATAAAGACATGTCAAAAATAATATAAATAATAAGAATATTTTTGATATAGCATTTTTTAATATGTGTAAGACAAAGAAGAAAAATAATAATGATAATAATTGAAGATCAATACTAATGAGAATATTTTTGATATAACATATATCCTAAATAAACACTACGTAAAAAAATTCTTTTGTTTAAAAACAAAAATAATGGTTTAATATGTGAAAGTTTAAGGATCAAAATAATGAGATTTTATATTTCTTTTAAAACATTAGAATAAAAATAACTAAGTTATACTAAGAAAGTGATCATAATATATTGATAAACATGTTTGGAAGTGACTTACATTTGTAATGTGCGTCTCGCATTTGCTTTTCTCCTATAATGTTATTCTATTTTTATTTTCTTCTTTCAAATTTCAGTGACAACCTCTAAATATTATTATTATATTAAGCTTGGATGAGTTTAAATTAAATAAGTTAATGGTTGTGTATGAATAAATATAAATCATAGAAATTAGAAAGTAAACTCTTTATTTTATTTTTTCTTTATTTCTTTGTTTATTCATCAATTAATAATTCATAAATATTAATTAAAACAAAATTTGAAACTTAAAACAAAAGTGATAATAAGGAATTTAGATTTAATAGGAAACTTAGAAAGAGAAAACAATCAAAATCAAATCTTTATTTTTATTCTTTATAATGATATGAAAAATATATGGTCATTATTCACAATATGAAATGAAAGATTTATTTTATTATAATTGTTTTTTATGCAACTTATAATCTAAATAAGCTACATAAAGTGGAGAATAAACATATAATATTTGTAAAAGAATTGAAACATTTAAATCTGAAGCTTTATTTGGTTGTTTTTACCTCAAGCACTATTCTTATTTAAAATTAACCATTTTAGATGTGAATTTGTAAATAAAAAGTATTAGATAGAATATATACTAAAGGCATTAGATATGATGATAGTTGAAGAAAATGATATTTTTTTTCCTTTGTGATATAGAGAAGAGACACCTAATGTAATTTCTTTCTTAGAAGTGACACCAAAGGTTATGAAGTTTCAAGGAACATATGCAACTCATTTAGATCTAGCAAATCATACAATTTTACAAAACTATGAAATTAAACATTTTTTTGACAAAAATTAAACATTTTATAAAGAACAATATTAAAATATACATCATTTCTTAATGCCTATAACTTTACAAAAAATCGTTGCCTATTTGTCAACTTCAAACTATCAAGAACACAAAATTCTTTACCCTTTTTGTGATTTCTACATCTTGTGAAACTTGCTTCTTTCTTCTACTGCTTGTTTTTTATATGATTATTGCACCTAATGTAATTTCTTCTTAGAAGTGACACTGAAGGTTATGAAGGCTCAAGGAACATATGCAACTCATTTAGAACTAGCACATCATACAATTTTACAAAACTATAAAATTTAATATTTTTCTAAAGAACAATATTAAACTATACATCATTTCTCAATGCCTATAACTTTACAAAAAATTGTTGTCTATTTGTCAACTTCAAACTATCAAGAACATGAAATTCTTTATCCTTTTTGCGAATTCTACATCTCGTGCAACTTGCTCCTTTCTTCTACTTCTTGTTTTCTATATGATTCTTGCACCTAATGTAATTTCCTTCTTAGAAGTGACACCAAAGATTATGAAGGTCGTGGAACATATGCAACTCATTTAGATCTAACACACCATACAATCATACAAAAAATTAAACATTTTTCTTAAGAACAATATTAAAATATACATAATTTCTCAATGTCTATAACTTTACAAAAAATCATTGCCTATTTGTCAACTTAAAAGCAATTAAGAACATAAAAATATTTACCCTTTTTGTGCATTCTACACCTTCTTGTGAAACTTGCTCCTTTCTTCTACTTCTTTATTTTTTATATGATTCTTTTTGTCAAAACCTCTACCCTAACCATCAAAAGATCTCTCCTTTAAATAGTCATTTCTTGTTATAATTAGTTTAAACTCTATTTCTTCCACTCATATTCCACTAACTCATGAGTTTATTGTAAATTAAAGCAATAATTCATGTAAATGTGAAACCCCTCCATTCAATGCATAATGGTTACATACAAAAGAATTTTAAAGGTCAACTTATTATTTCTTATTTCATCTAAACTATTATAATTGATAAATATATTTATTAATTCAATTAATTTAAATTTTGACCAATTCTAATAACTGCAAGTATTGATCAGGTTCTTTTCCTCAAAGCCACATTTCGAAATGCCATGAATCCGATCTAGTAAGCTGTAGTGCAATTTCAGTATTGGCTACAGAACCAAATGTTGATGGGGTTGTCAGTTCCCGATCACGGTTTCTGAACCAATTCCCATTCAAGATGAGATCAGTAGGTTATGGTAACCGAAATAACCTTAATATTACCCTTGGAATTATGAGCAAGCCAGTCTTGGTCTGTGAGAAATTTTCGTCAGTTCTCCGACTTGTTTTATTTATAACTTTTAATTCGGAACTCCGATTTGTATGTTCCAAGATGCGTTGGAAAGCTAACGAAAATGTCTACACATTTAAGTAGTTTGTGAACCTTGTTTCCAGTTGTATGATGAAATGTACTTCTACCTTACCCTAAGTGGTTGTAGGCCATAACTTCAATTGAGGCCTGGGAAGTGGAAGGAGAACTTCTAGTCGTTAAGATTAGATACCTAAACACCGGTTTATGATGATAATCATTGTAGTTTCCAAGAGAATTATTTCTCAGAAATGGTCAGAAATATCTATACCCTCAGCAGTCTGTAGAGTTTTAAAAGCCAACAACTATAAACCATTTCACCATTATGCCACAAGAGTAAAACTTTCCAATTACCTAAAGTATGGGAAGTGGTATTGTCCTATAGGAAGGTTGAATCAACAGAGTGTTAAATGCCTTACTCAAAGTTGGGCAAGACACGTTCTTTACCAAATTGTTACTCTAGGAGTTATGGTTATGTTTGGAGAGTTGTGGAGTTTGGAGGGTTGTGGGACCAAAGGAATGAGTAAAATAGTGAGAATTGTTCTCAGAATCAACGCTGGATGCATTATCTTGTGCCCGTTTGATTCCATGGACGAATCCTTCTATTTTGATTATTTCTTTGATGTTATAATAATTAGCTCAACTCCGTGATTAATCCAAATATGCACGTTCCGCCTAGAGTAGTCAACAATACAACCTGATGGAACAAAGTTCAAAGTTTCTAGTAAGTCCTACTTAGCTAGAAAAGCTGTTATGTATCGAGCGAGAGATCTTTATTGTTTAGATCTTCTCATGCTCAAGTAAATGAATATTAGACTCAGTTCAAGAGAATGGTTGGTTTTAGAATAGTCGTTTGACTTATAGAATCTGGAAAAAAAAAATCGTACATGTGTGTGAAACTATCCGGATTTAGTAATTGAATTCAAAGACTGAGTCGCGAGGTGAAGATATGTCTTAGGTGAAGATACGTCTTATTAGTATTTTGGGTTAGCGAATAAATAAACTCCTATGGGTAAGTAAGAAAATTATTTCATATTCAAACTTTTTTCAAGAAACTTTTACATAACCTTTACCCACTTGTGAGTCAGTTATGAACACTGTAGTGACAGAGTTTAACCCGAAGTTCTAATAGTACTGCACCAAATAAAACCGAAAGGTGATGTTCCCTAGTTTACTACAAGTTGGGGTGCTCCGGTGTTACTTGTTGAAAAGAAAGGCGGGAGTAGGAGGTTGTGTATGGATTACCGCTAGTCGAACAAAGTTATTATTAGGAATATGTATCCTTGCCAAGAATAAGTGATTTGCTTAATCACCTTCGAGGAAAAAGCAGTGTTTTCAAAGATTGGTCTAAGGTCGGGTTATCTTTAAATTCAAGGTTAGGGCTTTAGTTATTAGAAGATAGCTTTCCATACTAGATATGGACATTACGAGGAGTAGTTATGCCTTTCGGCCTAACTAATGCTCCGAGTTATTCATGGATTATATGAACTCGAGTTTTCCAATTGCATTTGGATTAGTTATTGAAATTTTCACCGAATACATCTTTGTGTACCCTAAGACCACATGTGGATCATGATCAAGATCTCCGCATTGTTTCGAATGTACTCCGCGAGAGGAAGTGGGATGCTAAACCTTTGAAGTGTGATTTTTGGATGTATGTAATGAAGTATCTCGGGACATGTGATATCCTAGTTAGGAGTGGCGATGTAGTTCTTTCACTCATTTGGTAACTTGTAAAGGACATCGTTTGGAAGAGATTTCGATTAAAAAGCATGTTTCCTCTAGAGTTGTAAAAGAGATTGACACATTCTCTTCCAAATTCTTAGGAATCTGTCTCTAGGATTTCAAATATACAATGACACCTCGGAAAGGTTAGGATGTATTATGATGTTGCATCAACAAGTGGTAACCGATGCATCCATGTAAGGGAAGAGAAGAGAATTATCCAACTCATGATTAGGAATTAACAACTATTGTGTATATAGTGAGACTTGGTGATAGCTTAGAGGTCAAGCAAAGGGATTATCTTTGGCCTAAGGAGAAGATCATTAGGATGTGAATCTGGTGATCTTGTATCTTAAGAGTTTCAGCAACCATTAGTACCAGTAGAGCATTGTCGGCGAACAATGTAACACCCCCTTTCTAACTAACTATTCTTTACAATATTATCAGAGTTTTCAAAATAATTATCAGCGAAAGAAAGTGTCACATTTAAACAACTAGCATTTTAAAAGTCCAATAATCGAAAACTAAATGACGATAAGCTCCAAGTCACGATACATAGCACCGTAATAAAATTCACGCTTCCAACACAATGAAGTCTCGAAAGGTTCAATAGAAAACTTAGTGCAACAATGAATCAAAGTCCAACATCAAAACAAATAAATAAAGGAATAATGAAAACAACTACGCCCCTCGGTGCTACATATCGTAAAGTGAGACATGACTACTAGAAGACCAGGCATAAGAATGCACTCACTCGCGGGTACTGCGCAGTTGCCGACATACGAGGCAACACGACGCAGATAGGGTGAGTCTTTTATACAAATAATAATAGATAGGATAGGCATTACATATTGGCAAGGCAACAAACATTACTAATTCACCGCACTATCAACACATCATCAATAAATTCATTAACATGGTATGATTTTTATGCATGTATGCAACATGCATGAGGATCCTTCATCACCACTATTTGCCTTGAGAGGCACTCATCGCTTTGGACCGAGTCCCACGTCGCTTTGGCCAAGCCTACACATCGCTTTATGCATATGCATCATGAGGCTCCATGTCAATGCACCACAAACACACATATTGCCACAACTTATTAGGCTCACCATTTTTTCGCTTATTAACTCATCTCCATCTCACCAACAAATTAGCCTTGAGGGCGTCTCATCGCTTTTGGACCGAAGTCCCACACCGCTTTCACACTCCGCTTAGTTACAATTTAATTTATACTCTCACGTTACTAATTTAGCTCACAATCACTCCACCACACGAGAGTTGGACCAACTAACACCCTAGGGACCACAATACACCTAGGAACCACACTAGGCGCCACTTGGCGCCTCGGGGCAGCCACTTTGGCGCCCCACCGCGACACACTAACACACCCACGCACAACTAGCTCAACCGGCGCACTAGGTCGCCACATTTGGCGCCGCACCCAAGACACACACGCACACACCCACGCCTTGCCTGCCCGGGCGCACACAGACACGCGCAGGCAGCCACATTTTGGCGCCGCCGCGACACACACACACGGATCGAGACCCCAGCGCACTGTGGGCGCCATTTGGCGCCCCGTGCTCGCACACACACACAAGACAACGCACTTGGCGCCTCGGTTGGCGCGCGTGCTGCTAAACACACTGCACACACAGACACGGGCATGCCATTTGGCGCCCACTCCCTCGGTTCACTCACAATGTCCACACGCAGAGGCAGCCAATTTTGGCGCCCGCTCTCCAAAGACACACACCTACCACCCACACACTGCATCACGCGCGCCAGATTGCTAGGCAATTGGCGCCTAGGCCGTAGCATCTACACACCCACTACTCTAAGCTCATTCAACACGTCAACAGCATATATTATCCAATCTCTCCACAATAATTCATCAACAATTTAATTGAGTATTTCAACAACACTACAAAATCTCCACATATCTACACTCACCTTCATTAAGGAAATTCTACAAACATGTTATATGCTTATTCAACAACATATCTATTCCAAAGTTACCAAGAGACATGGCATTCCAATTAGACTCAAAACACAATACAATTAATCACATAACCACTCCAAACATGCAACAATTCAACAATTTCAAACACTCAACAATTCAATAGTCTAGAGCACCCAACAACCTAACCTATACATAACCATAATCCTAAAAATTATTATAGGTATAGAAGAGCCCCCATACCTGGGTAGTTTAATATTAATATTGATAGCGAGCACAGAGTCGAATCGCCACACTGTGAACCTAACCTAGGAAGTCTACGGGTTCCTTGGGAAACGAAGCAATTAATCTGCACATTTAACAGTCCGATGTCAACTTCACCGAAACTAACAAAGGACTAGTGTTTCTGAAGGTCTCGACGAGTGGAATCCAAATATGATGTCCGATTTTCCAACCGAGTCCGTGGTGGTCGGAATAGGTGCAAAACCGTTCGGTTGGGATTTAGGGTCGGTAATCGAAATCGGCTGAACGAAGCACCAATCGATTAAATTGAGGCCAAAATCGAACTCGAGCGTGATTTCGAGTGGGAAGATGAATTTCGTGCCAAACCGTGGGCTCAGGGAAGGAGAACAATTTGAGGAGAAGAGGGTTTTGGTTCCCGCTTTTTGCGTTGCAAAATGAGGAAGAAGAAGAAGGAATAGTGTCGGGTTACTCAGGGTGGGCCACGCGCATGGTAAGTAAGGTGAGCAGGGGGTGCAATAGCAAAACAAGGGGTGTATGCGCATAAATATAGTAAAAACTCATTTTAATTCATTTTTAAATCCCGATTTCACAACAAATATTTTCTTACAACTCTATAAACTAAAATAACTTCCAAAATTATTCATACTTCGAATACTAATTCAAAATAATTTTTAATAAAAAAAATCGAGGCGTTACAACTCTCCCCCACTTGGAATATTTTCGTCCTCGAAAATTTGACGCCAAAACCATGAAAACAATATTGAGCTTAAGTTCTCATACCTAATTTGATCCAGATCATGCCCCCTCTTACATCGTTACTTTTGTACCAAAACTCTAATCTTTACGCCTCACTACCATCTCCTCCCAATCTAGCATCGAGACACCACCAAGGGTTCATTATGGACATAAACTCAAAAATACGGTTCAAGATAAATTCCTACTACACCTAGAAGGACACAACTATTGCAAGTCAAGATCATAAAATCAGAGTTCACGCATTGCACGCTGAGGACCATTAGGCACATAGGATAAAACAAAGTGAAGTGCACATCATAAAATACACTCGACATTTAGAATCATTCTCATAGAAATCAAAGCATTAAAGACATGACAACACCTTAAAATAATTAACATGGCCATCCCATAAAGTTTCCAATAAAGGCATGATTTGGTATTCCTTGGCTCTTACGTTTGTACAACATTCTACTTAGTAAACAGCACATTAAAATTTGAAGAAAACAACACCTATTGGCTCAAGAAAATAGCACTTCTAAATCTTGGGAAACAAAGAACATAAAGTTGAGAATACAAAGAACATCTATTTTTAAAACGGCAAACGGCAACAATTTTTTTACTTAAAACAAAGAGATGCAGATTTTTTTTTTTTTTTTTTTTTTTTTTTTTTTTTTTTTTGGAAAACAGCAGACAACCAACTTTTAAAGACGACACCATTTTACCCAACCCCCTCGCTAACATCCAATTTATCTACGCAATGCACAACACGTAACCTTCTCAGTATCATTATTACCACATCTCTCAATTTCATCATAACCCTCTTATTTAAATCACAACATCATCATTTAGTCACTTAGCACGATTAACACGTCATTATCTTTAATCATTAGTTATACACATGGGACGCCACAACATAAAAACAGCAGCAATTATTGTGACTACAACAACTTGAAAGATAGAGAAAACGGCACTTTAAAATATGATGAACAACACACTTAAATTGAAGAAATAGCTCACTTAAACTTGAGAAAACAGCCGCATTTCATTTAAGTAAATCGCACATTTAATTATAAAGAAAGAAAGAAAACAAAGAAGCACTTACTTGGTTGTAAAACCGCACTATTAATTTTATATAAAAGGACAAAGCAACCTAGCCTTACAAAAATAGCGACATCGGCTTAAAAAAAAAGCTGCGGCATTAGCTTCAGAAAAGCGATCCATGATGGTTTTTATAAACAAAATACACAACATCACCTTTTATATAAAAAAATACAAAGAACCGCATTTAAATGAAAAAACAAGAACAAAGAAAAAAAATAGCGACTTAACAACATGAAAACGACCCTTTTAATTCACAAAAACAATGACTTGATTATGGAAAAATAACAACCTTGATTTTAATTATGCAATCACGACAACACCTAACCCATTCTCATCTTATTTAAATTTGAGTAACAATACATCTAAATTGAAGGGACAACACATTTGAATGATTTGGGTACCAATACCTTTTGCACTTTAGAAAAATATCACATTTAAATTAAGGAAACAACACATTTTGAAAGTGGGAACATCTCATTCAAGAATTGGAGTAACAACACCTCTAAGTTTTCAAGTAACAATATCTTCAAAACCTAGTAACAACACATTCCAAGTTTTAGTAACAATGCCTTTAAATTTGGAAAACAACACATTCAAATCTTGGGCAACACATTAAAATTCGGGTAACAATATATTGGAAATTTTGGAAAACATCTCCTTTTAAAATCACCAAACAGTAGTAAAACCCCACCATTTTATTTATAAAGACGACCACGTTACACCCCTTTTCATTTTAAAAGAAACACAGAAAACAAGTGTGGATAAACAAGAGGAAATGGCGCCTCATTTGTTGTGAAACAATGAGTATTTTTATTAAGAGAAAACAAAGAAGACAAAAAAACAAACAATTGATCACCCTCACCACATCCTCATCAAATCACCCAATCACTCACAACAAAATTTTTTTTTTTTAAAAAAAATATGACAACATACAGTTGCCCTTTATATATATTCGTGGGTTATAAAATAGTAAACTATTTGACTATGGGATTTCTCAGATATCTGGTACTGCTCACAACAAAACATTTGTGAGGCTCTCAGAGATGTCCTTGAAAATACACCAGTAAACTGGCCTGAACAAAGGCTAGCCATAGTCAAAAAGTACACTAGTAGTATAACGCTTAGAGTGAAATTCTTTGAATTAATGTCCATATAAGTATCACAGTTAATATATAATAAAACATTTTCGCATACCAAAACCTACAATACCCGAACCCCACATACAAGTCCCTCATATATCTAGTGGATTAATTAACCAAATTCAATCACTTCATTAACTACAATTACTCAAATAATTGCAACACGTTGGTAAGACTATCACCTAACATTTAAAATATCACAACACATGGTAAGGAGTAGTAGCTAAAGTCAAAATACTAACTAACATAGTAGCTACGCAAGGTACTCAGAGCAAAAACACACACATAGCAAAGCAATAAGACAATAAGCAAACACCGGATTATCAACAATAGCAATTCTACCGTCCGCCAATTGGCCTAATCATCGCAACACAAATCATGGCTAGAACGAGTACTAAGACTCGAGGATAACTAGACTCGACCATCGACAACTTGGCGGACGGACCAAACTTCACTCACGATACCACTAATGTAACACCCCTTTCTAACTAACTATTCTTTACAATATTATCGAGTTTTCAAAATAATTATCGTGAAAGAAAGTGTCACATTTAAACAACTAGCATTTTAAAAGTCCAATAATCGAAAACTAAATGACGATAAGCTCCAAGTCACGATACATAGCACCGTAATAAAATTCACGCTTCCAACACAACGGTGGAAGTCTCGAAAGGTTCAATAGAAAACTTAGTGCAACAAAGATCAAAGTCCAACATCAAAACAAATAAATAAAGGAATAATGAAAACAACTACGCCCGCCACGGTGCTACATATCGAAATGAGACATGACTACTAGAAGACCGGCATAAGAATGCACTCACTCGCGGGTACCTGCAGGTTGCCGACATACGAGGCAACACGACGCAGTAGGGTGAGTCTTTTATACAAATAATAATAGATAGGATAGGCATTACATATTGGCAAGGCAACAAACATTACTAATTCACCGCACTATCAACACATCATCAATAAATTCATTAACATGGTATGATTTTTATGCATGTATGCAACATGCATGAGGATCCTTCATCACCACTATTTGCCTTGAGGGCACTCATCGCTTTGGACCGGAGTCCCACGTCGCTTTGGCCGAAGCCTACACATCGCTTTATGCATATGCATCATGAGGCTCCATGTCAATGCACCACAAACACACATATTGCCACAACTTATTAGGCTCACCATTTTTTTTCAGTTATTAACTCATCTCCATCTCACCAACAAATTAGCCTTGAGGGCGTCTCATCGCTTTTTGGACCGAAGTCCCACACCGCTTTCACACTCCGCTTAGTTACAATTTAATTTATACTCTCACGTTACTAATTTAGCTCACAATCACTCCACCACACGAGAGTTGGACCAACTAACACCCTAGGGACCACAATACACCTAGGAACCACACTAGGCGCCACTTGGCGCCACGGGGCAGCCACTTTGGCGCCCCACCGCGACACACTAACACACCCACGCACACAACCACCAACCGGGCGCACTAGGCTGCCACATTTGGCGCCTGCACCCAAGACACACACGCACACACCCACGCCTTGCACAACTGGGCGCACACAGACACGCAGGGCAGCCACATTTTGGCGCCCTGCTCAGACACACACACACGGATCGAGACCCGAGCGCACTGTGGTCGCCCATTTGGCGCCCGTGCCTCTCGCACACACACACAAGACATCGCACTTGGCGCCTCGGTTGGCGCTGTGCTAAACACACCGCTACACACTACACACACGGGCATGCCATTTGGCGCCCACTCCTCGGTTCACTCACAATTTCCACACGCAGGCAGCCAATTTTGGCGCCCGCTCCAAAGACACACCTACCACCCACGCACTGCGTCACGGCGCCGATTGCTAGGCAATTGGCGCCAGGCCGTAGCATCTCACACCCACTACTCTAAGCTCATTCAACACGTCAACAAAGATATATTATCCAATCTCTCCACAATAATTCATCAACAATTTAATTGAGTATTTCAACAACACTACAAAATCTCCACATATCTACACTCACCTTCATTAAGGAAATTCTACAAACATGTTATATGCTTATTCAACAACATATCTATTCCAAAGTTACCAAGAGACATGGCATTCCAATTAGACTCAAAACACAATACAATTAATCACATAACCACTCCAAACATGCAACAATTCAACAATTTCAAACACTCAACAATTCAATAGTCTAGAGCACCCAACAACCTAACCTATACATAACCATAATCCTAAAAATTATTATAGGTATAGAAGAGCCCCCATACCTGGGTAGTTTAATATTAATATTGATAGCGAGCACAGAGCCGAATCGTCACTTCGTGAACTAACCTAGCACCTAAGTCTACGGGTTCCTTGGGAAACGAGCAATTAATGCTGCATACGACAGTCCGATGTCAACTTCACCGAAACTAACAAAGGACTAGTGTTTCTGAAGGTCTCGACGAGTGGAATCCAAATATGATGTCCGATTTTCCACCCGAGTCTGTGGTGGTCGGAATAGGTGCAAAACCGCTCGGTTGGGATTTAGGTCGTGGTCTCAAATCGGCTGAACGAAGCACCAATCGATTAAATTGAGGCCAAAATCGAACTCAGAGCGTGATTTCGAGTGGGAAGATGAATTTTCGTGCCAAACCGTGGCTCAGGGAAGGAGAAACGAATTTGAGGAGAAGAGAGGGTTTTGGTTCCCGTTTTTTTGCGTTGCAAATGAGGAAGAAGAAGAAGGAATAGTGTCCAGGGTTACTCAGGGTGGGCCACGCGCATGGTAAGTAAGGTGAGCAGGGGGTGCGAATAGCAAAACAGGGGTGTATGCGCATAAATATAGTAAAAACTCATTTTAATTCATTTTTAAATCCCGATTTCACAACAAATATTTTCTTACAACTCTATAAACTAAAATAACTTCCAAAATTATTCATACTTCGAATACTAATTCAAAATAATTTTTAATAAAAAAAATCGGGGCGTTACAAACAAACTCAATCCTCGAGAGTATTGTGCTAGTGGTGTACTATGTAGCTTTACCTTTGTATTGTCCAATCTACGTGATATGTTTCATGTATTCCAATCGAGGAAGTACCTTTCCAATCCCTGTCAACCGTTGAGTTGGAATGATGGATCTTTGACTGACGCGTCATTTCAGTCTTATCCAAGTCATATCATCGAACATAGAGAGAAGACACTTCGAACGCGAACAATTCCAAATGCTAAAGTAGATTGGGAATGGTTTGTCGACCGAGAAAGTTTCATGTGGATTGGATGACGATATGCGGACTAGATATCCGTATTTGTTCTCTTGAAGAATGTTTGTTCAATTTTGAGGACAAAATTTTTCAAGTTGGGGTGATTGTAACATCCCTAATTTCGTTAATTTCAAATTAAGAAATTAACGAGTGATTTATTACTTGAATAGGTAATAAATCAAGTCACGGATGTGAGGTTGTCATGAAGCAATTTATAATTGCTTGAGTATATAATTTAAATACATAATTGAGTGGAAATTAGAACACTGGGGTATTTTAGTCTTTATACCACTCACACTAAATGAAATCCAAGACCCAAAATATCCAAACACTCTCTCATTCCTCACTTAAGTGAATAAAGAAAAGGTAAAGTTAGAGAGAGAGAGAGAGAGAGAGAACACGCATGACAAAGAAAAAGAAGAATGAAGAAAGAAGAAAGAAAAGGAAACCGTGAGAAAGGAGAGAAAGAAGAGAAGAATGGGTAAGGAGGAAGAAGAGGAAAAATGGGGGTTTTAAACTCATCAAAACACAATTCTTCCTTCACCAAAAATGATCTCCTCGTCATCCTCTTCGATTTGGTACCAAAATCATCATCATCAACTCACACTCTCTCACTTTGCCATTTTTGAATTTAAGTGGAAAATGGAGGTTTTGTTGTTCAAGCTCAAAGGAAAGCTTTGAATGGTATTTGGGAGCGAGTTTAAGGTGGATTGCGCAAATATTGAGGTCCAATTTGGGGTTTGTGAAGAATGAAAAGGTTAGGGTTCAAATTGGGATTATGTGTGAATAGTGAATTGAAGCTTGAAGACGATGAATAGTGATTTCATGGAGGTTTTGTGATTTATTGTAGGTTCAAAGGATTGGGGCGGATTCGATTGTCGTCAGAGCGTAAAGTTTATGCGAGGAACGATCGTGCAGTTATGTAGATTAAGCTTATGGGTTTCGACTTCGGAGTTATTCGGTTTGAGTTCGAGGATACGGGGATTGTTCGTGTGTTTTCTCGTTCGTGAGCACATTCCGACTTTTCGGTATTTCGTGATTTTCATTACGAGAGGTGAGTTTTACTCACATTTAGGGAATTTTAAAATGTTGTTTATGTTATGTTTGAACGGTTTTCGAAATTTGGAGTTTCGAGAATTTTAGAGTCAAAAACGCTATTTTACGAAAATGACGCGTGTTTGAAAATTTAAAACGAAACCATAATGCTTTGATTTTTGAATTGTTATGTTTGGACTGAATATATGTGTGCTGTAGCTGTGCGTGGTTGAATCGGATTGAAATACAGTTTGGGATCGATCGGATTGAGAAGTTCCTATGTTCCCAATTCCCGATGTTTCGTTTCGACGCTCCGTTCGGCTTCAAACTTCTTTTAAATCCTTTTCCTAACCACCCATAGCGTATATGGTTGATAATGTTTGTTTTGTCTGTGGTTTTAAAGTTGTTTGGTGTAATTCGGTTGAATTCTCAAATCTTTTGGAAAACCGTAAATTTTGTATATATAAAGTGGAATTAATGATTTTTGAACAAATTGATGTCCGGACTGGTTTTATGTGAGTGATTATTGTATTTTGGGATGTCCATATTTCGAGAGGAAACTCACGAAATTTTGTTGGCAATTTTATGCAAATTCAAAGTGGTTTTGAAATAACGGTTAATGATTTGAATATTTCAAAAACGGAAAATCTAGATTACGTGTGGGAACCAAAAGTTTTATAACTCAACCGTTTCTTTGGGACGGATTTTCATGAGCGTGCAGCGTATAATAATATGTTATCGCAGCATATTATGCATTGAGTTATGTTTGGTATATGAGTTATATCGAGTATAGGAGCCCAATGCGGGTGTGATATATAAATTATATCTAGTATAGGAGCCCAATGCGGGTGTGATATATATATTATATCAGTCGGGGTGACGACACTGTTTTTGTTAGCATGCTTGGTGAGGAAGTCATGAGCCCTTGACCTAGGCCCCATTTCATATATTTATGTCGCTTTTAGGATTTGCGCTCCTATTAGCTATGGGGTTCACTCGAGCTATGGAGTTGGTGATGTGCTAAAACTTTTAAATGTGTATATTGTGATTTTGTCACTCGAGCTTCTTTAGGTTGTTGGTGACATGTCACAAGTGATTAATAAAGAGGATAGTGCATAGCCATCAAGAATTGGGCTATGAACTATAGATAAGTAATTTAAGTTGTACATAGTCATCAAGAATCGACTATGCTATGAACTATAGATAAGTAATTTAAGTTGTACATAGTCATCAAGAATCAATGAAGTCGACTATGAACTCTTATGTAATTCATTTATCGGATTACACATGATTGCTTTGGTTTTTTTTTTTTATTGTAATTCTTTTGGAATTACTAATTATGGTTTTATAAATGGACCAAAGTTTTTTTGATTTATTGAAAATATTTAGAGTGATGATCAATTGAGCAAAGGTGATCACCACTAGTTCCTCATTGTCTATGCAAGCAGAGGCTTCGCAAAACCATTAACAAAGTTTTTTGATTTATTGAAAATAATTAGAAAAATTAGGCATTCATGAGACTCTCATTGTTAATGATTATGCAAGCAGAGGAGACAAGTTGTCTCACCCTACAAATGTTGTTGTCGGTGGTTTTTTGAAGAAGGAGACGGTGGTTGGGTGGCCGGTGGTGAAGTAGAGAGGATGACGAAAGAAGATCCTTTATGACACGAGTGGATGACATGAGGAGTGAATATACATATTTTCATACGACTTAAACTAAAAATCGCTCTCGAGAAGGAAATGGAAGACTAAAGACCTACTTTACTACGCTAAACTCAAATATTGAAGATTTTTATGATTTTTGTAATTTAAATTTATTTATTTTTGTAATTTGACTTAGTTCTTCTATTATTAGTTATGTTTTTTTCCTGTTATCTTTGTATTCGATTTATATAACTTGAATTTATTCTAAGTTATGTATCGTTCGCTATTCTTGTAAAGATTGTAAAATCTAAGCAGAAATGTACGAAAAAACGATGTATGCTAAATAGGTACACTTTAGTATTTCTACTAGATAGAAATATGAGGGTGTTACAGAGGCTCCATTGGGGATTCTTTTACTTATATGTATAGAAGATATAGATATAGATAAACATTTCCCTTCATTGTTTTATGAATAATTTTATGTTTAATTCCTATTAGCAATCCATAATCGTAGGTTTTTATTCTTCTTGAGAATGCTCATAGGCATCACCAAATATTTTATTCCACTAAGAGTAGCATTTAATAATAATAAGTTAGTGGTAATAATGAATTTAAGTCTCATTTAATTGTAAATTATAAATAAATATTAATAAAATTAAAAAATTTATTGAAAAATAAATGGAAATGATGTGGAGCATCCTAGAGCTTGGAAAAAAGCTTCCTTTAGATATTTATATAGATAGATATAGATTTAAAACTCACTTTTCTCTTTCCTCTTCAACTATCAACTATGAACTATAACTTTAATCAATCTATAATATTTTCAATCAAAATATTCACTACTAATATCTATAATTTTCTTTCTCTTATTTAACCTTAATAATCAATCAACTATCAACTATCATCAACTATATCTTTAATCAACTATATCTTTAATTAAAACAACCACTACCAAAAATACCAAATTACCATTATCTAAAACCAATTTTTTGAGGACAAATATGTCAATTCGCAATTATTTAATCTTACCTTTTATATTTTGTAGGTCACACTTTCTCACATCATCTATTAACTTTTTTATCTCACATTTAAAACACATTTTTCTATTTCCTCTCTCACTCTTATCTTTCTCAATTTTCTCTATCTCTCTCCCCTCTATTCCCCATCTCACTCTCTTCAAATATCTAATTTTATTATCTACTTTTGAGTTACAACGAGAAAATGTTACATGTTGGTATAATTTTACTACTGATAAAGTAAATTTCGTGTTATTCGCCATGGGGTGGCATTATTACTATGATTGGTAACTACCTAACGATTAAAAATGCCAATTGAAGAAAATATTCTGAATTTATGAAACTTCACAATACATTTACTTTAATTTCATCTACATGTCTCCTTCTTTTAAATATTCCATTTTCTCTATCGATAAATTTTATTTAGTCTCTCCGGGAATATTACAATTCGGAAAATTTGAAAATTTAATACAATATTGTTTTCTAATATCTACGAAAAATATTATATATTGCTGGTAAATATTTACGGGGTAATGTACGAACTAACTCAATTACTATTTGAAACTTTTTGTTTAACTACTTTAAATTCGTCTTGATTTTCACGGGGTAATGTTCAGACTAATTAAATTTTGTATAAGCCTATTAATAAAAATAACCCGACAACACCCGTGTGTATGCACGGGTATACTGCTAGTCTAGGGGAAAGTAAGCTCATCTCCCCTTATTTTATTTTGACAACCCGTAAGTTCTCCAAGATTGCTCCAAGAACACGTGAAGCTCTGGCCATGCCCACGACTCATTTGCATCCCATTGCGACTGCTTCGTCGCCCTCATTGGAGAACCCCTCTCTCCACAGCCACAAAAAACACAAGACAAAAGATGATGAAGCCTTCCAAGCTTCTAACACGGTGGAAGATCTGAAGCCTTCACCGCAGGTGTTGATTGAGGATCTGAAGCCTACATCTCCTGAAAGCTACTGTGAACACTCAATTTTTTCCGGTGTTTTTCACTTTTTTTTCGAAAAAATTACAAAAAATAGTCACTTTTTGCGTATTTTCGGATTTTAGTTTTTAGCTACTATGCAAAGGTAATTTCTCTCTCCTCAGACCTCTTTTTGACGATCCGAATGGTAAAATTGAAGACATATGTGCCACGAACCTGCTGTCAAAAAATGAAGACGATCCAACGGTTAACCAATCCGGAATCGCACTTTTACGGTGAGAGGTTTGAGAAAAAAAAATGGCCCAAAACTGCAACTATTGCAAAAGTAATTTCTCTCTCCTCAGACCTCATTTCGACGATCTGAACGGTGGAAGTGAAGATATATGTCTCACGAACCTACTGTCCAAAAATAAAGACGATCCAACAGTTAACGAATCCAGAATCACATTTTTATGATGATAGGTTTGAAAAAACGAGAATTGTGTTCTCCAAGTGGGAATTGTTTTTTCTATCTTGTTTTAGTCTCCACATCGCTTGCAAGAAACAACAACCCCATAGCAATTGACTATAAAAGAGGTTGAGAGGTGAAGGTTTATGGGGAGATCATTGGCGGGTTAAGTGATATTTTGGGTCAAGCCTTTATGCCCATTTCACACTAAAAGCCTATCTTTGATCATTTAGTATGTTTTGAGTCGGTTTTCCGGTTCTCAAAGCGATTTTTGCGGTTTTGGGTCAAAATGGACCAGACGAGAGCCCGGTTCACGGTTGACCTGGTCAGACAGCTTGGTCCGGTTCGGCATTCATCGTGTTAAGGTTGGTCTTGTATTTATTTATTTTTATTATTATCTTTTTTTTGTTTATGTACATATTTGTTTATTTATGTCATTTATTTATTGTTTATTTATTTATTTTTGTGTATATTTATTTATTTATGTATATGGTTTTCTATTTATTTATTTATTTATTAGTTTTATCATTTTTTTTAATACACAAATTATTTATTTATTTATTTTTCTTCAAAAACTAAAAAAAATAAAAAATGGGTTTGGTCGAGATGTACATCTTATCAAACCCGCAACACCGGTTTAAGAGACCCGAGTTGTACAACTTGGTCCTAAACCACCTTAAAACTAAAACCGAATGACACGTTTTCCGAAAAATCCCCAATCAGTTTATTTCTATGTAGCATCTATTTTCAAAAATACAAAAAAATATGGGTTTGGCCGAGATGTACATCTTGTCAATCCCGGTTTAAGAGACTCGAGCCGTACGACTTAGATCTTAAACCCCTTCAAAACTAAAATCAACCAACAAACAAATTTTCAGGAAGAACTACGTGACTTTGAGTCTCTCATTGCAACGAAGAGTACGTAGGAGCAGGTTTCCCTGTCAAGTCAAACTTAAATCTTCTTAAATTAGTCATTTGTAAATAATTATATTTCTACTAAATTTTATTAAGTCTTATTTAGGGTAAACAAATAATTAAACGACTTAGTAATTATTGCACAAATCAAATTTAGGGTAATTGTCTTAGGACAGATGTGTTAGGGGTGCAGTGAAACTAGTTTTCACCCTTCCCTTCGCATAACCGACTCCCGAATCCAACCTAGTTACGCAGACCGATAACATTAGGTTTGGGTTTTTCTCAATTTCCCTATTTAAAAATAAATTGGGTGGCGACTCCTCGAATATCTATATTTGAGCCGTCCGCGTCGAGACCCCGGTCACGACAGATGGCGACTCCACTGGGGATAGTGAGAGTCAAGCCCGGTATGTTTGGTTGTGCAAAATGATTATAAGGTACACTTTGTTTACCCCTTTTAGTTTCTTATTTATTTATTGTTTTTCTTTGTATATATCTTATTTTTATATTTATATTTTTCCTTATAAACTCTAGGCTAGATGACATGTATTATTTGTTGTTTTGTTGTATTTATTGAAATATTTTGTGATTTTATTTTTAAGTTTTGAGGTTTGTATGCTCCCTTCACACACTACACCTACACTGTGAGCACGTACTGAGAGTTGAGCTCATACCTGAGCCACAAAAAACACCTAAGTTAGAACGAGGATAAGTGGGACTCATTCTGGATGTACATCCTATGTGACTTCCATGAACTCCTCATCTAGAGCACGATCCTTCTATGCGGGTACTCACTTCCGGGATGTACATCCTGTTGTGTTTAACTCTCTAAAAGGGTACTTGGCTCTAGAGACCTAAAATCTCCATAGGATGTAGCTACCACCCTGTGAGTACTCACAATAAAGACATTAGCCCTATAGGTCCCAATGCCCAAAATCACAGGCTAACCAAATTAGACCACAAATGGAGCTACTTTTCCTCTTAGCTTTGTTTTTTTTGTTGTATATATTTTCCTCGTTATCACTCACGAGTCTACCCACAAAAATCATGCATAAAAAAAATGTATTGCATTGCATGCATAAAAAAAATCATGCATCAAAAAATATATTGCATTGCATGCAAAAAAAACACATCAAAAAAAAGTATATTGCATTTCATGCGTAACAAAAAAAACATAAAAAATATCATATTACATTTTCTTGCACGAAAGGCATAAAAAAATCATGTTGCATTTGTAAAAAAAAAAAAGGTCATTTCATCTAAAAAAATTAGGATTTTCCGCATATCATTCATTTGTATTGCATAAGTCCTTAAAAAAATTGCATATAGTGTACATTTTAATTTCATTGTCATTCATCATACTCATTTGTGAAAAAATCGTTCATCATAAAAATTTCTCCATATTTTATTTTTTTTCTTCGTATGTATGCCAAAAAATTTGCATATCTTTATGAGTAAAAAAACAAAGCACATAGCATATTCCCTTCAAGGGGCAAAAACATTTGCATTACATTTTTTTTTTTGCATAAAAATAAAAATTAAAATTTATAAAGCAAATGCATGTTACATATTAGGATGAGTGTTTGCATTCATATCATGCATTTCATAACATATTGGTTTCTTTGACCAATTCTCATGTATCATTTTTTTCTCTCTAAAGAAAATCAATAAAAAAAGAGTTTTGACGTCATTAAGTCTTCAGTCATGTTAAATTTTTGTACTTGCGTGAAAATGGATACCAATCAAGCTTAGACTCATGGAATTGAATCATTCTCTTGAAAGTTGTTGGGAAGATTTGTCATTCGGGGATTGGAGAAGTAAGGTGAGAGGAAAGATGTCATGGGGCACTATACCAGGGGCATATTGGGAAAGATGAATGAAAAATAGGGAGACATAAGGTTGTGACAATCAGTTCTTAAATAAAAATTCAAAGCCAAAAGAGAGAGAGGATTGTCATTAGCACTTGTTTGGTTATGTAAGCTTGAAACCAAGTTAACTTAGTTGAAGCTTTACACTAATGGATTTGCATGGATTTATAAACCCATCTCCATCCTTTCTCCCCGTGTCCCCTTAAAACATTGACCCTTTTTCGAGTTCTTGCCTCAAGCGATAATTCTTAAAGCCCTTTTAGTTGTATCATATTTCAAGGACGAACCAATGAGCAAATATCAGATCTCAAAGGTCCATTTCCCCAAAAAAAAAACAAACAAAAAAATTAGACAAAAAAAATATAAAGAGCAAAGGATGTGTAAAAGAGTGAATGTTATTTTGAAATTAAATTTTTGAAAATGCGGAATCATGATTTCAAATGAAGAGTGGCCATTTTTTTTCTCTATCCCATAAAAAGAACCCTCATTGTCGCCTTTGAGCCTGCAACTTCCATTCACTAAACTCTGGACAAGGATCAACACTACAATAGAATTTAGTGCATTCAATTTTCCAAAGTTATGAAAACAAAGAGATAGTGGAAAAAGTTCCAAAAAGAAAAAAAGAAAAATGAATAAAGCTCGCAAGACTGAAAGCAAGTATTGTCAGTCTTGGCAAAAGTTAGGGCACAAAAGAAAAAGTAATGAAAAAATAGAGAAGTGAAAAAAAATAATTAAAAAAAATGTGAATGATTTGAGGATTGGGGAACACAAGAGGAAGCTGAATGCACTAAAGATTCATGATTCATTCCCATAACTCATACCCATAAGACGTTTCTCTAAACCTTCTACTCCTTTCTTTCCCATAACCCATATCCAAAAAACATTTATTTAAGCCTTCTAGTCATTTTTCTTCCATAACTCATAGCCCATGTCCATAAAACATTTCTTTGAGCCTTCTTTTCATTTTTCAACCATAAACTGTTGTCCATGACCCATATCCATAAAAAATTTCTTTGAGCCTTCTAATCACATTTCTTTCACAACCCATAGCCACATTACAAGCCTCCAAAAGCCCACTTCGATTTATTCATGATTGTTTTCATTTTCTTAATGTTAATTTTGAGATAAATCATTTGTTTCTTTTAAATTATTCTTTTGCTCTAAAAAACGTGTATAAAAGAAGAAAAAAAAGAGAAGCCTGCTAGATTGAAAACCCGAAAAAATGATCTAGGCAAAAATTAGGGATAATAAAAACAAAATAAAGCCCGCTAGATCAAAACACCGCAAAGCGATCTAGGCAAAAATTAGGGTACAAAAGGGGAATGAGACTTACATTGAGAAGCTTATGTAGTTCACTGGGAATTTTCTTCTACTTGGGCCACACAATAGTGTACATTTGGGCAACTTTGTGAAGGATAAGCTTGAGAGTCTCGAGAAAACCCCACACTGGGAAAAAAGTTAAGTAAGACCCTTTAAGAGTCAAATGTTGCTTGTTAACCCAAGTGGTATTCTCTCATGGCAATGTCTTTCACCAGAATGAGGTAAAATCCTTTCCATACCCTACATCCATCAAGTTTGCCACACCAGTGCACTCTTGCGAACAACAACTTTCACCAATACTGGGGCAAAACCTGTGCAAGACTCGTCATGAGTCACAATTTCCTTTCCACACCTGAGTTGTTTGATGCAAAATCTTTGCAGGTCCTCTCCCGTGTCACACTTTGTTTGGCACACCCGTGTAGCCTTTTCATGGGGCAATACCTTCTACCGACACCGGGGCAAAAGTGTTTGCATAATCGTGAGCTAGATTTTGCTTGCTACCTCTGGTAGTTTCTCCTGTGGTAAAACTTGTTTCCAATACCCAGCCAATTCCCAGCAAGTCAGGCACCTCGAGTAAATGGAATTCCCAATAACTCGAGGTTGCCATAATAACTTTTTTCTACCATCTTGTGTTGCCTTTGTCCTCCCTATGTTTCCCCTCCAAAGCACCCTCCACTTTCAAACCAAAAATCCAGAAAACACTAAATCTTAGCCCTCAAATACCCGTGAGTCCATGCATGTTCATTAAGCAATGCTTCAATAATGGTCAACTTGGAATCAGTGACGTGATTTAGAGAGCTAATGACAATCAAAAAAAAAGGGAGAAGGTCCATTTTGGGGGTGTTTTGCTGTGAAAGGTGGGAAATAATCATAAAAGAAAATAGAAAGCTTGAAAGGGCAATGATAAATTCCCATTTGAGGACAAGTTTGATTGGTTTCAACTGAATCATGCACAAAGAAGACAAAAAGAAAAATGCTTTCAGTAAATTTAACTTTCATTACATACGAACTCAAGACTCATGCATAATTCATGCATTTCATGTCATAGTTTGCATACATTTCATGTCCATCCATGCATTCCACTTCATGACTAAAATCATACATTTGTGTTCAGTAATTTGTAAATAAAGTAATAAAAAGAGTCATCCAAAGCAAGGCGTGCATTGCATGCTCTAACTTTGTGCTACCGGTTCAGCCCTGACACATTCTTTCATGCCACCGGTTCAGCCCTGGCATTTCCCTTCTCATCCCCGTGCTAAAAAATCGGTTTTCGGGCAACATACTCCGATCTTAATGAAACCACAGCCATTAAATCCGAAAAAAATTAAGAATCAAGACTCCCCTAAAAAGGACTTCTTACGGGACTACGGCCTCAAAATCCCAAATTCCACCGTTTACTATTTTTTACGATTTATTTTAATTTTTCATAGTCTCCAAAAAATCTAAAAAATTTGTATAGCCTTATTTTGGTTTTGTTAGATTTTTAGTGGTGTTTTTATAATTTTTTAGGTGAAGGTAGGCCAGGCGAAAGTTATCAAGCGGGTTCTTGATTGTTTCTCCTCCATGTCCGGACTTAAAGTTAGCTTGGCCAAGTCAACCATTTTTGCCTCATATGGTGTGCCGGCCACAAAGAAAGCAAAGATCAAAGGTATCCTTGATATCAATTTCACATCCTCCATTGGTAAGTACTTGGGCTTCAAGATGTTCCAAGGCCGAGTCACGAAGGAGGATTTCTATGGTGTGCTGGATAGAATTCATTCCAAGCTTGCATCTTGGAAGGGCAAAATTTTAAACAAAGCTGGCCGTTTGACACTTTGTACCGTCTTATGGTATGCAGATACAATGGTTTCCTCAATCTATTTGTATGCAGGTTGACAAGTCCGTGCGGAACTTCTTATGGCAAGGCAATAACGATTCTGGCATGCATATGGTGGGGTGGCCTAAAATCACCCAATCCAAAAGGCATGGTGGATTGGGAGTTCGCATCACTCGCTATAACAACACAGCCCTTCTTGGCAAGCTAATATGGGAGGTCACTACAACGCCTGATAAGCTATGGGTAAATTTTTTGAAAGATAAATACTTTCCTCATCGATCTTTCTTGGGTACTCCCAATTCTAGGGGATCTAGCACTTGGAACTCCATGATCAAAGCACGTGATTGCTTAGGTGCTGGGTTTACATTTAAATTTGGCAACGGTAACTCTAGCTTTTGGAATGATAGCTGGCCCTCCCATTTCCCTCTCGGGCTGCAGGTACCTTCGGTGCATATTTATGATAGTGCTCTGAAGTTGAAGGATATTTATGTGGATGGTAATTGGCATCTTGATATGCTTTACACGCCAATACCTCAAGATTGGAGGGACGCCATTACGGCTCTCTCTCCCATTCTCGCACCCTCCGTTCCAGATGCTTGGACGTGGTCGGGTACTTCTGATGGTATTTATTCCGTCAAGTCAGCTTACCAATTTTTGTTGGGGAACCAAACCGAGTTTGGTACTACTCACAATTGGATGTGGTTGTGGCATTTGCAGCTTCCAGCAAATGTACAATTTTTTGTGTGGCAGCTCTACCATCATTCTCTGCCTACAAAGACAGTGCTTCATCGCCGCCGCGTCTTACACTCTCCTATTTGCAGCTGCTGTCACGCTGAGGAAGAGTCTCTCCACCATTGCCTCTTCGGCTGCAACCATGCTAAGGAGGTGTGGAAGCTTTGCGCCCCACCTGGTCTCACGCTTCCTTCTACAGAATTCATGCCATTCACTTGGTTGACTGAGCTGGTGCCTAATCACTACAAGAAAATCGTTGATTTGCCACGGACATTTCCGTGGCAAATGTACAAATTTCCGTGGCAAAACAACATTTGCCACGGACCAAAAATGGTGGCAAAAACGCTCGTCGCAAATCGTTTGCCACGGACTTTTCCGTGGCAAATTTTTCCGTCGCAAACCCGTGGCAAATCCGTCGCAATTATCCGTGGCAAAGTCGTCGCAAATTTCATCGCAAATCCGTGGCAAATCCGTCGCAAAAATTAAAAAAAAATTAAATCATAATTTTAATTCTTCAACCCATTCATCAGTCAATTTAATTAATTACATTATAACCAACTAAAAGACCAACTAAAAAGACCAAAAGACCTTGCTTTTAATGGTTGTTTTAATCCACATACATCCTTACTATTTAAAAATAAAATAAACCAACTAAAAATTTAATTAATTACATTATAACCTATTGAGTCTCCTAAGGCTATCTCCAAAAATTCCAAAAAGCTTGATTATCTCTTCAGCCCCCTTCTCTAAAATTGCCCTAAAACTTCAACATCTTCCACAGATGTATTTTGGTTTTACTTTAAAAATGATACAGCACCCCTGAAAACAAAAAAGGAACATTCTCAATCCTCAATAAAAGCCATCATGCAAATGCCATAAACTCAAGACAAGTAATAATCGAAAGGTACCAAATTCCCAAAATATAACACAGTTCAATCAAGATCAACATAATACTATAGTCATACATGGAATTCAAAACTCAGAAGCATAAAACCAATTCCCTATTGGCAATTCCTGCCATTTATTCATTTATTACAGACACATTATGTTTGGCAGACAAAAGGGAGGTCACTGCCTAAACTATTGTATCAAATTGATCAATCATCACTCAGGTGCAAATGCTCACCCTCACTAAACTAGGTAGACTAAATTAAATTACATCTCAAGAGTACAAGGAAAAACCGGGGTAGGGTGGAGCTTCTATTGCACATTCAATAAAAGCATCTTAAGAACCTTGCATAGCATGTGTAAAACCCCACAACTGTACATGAAACAAATATGGTGAATAAGTCATAAATTATTATATCATAATTATATCATAATTTCATTATAAACAAACAAATATGCAATCGATATCTAGCCAGGATATGATGAAGGATGGCAATTGTTTGTGGCTAAAACAAGTTTTTCTTGTAGTGAATGTTACAGTGATTGCTACTCTTATTATGTGGAAGATTTGGTGTGCTAGAAATATGTTGGTGTTTGAGAATAAGACTATTCGACCGCTTGAAATTGTTTGTCAGGTGAATGGTCTTTGGAAAGATGTCCTCTCGGCCTTCGGCTCTTCGGCAAGGACAGCTCGCATTAGCTCGGGCTTGGAGGTTCGGTGGCAACTGATAAACTGTAAATTAGTGCATTTTTAGAGATATTTTTGAATCATTTTTAGAGCAATTATTACTAATTATATAAATTACTGACTTAATTTGCTCTTTATTTTGCAGAAAGAAAGAAAAGATAAAAAGAAAGAAAATAATATATATATATATATATATATATGAATGATATTTAAATATTTTATATATGTGTATTATATATACGTGGGAATTAAAAAAGAAGAGAAAGGAATAGGCACGTGATCATCAGGTGGGTGGAGGAAGCTTAAAGAGGAAGCACGGAACCCTAGGAGAGGGGATATAAAGGAAGGCTTGCAGCATGAATTAAATGAGGACGGAGCCGCACAGAAAACGGACGGCAACAGTAACGCCCAGGAGAGAGTTGGAGATTTGGGTATGTTTTTGACACCGTGAGAGAGCTCTGGAGCAGAAAAAGAGAGACTGAAGATTTAGAATAATAATTCCTCTAATTTCCGGGTTATTTTTATCTCTGTAATTCATGATTCTAATTTCTATTTTATTGTTCTTAATTACTATGGATACCTAAATCCTCTTCTAGGGTCTTAGGTGAATCTTGCATGATTAGAGACCTTTTTATGTTCTAATTTCTAGTTTGAATTCCTGTTTTTATTTTAATTGATATTATCCTATTGTTTTTATCACATGATTAGGATTAGCTACCCTTTGCATGTTCATAATCAATTAGTTGATCAGCGACCGTACTGCAATTAGTTAGTGAACCTATAGGATAATTGGGGCTATAATTAGGGCATGACCAAACCATAATTTAGTCTTCCAATCATTCAACCTTTTTGCTCTTTATGCTTTTCCTGAATTTAAATTCTTGCATGACCAAACGAGGGTTAATTTAGGAAAAAGAATATTAATCACGAATGACCAAACAGATTAATAGTTTTAGTAAAGGGATTGGTAATTAAGTAAAATAAGAGAATTCAGGTAGGGTTAGACATAGGGGAATAAGTGAAACCGTGATCCTAGGCCTCTCACCATTTATTAAACTTGTATTTTAATTCTCGCTATTTATTTCTTTTTATTTTAGTTTCTATAAACATCAAATTATTTGTTCGTCTAAACATTAAATAATCTTGACTAGTTTGGTACTTGTTAATTAATCCCTGTGGAGACGATAATCTTTTATACTACTTCTGCGAAAGAGTACACTTGCTCTAAGTGTGTTTTTAACGCAAGCAACCTCCCCCTGCTGGTTGAGTGGCGCTTAATGTTGATGGTAGTGCTCAGTTTGATCTGCCAGCTGCTTCCTTTGGAGGTCTTATTCGTGATCAACATGGTACTTTTCTTCGTGGCTTTCATGGGTCCTTAGGAGAGTCTACTATTATGCACGCCGAGCTATGTGCTCTTCTTCATGGTCTTGAGTTGTGTTGGGAGCTGGGTTACTGACAGATAGTCTGCTACTCCGACTCTCTGAATACGCTGCGGCTAATTGAGAAAGCAAAGGAGCAATATCATGTTCATGGCAACGAGGTCTCGCTGGTAAGAACCCTCCTTGCCCGTCCTTGGGAGGTTCGCCTTCAGCATGCCTTTCGTGAGGCAAATTTTTGCGCTGATTATCTCGCCAAGTTGGGTATGGCTGCGCCATCAGTTCAGACTCAAGTTCTTTCGCCTTCGACGACTTTGGTTCAGTTTCTTATTGCCGATGCGCAGGGGATGCCGTTTCTTAGGCCCTAGTTGCTAGTTTGGTTTTCTTTTTCTTTTTTTCTCTTTTGTAACCAAAAAAAGTTTTGACTATTTAACGAATTTTTAGTAGCCTTTTAGTAATAAAAATTAAAACAAATTATTAAAAACAATTAAAAACCCATCGTATATACTCCTTTGAGTACGTATATACGATTGGACATAAAATAGCCATCGTATATACGTACTCAAAGGGGTATATACGATTTATTTATTTATTTTTTTTAAAAAATTAATTTTCAAAGGGCATTTTGGGGATTTAAAATTGGGTGGGAGTATATAGGGATTCGGTGGGGGTATAGAAAACACGACCCTTTTATCATTGGATGCCGGCAGAAGTTTTCTATTTGATATTTATGTTGAATGAAATTAAAGTTTTCAATATTGATATTTAGGCTCTAACTTTTGATTTTTCATATATTATTTAGGCATATACACAGAAACTATATATTATCATAATTACTTTCCCTGGGTTTTGCTTATCAGAGGAGATTTCCAAAATTTAGTGTCTTCTGACTTCAGGATCCTCCTATAATAACAAGGAAGATATCTGCTTATTTGTCAAAATTTGGAGACCGGGAGTATTTAGCGCTCAATTTTTCTATTTTTTAATAATTCAACATATGACAACGGTTCTTCAGCGTTGGCTAAAACTCACCTAAAAAACCGTTGCCTTAGAACTTTAGACAACGATTTTAAACCGTTGCCAAAAAATTTCAATAAAAGAAAATTAAATCAACAACGGTGGCAAAAAACCGTTGTCATTGCTATCTAAGGAAACAGTTTTTTAGGCGTTGTCGTGGGGTCAAAATGTTGTAGTTATAGCGTGACAATTGGGTTGCATGCAGCATATACTTATGCTATTTGTCAATCTTATTCAATCTTTTTGCAAATAACCTAAGAAAGTCAGTTGCATTATAATTTTTAATAAAACTCTGACAAATTAATTTTTATTGTTTTAAAAAAGCAGACAACTTAGGTCATTACTTACAATTTTTATTTCTTTTATTTTGCAGCATATTCCGTTAGATTATTGTGACGGTATTTTACTACTAGAGTAGATACATATGCTCTATTGATTGACGCTTGTGGGAAGACATGGGAATGTTCATTGTTACTATCTTCTCGTATTATTGATGGTAATGTTCCGCTCGTGGGTGGCTTCCTCTTATAGAACAAGAAGATTTTCCCGAAAAATTTCCTATAAAGTTGGAAATATCTGTGGAAAACCTTAAATTTATTTTCTTTAGTAGTGGTTAGACAAATATCCTTTGTATTGGTCTATATTGTCACTTCTTTGGTACTTTGGTTATCTTTATCGTTGTTATAATAAGGACTTAAATGCTTACTTTGGTTAGGTTTAATTATTTTACTGTACTTTGGTTTGTAAAAGTTTAGATTGTACTTCTACATTATAACTTTTTATAACGTTTGACCATCTAACTATTTACAATTTAACAAAAGATATTTAGAACAAGCCCGTGCATAGACTTGTAGGAAGAAAGAGAAGGCTATTGCTGTCGGTTAGGGACAAATTCCTATCGCCTCTCCTTTCAATTGTTATGGCATGCAACCATGAAAACTTTCTCAATTCATTTCCAATAATAATATATAAGTAATTTGGTAAACAAAAATTAATAACATAATAATTTAACACTAGTAGGATTTAATATAGGGCGAGCCCGTGCGAAGCACAAGACATAGAACTAGTACCCCCCCCCCCCTTCATTTTGGACACACATTGACCTCCTTAGATTACACACGAGAATTAGTTATTTCAAGTAAGAAAAAAATTGATGAAATAAAGTGTTCTCGGATAAAAGATGAATATATTAATGAGGAATCAAATACTCATGGAAGCCATGTTCATACAGGATTAGTAATGGTGTGTGTGTGTGTGTGTGTTTATCCGATGTCTTTTCCATATGTCGAGTCCTCCTTATGTAGCCGAGGACTTCTCAACTGTTATTGCCAATTATCGGTTCCTGGAGGTCGGTTCTCCAACAGCTAGTTCGGTGACATGCTCAAGGTGACATGCTCAAGGTTGCTCGTGTCATCGTGTCGAGCTCGGTGTCATGTGACATGTTTTTGCTTAGTGATGGATTAGGTGCTGGACACGTTGACAAAGTAGGAGTAGGAGTTGAACCAGAACTGTATGGGTTTGTAGGCGTTCCACTCCTACTTTGGGGGGGAGTAGGTCGTTTACGAGACTGAGCAAAACATCCACTAGATGAACCCTGGGGGGAGTCAAATTTGTCATCTACATGCTCCCAAAATGACTTGTCTCGCTTTGTTGAGTAATCAACATTCCCTTTCTTATCTTTTTTTTGGTGCTCCCTTTGTAATGATCGTATCCGGAGGTGGACACATAGAAGTCGTGTCTGGGAATGCCAATTCACGTGCTTTTGCGTTAATCATAACTGTCATACCCCAATTTTGTCCGATTAATTCAAAATAAAAATTGTCTTTTCGCGAACGCGAAGTTCTAACAGTATTTTCTCTCGTAGTTGAAAAGAAACTCAAAAATGTATGTTGAGGCACACACGCATTATTTTTAGCAGGGTACGCGTGTTATTTTAACTGGGTACACGCGTCATTATTAATTGCGTGTGCATTTTTTTTTCTGTTCTCGTACGCGCGTTTAATTTTAACGATCTGGCACTATTCTATTTTCGTGGTAGACACGTGTTATATTTAACCAAAACAAAAATCAAAATTTATAAAGGGAAGGAGCTGTAGGTTTATCAACAGTTACGTTGTTTACATTGATAAATTAATAGTTTCAAGTAACATAATAAAATAATTACAAGAGAGAAGGAGATGTAGCTCTCAGCCACTACATACATGCGCACACAACACAGCCAAAGAAAAAACAAGTGTAGCAGCATCTGTCAAAGCAGCAAGCAAGACAAGCATAAAAATCCAAGTTTGGGCAGCAGTAGGTTTAGGCTCCAAAGCTCCAAATGGAATACTCCTCTTTCTTTAGGTTTTCTTCCTCTGCACACATACACAAAAGGAGAAATTAGGGAGCTAGATAATAGTCAAATAAGGCTATTTTGGTGAATGCTCCAGAGACTTGAAATAAGATTTTTCTGAAGAGAAAAATTAGAGCACCAAAACATGAAACATTTTGGAAAAATACAAACTCAGATGCAGAGGCAAAATTGACTTCACAGTGTATTAATCTATACAATCCTGCATATATATTAAGCTTCAAGCACATATCAAAAAAAAAACACGGAGAGATAGCAAACACACAGAGGGCATACTGAAACACAAAGAGGAAAACGAAAAAAACCAAACAGAGAGGGTAACAACACACACAGATTCACCATCCTCTCTTCACCATCTTCTCTTCAGCAACAACAAAAAACCATAAACAGAAAAAAACACACACACACACACACTGAAGTAAGAAGAAGGAAGAAAACGAAAACAGGGGAGAGTTTGATTTCAAAAATCTATAGGCATGAGTGAGTGAAGAAAAACGAAATCAGAGTTAAAGGAGTCCAGTTCTTCTCCTTCCCCCAAACAACAACCACCATCACCAAAATCACATCACCATTAATCTAAAAGAAAACACACGGTGTTACCACCAAAGCAAGAGAGGGAAAAGAAGAAACTTACCATTCTCACTGCACCGTCGCGCGTCGCCGGAAACACCACCGCCACTGTGAGCCGTCGCCGTCGTCGCTCTTCCCTCGCCGTCTCCTTCTCCGTCGAGCTTCCTTTCTCCGTTCGCGCGTCTCTCTTCCTCCTCCTTCTCCGGTTCGCTCTCTCTCTCTCTCTCTAATAAGAAGGAACGACGCTGTGGGGATGAATGTTAGGGTTTTAATTTCCTTTTTCTGATTTATATGAACAACTTCCATTTGTTGTTTTTATTTTTTTTCCCCTTTTAACTTTGATGGATCAGATTGCAATGTACACTCCTTTGGTTAAATCATGCACCCCCCAACTCAAGCTTTTTTTTAACATGGACCAGCTCAACAAAAAAACAAGTTGGGCTTTACCAAGTGCACCCCCTTGCTTAATAGTACTGTCCCCTCCTGCAACTAACTGCACCCCTGTTTATTAATATAACACCCAACAGCTAAATAACACCCCATTTTTACTAATCTCCCCCTTCAGACAATTCCTTTTCGAATAACCAAACTCTCCACAAAAATAATTTCTTGCTAACGGTCACTCCGGATTCTACTCGTTTGATCGTTAGTAACAACTTTAGTTTTCAAATGAGTCATTAGTGGGGACCACTCTAAACCGTTGTTGTTTGGTCATCGCGAACACTCGAATCAAAAGCAAAATTGATTATCATTAACGATCACTCGCGCCGTTGCCGTTTGGTTGTTAATGATGATTTCATTTTCAAAAGAGTTAGTAGTATGACCACTCTAAACCGTTGTTGTTTGGTCATCGCGAACGCTCAATATAATTTCAAATTCCTTCTATGACGACGTTTTCTCCGATTCAAACCTACGAAAACACTTTTCAAAAACAAATCTTTTCAAACATCAAAATCAAAACTAATTGTCACTGATGATCACTCGCGCCGTTGCCGTTTGATTGTGAGTGATAATTTCATTCCCGTGGGAGCTAGTAGTGTGGCCACTCTAAACCGTTGTTGTTTGGTCTTCACGAACGCTCCCCTTCAATTGCGAAAACCTTTTCAATGCTTAAAATAAAAACCGGTTGTCATCAATAATCACTCGCGCCGTTGCCGTTTGATTGTTAGTGATGATCCCATTTTCAAAAGAGTTAGTAGTAAGACCACTCTAAACCGCTGTTGTTTGGTCATCACGAACGCTCAACCCCTTTGCGAAAAACTCTAAAAAAAAATAAATTAAAAGACAAAAACCCTTTTCAGGACAAACAAGAACTATGTAGCTTTGAATTCTCCATCGCACCGGGAGATACGTAGGAGCGAGAGGCTAACTCTCGTCAAGCGCCAAAAATAAAAATTTTCATTAAGTTTTCTCATTTATCTTCAAATAAGAAATAAATAGGCAAATCTAGGTATCTTTCAAATTGAACATTAAAACCACACACTTAATTAAAGGTTCCCTCTCAGTAGAGAGGACGCGTGGGGTGCTAACACCTTCCCCGCACGTAATCGACCCCCGAACCCATATCTCTAGTTTTCGAAAGACCATCCGCCTTGTTCAAAAGACCTTTTTTCAATGTTTTGGTCTTAAAATTAAAATATTGGTGGCGGCTTCAAAAAATTTCCACGTTGTACATTGAGAAACCCAAACCGGATTTTTCGGGGTGCAACAGCTGGCGACTCCACTGGAGACTTTTCTTTTAAGTGGGTCAAGCCTAACTAATTAAATGTGTGGTTTAATGTGCTATCGATTTGATTTGGATACTTTGTTTGCTTCTACCCCTTTTCGGTTTCCTTTTCTTATCATGTTGTATGCATGTGCATTGGTTTTCTCTTCTTCCATGTTTGTTTTTCCTTCTTCTTTGCTTATGTGCTTAGTACCATCATGCATTTCCCCCCATCTTGTTATGTTCCCTTCTTCTTGGCTCCATTTCTTGAGGTAAGCGATGCACTTGATTGTTGTTGAAACCCTAGGCTAGCTTATTTGATATTGAACCCTAGTATAGACAACATGTTATTGCTCGCTATTGTCTGGACTGTTCTGGGTTTTCCTTCGCAGGTGGGAATATATGCGGGTAGTTTTAAGTGGTATGCTCTTGCCACACACATTCACACCCTTATGACTATGTGCTTTGAGAGGGGCCTAAAACCCAAGGTCTGACAAAACTTAGGAGAGTGGAAACGAGTAGTGACTGGCAATTGGACCGTTGTCCTTCTGACTCTCACGAAAGTTTCAGCCAGAGTATGCCCTTTCATGATGCCTCACACCAGATGGCGTTCCATCGTTGTGGGTGCTATTGTGGGAGAGAATTAGCTCTGGTAACCTGGTGAGGAAGTGACTAGAACCCACATGGGAGGAACATTTGAGATGTCCTAGAACTTAGGTCTCCGCCTTCGTAGGACACAAGGGGCATACCAAATTGCGTGTTGCATTGTAAATTAGGCACGTTTTCAAAAAGAAAAGGAGATTTTTCAAAAAAAAAAGGAGAAAATAGAGAAAGAGTTGTCGTTGTAGCCTTTCTTTTGCCGGTCCGTACGAAGTGACATATGAACCACTTTATTTTAAAAAAAAGGGTGAAAGAGTTACCGCTGTAGCCTTTCTCTTACCGGTCCATATGAAATAACGTACGGCCCGCATTTTCCAAAAAAAAAAGTTGAATCACTGCCAATAAAGACTTTTCTCTGAGTTACATAGGCATAAAACATCATCATCATTTGCACACGTCCTTTGCATAAAACATACATTTTCAATAATTTTCGCATGCATCTTTGCATTTCATCATGGTTTGCTTGCCGAGAATCCCAAGTAATAAGAAGTTTTTTGTCATAGATACGACATGGAATCTAGAAGCGAAACGGTGTATACTCCAAGGTACCCCGCTGTAAACAAGGTAGATGTGACTAGTCTGAAAAAATGTGTTGACCTGATGGGACCTATTGAAAGGGGATCGTTTGACAATGCTTATGGGAACCTCCGGAAGTTGTTGTTGCTAGAGGTGCAGACTGAGGCTATTGTGGCTTTGAGTAGATTCTATGACTCCGGGATTAGGTGCTTTCTTTTCAGAAATTTCCAATTGGCTCCCACATTGGAAGAATATCAGCAGATTTTGGGTTTCACTCAGACAGAAGTTGTCCCTTACCGGTATCAAGAACAGTACTACACAGATGAGGGGTTTGCTGCATTGTTGCAAGTGAGTGTAGAGGATCTGAAGCTCCAAAAGCAGAAGAGAAACAATGTGATAGGTTTCCCGCAGAGCTACCTTGAGGGTTTAATGGAAGCCTATGCCAGAAGTAAAAATTGGGTTGTCTTCAAGCGAGTTTTGGCCTTAGCAATTTTTGGAATTGTTCTCTTTCCGCAGATTGAGAGGTATGTGGATGTGACCGTTATTGGTATTTTCCTAGCTTTTCAGAATGGGAAGAGCCCCATTAATCCAATTCCCGCCATCCTTGCTGACACTTATTCTGCTTTTACTCATCATTGTGACTTGAGAAGGAAGAAAATCTCTTGCTCTTCTCACATGTTGTATGTGTGGCTTCTCATTCATGCCTTCACCAATCCAACACGAGTTGAAAAGTTGATTGACTACGCTGTGACTTGTGAGGTGAAAGCTATGAGTATTCAAGAGTGGATCCAGTTTCTAGGGAGTTTAGATGAGCACTCGATCCGTTGGTATCTCTCATCTTGCTGGGGAGATAGGCCTAAGGTAGTCTTCCGTTGTGGTGTTTTTCAAAATGTCCCGCTGATGGGCACTAAGGGATGCATCAACTACAACCCGTCTCTGACTCTGAGGCAATTGGGATATCCGATGAGGAATTCGCCTGCTGAAGAGATGATATTCCCGTTTTACATCTTTGAAGGAGTACCAAAAGATGACAGTTTGCTTAGAAAGGTCTTGCAAGTCTGGAGTACGGTGGTTCGCATGGGAAAAGTAGAGTTGGCTCAGAGGACTAGTGGTATTACCTTCGCTCAGTGGCTCGAAAAAAGAATCCAGAATGTTCAATTGCCCTACCAAAGAGAATTGCAAGTTGAAAGGGAAGTAGTAGATGCTAGTGTCCCTGTTGTCGAAGAGTTAGGCGAGGTTAAGTTGGCTCTGATGAAAGCAGAAGAAGAGAAGAGAGCTTTGCAAACTGAGATAGAGAAGATGGCTCTGAAGAACAAAAGGTTGAAAGAAGAAAATGCCCTCAACTCTGCTACCATTGAGAAGTTCAGTCAGAAACTAAAAGGGGAAGAGGAGAGCAAGTTAGAAGTTCAAAGGTATCTGCAAGGAGCCAAGGAGGAAATTAAGAGGCGAAGCTTGAAAGAGAAGAAGGGCCTGGAAGAAGCCAATCAATGGAAAGAATTGTGGGATGAAGCAAAAATGGAAGAGAGAACTGCGAAAAGCATGCTTGCCAAGTCAAAAAGAGAATCCCGCATGTTACAAGCTGAATGGGAGAGTAAGTTAGACAGTGTTGTGCAAGAAAGAGACTCATTTGAGAACATCCTCAGAGAATATCAACGGGCACTAAAAGCAGAACAAGAGGATTCTGATGAGTTGAAGAGGCGTCTTTGTCACATCAGCGATGCATACCGGCAAGTGAGGGATGAAAGTCAGTATTGGGAACATCGCTATGTCGAGCTGCTCGGTAGGATTGAAGAGCAGGCAGTCATCATTGAGCTGAGGGATGAAGTTCAACACTGGAAGGATAAGTTCTCCAAGTTATCAGAGTTGGTCAACCAGGCTCTTGCGGATGTGCCCGAGAAATTAAGAAAAGCTGAAATTGAGATGTATCCCCTCAACACCCCGCTTGAGGTGTACAAATTTGTGGAGTACTGCAGAGCCCTAGTTGAGGAAGCCAAGGAGAAAGCCAGAAGTACCTCTACCAACAACAAAAGGAAAAGGAGTGGAAATGTCAAAGCTCTTTGTATTTGAGTTTCTTTATTGTAATTTTCCATTTTTGTTTTTATTGTACCTTTCCTTTTTCAATCATTGTATCAGAATGTCGTACTTTTGGATTCAGATTTTGAAGTATTTTGTTTAAATTCAAATGTATGGAATACACTGTTTGGCCTGCATTCCAATTTTCAAAGTATGATCCAAAGAAATTAATATAATAAAAATAATCAAAGATCTACCTGCGTATCTATGACAAGACATAATACACTGCGATTCTCGGCAAAACAAACCAAACATGCATTCATTCGCATCGCATTCATTTACGCATTCATACTTGTACTCATAAAAATGTTCTACCAACAGAAAAGAAAGGCAAGCTGGTTCGCCAACACCGATATTACACCCGTCTACAAGCAAGATTGATGGCTAGTAATCAGGATTTCGAGATTGAAGACTGCCCGGGTCAAGATGAGTTGGCAGTGGAGATTCTTAACCCTGAGCAGCTGGCTCAGGAGAATCAGGCTTTGAAGACCAAAGTGGAGGCTATGGAAGCACAGATGGCCGAAGTAATGAGTATGCTACTGAGAACCGAGGGTGGGGCGCACTTGGCCGTGATGCATCGTTGTGAATCCCTGAAGGGATTGCTACTTTCGTTTCTCCTCCGGTGACCGCTGAAGTTACAACTACTCACACTCCTCCTGGACCAGGGGTCAGTCACTTTGCCCATTCTCCAAGGATGAGCGGACAGAGTCACCCGAATGCACAGGCATATCCCTGGGGGATGCCAATGGGCTATGTCGTCGTCTTTGTCGGGTTATTCTGTGGGGCCGAGTCAACCTGCCACGGTTATACCTAACGGAGCTGCTATTAGACCACAAATTCATACTCCTGGTCTCGGTATTGTGTTGCCAAGAAGTTCACCTAGTCTACTGCGGGAGTCGTAGTAAATCCTCGAGAATCTTGCCCATCATATGGGGAACCCTGCTCAGTATGGGGGTTATTATCACAGTCTGGGGAACTATCCACAAGGTCATTTGTTTGAGAACACTCAGCATAGGGATCAATATCACTTGCTTGAAGAGCGTTTAAGAGCTATGGAAGGATCGGGTACTAGAGCCAAGGATGCCCGAGATTTGTGCCTTGTCCCGGATGTTGTCATCCTCCTAAATTCAAAGCACCGACTTTGATAGATATTGCGACCTTTGGGTGTCCATCTAGCCATTTGACGATGTATGTTAGAAAAATGGCCGCTTATGCTCATGATGACAAGGTGCTCATTCACTATTTCCAGAACAGTCTGACTGGGGCATCGTTAGATTGGTATATGCAGCTACAATCCTCTGATATTCACACAGTTGGAAGGATCTCTCGAAGCATTTTCAAACAATACCAAGATAACATGGACCTTGCGCCCGACCGGTCTCAATTACAAAGACATGAGTAAAGGAGATAGAGAATCATTCAAAGAATATGCTCAAAAATTGCGGAGCATAGCTGCTCAGGTGAAGCCGCCATTGACCGAAAAGGAGATGGTGTACATGTTTATGGAGACTCTTCCAGGGCTATATTATGATAGGTTGGTGGGGAGTGTTTCATCCAGTTTCTCAGATATGGTTGTCATTGGAGAACGATTAGAGCACGAATTGCGCAGCTGAAAGATTGTTGGAGGTTTTAGCAATTCTAATGGACAAAAGAAACTCTTTTCCAACTTCCCCAAGAAGAAAGAAGGGGAAACCAATGTTATTACTGCAGGGGGAGGCCCATCCTTCAGCTCTCCACAACAAACAGTGCCATTTCTTGTTCCAGCTCAGCCACAGCAAACTAATTCAGGTCACAGAGCCCAGAACTATCAGGAGAAGAGGCGTGCTAGTTTTGATCTGATTCCCATGACCTATACTGAGCTGTTCAATCACCTTGTCTCAAAGAATTTGATCAATACTCGCCCCATGAAGCCTATGCAACCTCCCTTTCCTAGGGGATACAATGCTAATGCTACTGTAACTTTCATAATGGAGAATTCGGTCACGGTAGAAGAGCGCAAGGCTTTTAAACATGTAGTCCAGGATTTGATTGACGCCAACTGGCTCTCTTTCAAGCAGAATAGTCCAAGCACAACTATAAACCCCTTGCCGGAACATGGGACGCCATCCGCTAATGCAGTAGAAGATTCTGTGGGACAGACAATGATAAAAGATGTTAATTGTATCCAGACTCCTCTGGAAAATATACATGCTGAGCTGTGCCGTTGTGGCGTTGATCGTACCTTGACCAATGAAGTGTTGAAGTGTTGATTGATTCGTCTATGGGCCGGTCGTTGAAGGAGTGAAAGGACCGGTCCTGGCTTCACGCGTTGAGCACCTCGGGTGGTACCTGCAAAGACACTCCGACGATCTAGTGAGAGGTCGCCGAGGCGAGATAGCACAAGGTTAGAGAACGCACCGATGCGTATATGCGAATGGCGTATATATACTGCGAGGTCCGACCGTTAGCGAGATTTTCGGCCGGCGAGAATTGCGCTCCAAGCAGCGTGTATGGGCCGATCGAGATGGGCTGGGCCGCAGTCCAATTCTTTGTTGGCGATCCTCGTAATTGCCAATACACCCGAGAACGATTGCCCCCAAGCCTAGGTCGCTTAAGAGCGGCCGAGGCTTGGAATCGATGCCCCCAGGAGTGAAGTTAATTTGATGAAACGGACGCGCCGTTTGTTTTTTTTCCACTGGCGGTGTCGACCGCTCATCAACCACCGGCCGTCTTTGTCGTGGACGGTTGGTCTTTCCCGACATTTAAGACGTGACGTTTGGTGTTTCCGAGGTCGCCCGGAGACAACCATTGGCGAAGCGCGGAAGCGTTGTGACTCTTCGTATATCCGGTCCCCTTCGCGCCAGAATTTACACTATAAATAGCCGCCTGCTGGGTTCATTTCTCACACTTCCAAGATTTGCTCGCTAACGACCAGACTCGCTCTGCCGCCGACTTGCATTCAAGTCGTTTGTCTTCTTCTTGCGACCGATCTTCAACATCCGCTTAAGGTATGAATCGATCGCTCCCTTTACTCTTTTCAAGTTTAGTTTTTTCTTTAAAGTACTTCGTGTTTTTCCACGCCTCGTGATAGGGGGTGTCAGGTCGAGGGATGGCCAGCTCGCCCCCTCTCATGAGCGCTTTGCTCGATCGACCTGACTCGATCCCCCTATCACAGGTGTTTGTGTATGCCACGGACAAAGCTAACCGCCCGTATTCCTGGAAAACCGCCCCAGTCTTTTGCCACATACATGTCGAGGCCGGGTGAAACCAAGTCGTCTTCGGGCGACAAAAGCTCTAGCCCTCCAAGTAGTTCCTCGAGCAGCACGGGCTCGAGTTCTCGTTCTTCCGGTGGGGTCAACTAGCTCCAAGAGTCTTTGGTTCCGCACCTTCCCATTCTCGCCGAAGCGGCCGAAAGCGCTCTCCACCGCCAGAGGACGTTGCATCCCGAGTGGAGAGGAGAAGAAGAAGACGCCGACGTGATTATCATTGATGATGACGAGCGCGAGAGTGCCGCCGATGGCCGGGACGAGGAGATGGTGGAGGCCGGCGCGCGGCGAAGAAGTCCAAGGAGAAGAGGTGGCTCGGCCCGAAGTCAATATTTACGGTTTGGAAGCCAACATCGGAGGGTCGAACGGCGGTCGGGCCGAGGTTCAAGTCGAGGTCGAAGTCAGCCGACGTAGCTCGGGAGGTGTCGACATGTCTTGGGTGTCGGAGACTCTTCGCTCTAACAGGAGCATTCTTACGGTCGGTCACGATGCTTTGCCCGATCTACGGAGCCGCCTTGAAGACTCACCGGGCTGGAGGATAAGAGGTATGAAGGAGGGCGAAGATATCGCGACTTACTCTTCCAACTTCAAGTTCACGATGTATCGGCTCGTGCTCGAGAAGATGAAGATTACCCCTCCTTTCACCGAATTCCAGCGCGACGTCTTGCGCCATATTGGGGTCGCCCCTTCGCAGCTTCATCCAAACGCATGGGCGTTTTTAAAGACCTTTGAGGTGCTGCTGACCAAACTGGGTCGGCCGGTATCGATGATGCTTTTCTTTGCTATCTTCGAGCTGAGCTGGCTCAGAGAGAAGGCCAACAAGGAGAAAAGGGAACAAGTCTCCTTCAAGATGCAGAAGACCCATCACCGATTTTTCAAAGCGTTCCAGGAGTCGTTGGGAGCGGCCTGGAAAAGCCAGTACTTTTGGATCGTTCCAACTGAAGAGGCCGGCAAGGCCGTTTGTGAGGTTCAGCCGGACGGGATGCTGGGTCCCCCTTACTTCCCTATTATGTGGAATGAGGCTCATTTTCGCAGCGTAGGAGATTACATCTATACTGATGAAAGATGCGGGAGAGGCCGCACTGGAGACTTTGGAGATGATAAAGTCATTTGGCGGGCATGATGCGTCCAGATCTAAGGGCGACATACCTTGCCGGCCCTTTGTCTTATACGAAGGCTATGAACTGGAGGCCGAGATTGGTTCGCTTTTGAACTTTTTCGTCCTTATATTCTGGTTGTTGACTTTCTCTTTTTCTTCTAACTCATGACTCGTTATTTCGCAGAAGCGAAGGATGGCCGCAAAAGCCGGAACCGCCGCCAGATCCCGAAGCTCGAAGGAGGGCTAAGGGACCTGGCGCTTCTCGGTCGGGGTAATCCGAACCTTCCTCCAAAGTCCTCACACCCCTAAGAGCCGAGGAAGAAAGCGTGGCGCAGCCTCGGTCGGCCTCCTCTCCCGTCTGCCGATCGCTCACCCAAACAGGCCAAAGCGTGGATTATCGGGTCCGGCCCGCAACGGAGGAGGTTCCCATCATTCACCGAAAGCTTGGGTGCGGCCGATGCGGAGCGCATGAAGGAAACCCATGGCGCTCTGCGCTTCACTCTGTATGGGGGTCGATAAAGTCATGGCCGAGGGTGGTGGCGAATCGATGGTAATTTTATCTTCTTAGTCTTGTACTTTTCATTTACCTTTGTTCGAGCGACTAATAAATCCTTCGACCTGAATTTTGCAGAAAGGACAAGGCTTTAGCCGAGGCTCACTAAAGTATGACAAGCTCCTCCGATCGAAGAAGGAGGCCCCAAACGGGGAGGAAGACCGGGCCAAAGGCGGCAAAGAGGAACAAGGAGCTTGCTTCTCGTGTCGCTACTTTGAAGGCCGACCTTGATGCTACGGCGCCAGAGAGAGGCTGCTGGGCGACCGATAGGGCGAGTGGAGGAACGATCCGAAAGGTGGCCCAGCCGGTCGAGGCGGCAATTGAGCGATTTTACAATGCTCTCGGGCGGTGCGGGTATTGAATACCGTCTGCAGTCAACTTTGATGACAAGATGATCAAGCCCACGCGACTATGTCGAAAATAATAAGATCATGTTGCTCGCGAGAATATGACGAGCGGCCACCATTTCTTTTGAAGCCCGCTGCGAGCGGTGTAATTTTGTAATTTTAAATTGCCTTCGCCCGACAATTTTTTCTCGCCTCGTGCGATTCTTTCATTCGTGGCGCGGCGGCGCTTGGCCGTGGCGCCCCATATTTGTAATGACAATCTTTACTTGCTTACAATTATGCCCGTCGAATTTATATTGCTATGTCTGCGCATTTCTTGCATTTATTCGCCTTATTCGTTTTGACCTTGTGGGCCGCTTCGGTGGTCGTTTCGCACTACTTCAATAGCGCTCGCTTTTGGTCGCTTTCTTTGCGCGCCTTGTATGTTTATTTTCTCTAAGTCTTTGAGCTTTAAGGCCGTTTCGGTCGTCATTCGTGCTTATTTCGAAAGCATCCATTCTTTGGATCGCTTCGGCGACCTTCAATCGTGCCCTTTCGATGGCATTTAAGGTAGATCGTTTTTCGACGCCCACCGCGATGGGTTATTACTTAACCTTTGGGCCATTTTCGACGACGCGCCGATGTAGATCGTTCGACGACCTAGCGTTGTTGGGCCATTTTCGATGGCGCTCGGTTGGGACCGCTTTCGACGGTCGCTCGATTCGCATCGTTCGACGATCTAAGGTTTTTGGGTTTTAACCCTTGGGCCATTCGATGGCACTCGGTTGGGACCGTTTCGACGGTCGCTCGATTTAGATCGTTTCGACGATCTCAAAGAACTTTGATAAGTCTTCGATCGCTCCTTTGCCACGGGCAATCTTGAGCGACGGCCATACATTCTTGCGAGAAAGTAAAGAACACATCATGTTTTTAAAGGTCGCCCTCGTAAAAAACCCTGGGAAAAAGAGCGCGCGCCGCTTTTTTCATTAATAGGTCGGTCGACATTACATTCAAATCTTTGTTACATTCAAACGTAATATTTCTCGAGTTTTTCTCGCATTCCATGTTCGGGGATAGTCGTCGCTCGCTCATGGTTTGCGGCTCGTATGCCCCCTTGCCAGTCTTCGTGATGACTCGATACGGACCTTCCCAATTTGGCGCCAGCTTCCCTTGGCGTGCATTCTTGTTTCCCACGTCGGCCCGTCTTAGAACGAGCTGGCCGACCGAGAATTCCCTCTTTTGAACTCGAGCGTTGTACCTGGCTGCGACCTTCTGTTTGATCAATTGCTCTCTTAGCGAAGCTTGGGTGCGCAGTTCTTCAATTAAGTCCAGTTCTTCTCGGATAGCCCTTGGCCGTTGTCAACCATCGTAGGGGTTCAAGTCCTCCAATTCAGCTCGCCCATTTCTATGGGTATCACAAAGATCGATTCCGTACACACCAACGAAGCGGCGACTCCCGGCCGATGAATGAGGGTCGTCCCAGTAGGCCCACGTAACTGATCGCAGACTCTTCGACCGAGTTCCCTTTCGCTTCATCCAGTCTTCGCTTTAAACCACGTAAGATAACTCTGTTGGCCGCTTCAGCTTGGCCGTTAGTCTGAGGGTGCTCGACCGAGGTGAAACGCTGTTTGACCCCTAAGTCGGCCAACATCTCTCTGAATCTCTTGTCCGTGAACTGGGTGCCGTTGTCTGTTATCAATTGCTGGGGAATCCCAAAACGGGCTAGCACACACCGTCCGAAGAACTTGCTGACTTTGGCCGATGTGATTGTTGCAAGCGGCTCGGCCTCGATCCACTTAGTAAAGTAATTCATCGCCACGATCAAGAACTTGAACCGGCTCGGAGCAGTGGAAACGGGCCTAGAAGATCCATGCCCCACCAAAGTAACGGCCAAGGTGAGACAAGACTTTGTAATTTCGAGGAAGGTGCGATGTGGACATCGGCATGTACGGCATTTCTTGCACTTCGAACGAGCTTTGGCATCCTCGCCCATGGTCGGCCAATAGAAGCCGCTACCGAGAGCCTTCTTAGCTATGGAGCGAGCGCCCGGTGACTCCACAAACACCTTCATGTATGTCCTCAACACATGGTGGAAGCGGCCGACCGACGAAGACATCTTAACAATGGAGAGGAGAATCCTCTTCTCGCACAACTTTCCTTCAATAACCGAGTATTTGGTCGCTCCGAGTCGACCAACTTAGCTTGCTTTGGATCGCTCGGCTCCTCTCCTTCAACAATGTACCTTAGGATAGGGCGATCCAATCCGAATCCGTCTTCGACACACGTAACGCCAACGATCGACTTGGCTTGGTTGAAACGCTCTACCGATTTAATGTTTCTTGGATCACACTTCTATGATTTCCGGAGTTTTGGTACTTGCCGGCCGATAGAATATCCGCTCGAACATTTTCGTTCGAGGCACATGTACCACTTCATTTCGGTCGAACTGTTTGAGCAATTCTCTCACTCTTGCTAGATAGCTTTTCAAAGACGTCGTCTTTAGCATCATATAATTCTTTGATCTGCGAGACTACGAGTAGGAATCGATCCGAGCTCAACTCTGGTCAACATTGAAGTCTCGCGCGAGTGCAGTCGGCTATACACGCCTCATATTCGCCCGGTTGTTTGAAGTGTGGAACGCAAAGGTTAAAGAGACTTCCACAGCCAAGGCCTTTCAATTCTCTAGTATTAGGCCGGCCCCACTCCCTTGCTATTAGACGACCCATCTACGTGCAAGATCCGTGTCGTTCGGCTTGATCTTCCGGAGTAGGAGTCATTTCGCTATAAAGTCGGCCAACACCGCGCGCTTTGCGGCCGATCTAGATTCAAATTTGATGCCAAACTCACCGAGTTCTACCGCCCACTTTATCATTCGTCCCGCTGTGTGCGGCCGATGAAGGACTTGCTCGATAGGTCGGGTCGGTCCTTACCACGACTGGTGGGCCACAAAGTAGGGTCTCAACCTTCTAGCAAACTATTAGGAGTGCAAGGGCAAACTTCTCTATCTTCTCGGTATCTCACTCGGGCCCTCGAGTACTTTGCTTATGAAATAGATGGATTCTCGCTTTAGTTCGTTTCTCTTCTAACTAGTACAAAGATCGAGAACTTCTTCGGTATGGCCAAGAAACAGATATAACGCTTTCGCCCGTGAACGGCTTGGTCATGATTGGCGGGCTAACCAAAGCTTGCTTTAATTCATCCAATGCTCGTGGCATTGCTCACCCACTCAAAATCCACTTCTTTCTTCGCACAGCCTAAACAAAGTGGAAGCGACTTACAGCCGCTTTGGGGATGAACCCGATAGAGCGCCACCATGCCATTGAGTCGTTGTATTTCTTTTTCGATGTGAATGAGTCGTTGTATTTCAACTTGTCCTTGTCCGACAAGTCACGAGCAGACTCACCTCGATGTTAAACCCGGTCGATATCTTGTCTCGCTCTCTCATTATCTCCTTGAACAACAGAGTCCAAGTATTCTTCATACCGATATTGGCGGTTTGTTTGTGTAGTAGTGAGACAGAATATTTCGATCAGTCGTCCCATGAGGAGATGGAATTGGGTCGCAGAGACTCCCACCATTTGAATGCTCGTACCGCCCGTAGATCGGGAAAGAGCTCGCATTTCATGGTCGGTCCCAATTCCCTATAGCAAAGCGCAGAATTATTGAAGTAACGGAGATGCTTGTCCGGATCCCCGGCCGTCAAACTTGTTGAGATTGGGCGGCTTGCGGGCGGAGGTCTCGGAATTTTGTAACGCCCGATCTCCCTAGAGAACGGCCGTGCTCATTCGAACGCCGCTCGACCCAAAGTGGTTGCATTGCGAGGCACGCCTCGTTCCCGGCATTCCATAGAATCCTCGGGACGGGCGGTTGGTGGAAGTGGTGGAGGCCTTACGGGTCGCCGCTTTGGCCTCTCCTTGGCCGGCGCGAAACGCCCCTAATTCTTCCATTTCGTAATCTTCAGCTCTTCATGAGAATCCCAGATCTCGCTTCTCGACCGACGCGTGACCGGACGACTCATTGGAGGAATACGGTAGGCGGCGGCGGCCGGTGTCGTGGCGGTAGCTAGAATCTTCATAGTCATAGGACATGGAACGGCGCCTACGCCGCTCCTACCGGGGCGATCTGTGTGCCTGCCTCGCTTCTTCTTGCCGGGGAGCGATGAGTAGGTTTCTCGGCGAGAAATGCTCCTTCGAGGAGGGGAGCGGTGTCTTCGCTACGGCCGGGCGGCGAGCGAAGGTTCTCCGTCTTCGCCCGTATGCCCGAATCGAAACTCTCTCGTCATTGAGAGAGATGCGCTTCTGCCTCATGCGATCACTTGATTTTTGTTTTGCGGGAGCCGCAAAACGGCTTGAGTGACATGATCCGGTAGAGGTTCTCGAATGCCCGCTTCAACCCGGCTCGGGCGGTAGGTCTCGTGAACGGCCGGATGGATCTGGCTGGAGGACCGGTCCACGCACCGCTGTGCACCAAGGTTCTCGCCGTGGAAGGCCTTGAGATTCGTGGGATCGTGACGCCACGCCCGGTCTCAAGTGCGATTCTCGTCTGCGGAGGATTGAGTCGAAGCGCCAGCGCCTCGGGGCGGTCGCGTGGAGCCATGAAAGAGGTAGGATAGCGCACGGGCTCCCACCGTGGTCGCCAATTGATCGTACCTTGACCAATGAAGTGTTGAAGTGTTGTTGATTGATTCGCCTATGGGCGGCCGTTGAAGGAGTGAAAGGACCGGCCCCGGCTTCACGCGTTGAGCACCTCGGGTGGTACTCGCAAAGACACTCCGACGATCTAGTGAGAGGTCGCCGCGAGATAGCACAAGGTTAGAGAACGCACGATGCCATATGCGAATGGCGATATATATCGCGAGGTCCGACCGTTAGCGAGATTTTCGGCCGGCGAGAATTGCGCTCCAAGCAGCGTGTATGGGCCGATCGAGATGGGCTGGGCCGCAGGTCCAATTGCTGTTGGCAGTCCTCGTAATTGCCAATACACCCAGGAACAGGCGTTATCAAGAAAGGCTGTGTATGTGCTGATCCTTTATGTGTAGGCGCCTGTGAAGTTTTCAAGTCAGTTTTGCAAGACTTGATGGATCGTTATGTGGTTCGAGTGTGAGTGGTTGAAAAGGAAGAAAGTGTGTTGATGTTGCAGTTTAATGATGGTAAAGAGGTTAGGAAGCCAATTGAAATATTGTACAATCCAAAACCAGCCCAAGTCAAGCCTCAGCCTGTGGTTATTGAGATTCCTGCTCCATTCCCATATGAGAAGGACAGTGTAGTGCCATGGAAATACAATACCCTGCCTCCAGCAGAGAGTTCTCCAAACATCTCTGTTGTTACCAATATAACCGGGACAAGTGGAATTACAAGGAGTGGCCGTATATATTCGTTCGGGGTGAATCATCCAAAGAAGCTGAAGACAGGGCTCATAAGGGGAAGGATAAAGAAGCGGAGAATGCTCAGAAAAAGAAAGTGGCAGAACAGGAAATTGATGAGTTCCTAAAGATTGTAAGGCAAAGTGACTATAAGGTGGTTGACCAGATGAATCAGACCCCAGCAAAGATTTTAATGTTGTCATTGTTGTTAAGTTCAGAAGCGCATCGAACTGCCCTGATGAAAGTACTGAATGGGGCTCATGTTGCTCAGAATATTTCCGTGGGCCAATTTGACGAAATAGTCGGGAATATCGTGGCTGCGAACCATGTGACTTTTGCTGATGACGAGCTTCCCCCAGAAGGAAGGAAACATAACCAAGCCCTACACATCTCTGTTAAATGTGGGGATTTCGTGCTAGCTCGTGCTCTGATTGATAATGGTTCTTCTCTAAATGTGATGCCAAGGTCCACTGTAAGCAAGTTGGATGTGGATTGCTCTTTCATGAAGCCTAGCTCGACATTGGTGAGGGCGTTTGATGGATCGAAGAAAGAAGTAATAGGGGAGATGGAGTTCCCCATTCAGATAGGTCCTGAAACATTCTGTGTTAACTTTCAAATCATGGACATCTCTTCGTCGTACAGTTGTCTGCTTGGAAGGCCATGGATTCATATGGCGGGAGCCATTCCTTCCTCTCTGCATCAGAGAGTCAAGTTTGTGGTCGATGATAAAATTGTGGTAGTGTTCGGAGAGGAAGAGATGTTAGTTAACAAACCTTCCCCTTTCCGCTATGTGGAAGCAGCCGAAGAGTCCCTGGAAACTTCTTTTCAATCTCTCGAGATTGCCAATGCTGTGTTTGGAGGGAGCGGATTGTCGTCGCCTGTGATAAAGTTGTCGAAAGATGAAGAGATGGTTGCGAGGATTATGATGGGTCAGGGATACCAGCCGGGACGTGGTTTGGGAAGAGTAGGACAAGGAATTCTGGCTCCTGTCCACCTGAAAGAAAACAAGGGTCGTTACGGGTTGGGATACCACCCAAGTGAGGCTGAAAGAAAGAAGTTGGCTGAAGAGAGAAGAGGTGAGTGGTTGGCCAAGCTGAGAGGTCAGGCCCACGGTCAAAGAGGATCCCCATCTGTGACATCCGTCAGAGCTTCAAGAGTGCAGGGTTACTAGACCCGGATCAAATTACTGCTGTTGAGAATGGTTTAGAGGATGAAGAAGGCGGTACCAGCTTAGTCCGTCGTTGCCTTGCTAAAGAAGAGCTCAAAAATTGGGAAGCTGTCGACTTGCCCATCACTTTTAGTTCAAAGTAATGATTGTAATGCACCCCTTTGGCTCTGCCCAAGGCCTCAGGATAGTTTGTTAGGGCATGCATGTTTTTATTTTCAATGACACCATCATCAATAAAAACGCTTGTTTTGAATTCCATCAATAAAATCTCTTTTCTTCATTTATCTTTTCTTTCTTTTCCCTTTATTTTGTTTGTTTCGCTTTTCATTCTACTTTCTGCTTCTACGAATGCAGATCAAAAGTAATTATCTCTGAAAATAACAGTGCCAATGAATCCTATTATGACTTTGATCACCCAATTAACCAAACCAAGGGGGGTGTTGAGGAAGTGGGAAACTTCTCGGAATTGATGAGACTAATAGAGCAGAAGAAAAGATCATTCAACCTCATGGAGAGTCGATTGAGATAATCAACTTGGGTACGTAAGAGGATAAAAGAGAGGTTAAGGTCAGATCGCCATGGAAGATAGTGAACGCAAAAGGCTAATCCAACTCTTGCATGATTACGCCGATGTCTTTGCATGGTCATACAAAGATATGTCGTGGCTAGATACCGACATTGTTGAACACAGTTGCCGTGAAGCCGTGAGTGTCCACCGGCCAGCGTAAGTTGAGAAGAATGAAACACGAGATGTCATTGAAGATCGGGGATGAAGTAAAAAAGCAGTTTGATGCGGGATTTCTACCGGGGCCAAGTATCCACAATGGGTAGCAAATATTGTCCCTGTTCCAAAAAAAGACGGCAAGGTCAGGATGTGTGTCGATTACAGAGATCTGAACAGAGCTAGCCCCAAAGATGACTTCCCTCTGCCTCATATTGATATTCTAGTAGACAGTACAGCCCAACATTCTCTATTCTCCTTCATGGATGGGTATTCAGGGTACAATCAGATAAAAATGGCTCCAGAAGATATGGAGAAAACCACCTTCATAACTCTCTGGGGAACATTCTGCTACAAAGTGATGCCTTTTGGACTCAAGAATGCCGGTGCGACTTATCAGAGAGCAATGGTGACATTATTCCACGACATGATGCACAAGGAAATTGAGGTGTATGTAGATGATATGATCACAAAATCCAAGACTGATGAGGGGCACATTGTTAATCTGCAAAAACTCTTCGAACGTTTACGGAAGTTCAAGCTCAGGTTAAACCCAGCAAAATGCACCTTCGGTGTGAGATCCGGAAAGTTACTGGGATTTATTGTCAGTCAGAAAGGGATAGAGGTCGATCCGGATAAAGTCAAAGCAATCCTTGAAATGCCAGCACCAAAGACTGAAAAAGAGGTCCGTGGTTTCCTTGGGAGACTGAACTACATCTCAAGGTTCATATCCCAATTAACCGACACCTGCGAGCCTCTCTTTAAGCTGTTGTGTAAGAACCAAAAACTAGAGTGGAGCGATGATTGCCAAAGAGCCTTTGACAGAATTAGAGATTATCTTCGTAACCCACCATTTCGATGCCGCGGTGTCAGGAAGACCACTTATCTTGTACCTCCAACCGTGTTGGACAATTCGATGGGATGTGTCTTTGAGCGCATGATGAATCAGGAAAGAAAGAGCATGCTATATACTACTTGAGTAAAAAATTCACTGATTGTGAGACGAGATATTCAATGCTAGAAAAGACTTGTTGTGCCTTAGCATGGGCCGCTCATCGTTTAAGGCAGTACATGCTGAGTCATACAACCTGGCTGGTATCTAAAATGGATCCAATCAAGTACATTTTTGAAAAGCCGGCGCTCACAGGACGAATCGCTCGTTGGCAGATGTTATTATCAGAGTATGATATCATGTATGTCACGCAGAAAGCAGTCAAGGGCAGTGCACTTGCCGAGTACTTAGCGTGTCAGCCGATTCCAGACTACCAACCAATGCGGCATGATTTTCCTGATGAAGATATCATGGCACTGTTCGACGAAGGGAAGTCCCAAGAAAGGGAAATGTGGAGAATGATATTCGATGGTGCGTCAAATGTATCGGGGCATGGGGCAGGCGCTGTGTTAATATCTCCTGACAACCGCTTCATTCCTGTCACTGCAAGACTAAGTTTCTATGTCACAAACAACATAGCAGAGTATGAAGCATGCATTTTGGGTATTCAAGCAGCCCTAGAATGGAAAGTTAAAAGGCTAGATGTGTATGGGGATTCAGCCTTGGTTATTCATCAAGTAAGAGGCGATTGGGAGACCAGAGATCCCAAATTGATTCCTTATTGTGATTATGTGCAAGAGTTGATGGAGTCTTTCGACGAGATCACCTTCAAGCATATCCCTCGAGATGAAAACCAGTTGGCCGATGCATTGGCAACATTGTCTTCCATGTTCAATGTTAACTGTGACAAGAGCTTGACCAATATCAGAATTCAGCATCGGAGCCTACCTGCGCATCACTACTGCACAACAATAGATGAAGAGCCCGACGAGAAGCCTTAGTATCATGACATCAAGCAATACATCATCAGCAGAGAATACCCTCCCGGGGCATCTGAAAATGACAAAAAAACTCTTCGAAGGCTGTCGACGAATTTTTTTTTGAGTGGTGAGGTCCTTTATAAGAGAAATTATGACATGGTTCTCTTGAGGTGTGTTGCGAAAGAAGAAGCCGAAAAGATCATGAGAGATGTGCATGAAGGCTCATTTGGAACTCATTCTAGTGGGCACACCATGGCTAGAAAGATCTTAAGGGCGGGTTACTACTGGTTGCAGATGGAATCAGACTGCTACAGCTTTGTAAGAAAATGCCACAAATGCCAGATCTATGCCGATCATATCCATGTGCCGCCTGCCAAACTGAATGTTCTGACTGCATCCTGGCCGTTCTCAATGTGGGGGATGGATGTTATTGGTCCTATTGAGCCTAAAGCATCGAATGGGCATTGCTTCATTTTGGTCGCAATTGACTACTTCATCAAGTGGGTTGAAGCGGTTTCATACTCCAGTATAACTAGTGTTGTAGTTGCCAAGTTTGTAAAGAAAGATCTGATTTGCCGCTATGGTCTTCCAAACAAGATCATCACTGATAATGGGCAAAGAACTCGAACAAACAAAATGATGAAGGACTCGTGCAAAGAATTCAAAATTCAGCATCATAATTCTTCCCCTACCGCCCGAAGATGAATGGAGCAGTCGAAGCAGCCAACAAGAACATCAAGAAGATTGTGCAAAAGATGGTGGTAACCTTCAAGGATTGGCATGAAATGCTTCCTTTTGCTTTGCATGGCTACCGCATTTGCCGGTCATGCACCTCAACCTGGGCAACTCCTTTCTCTCTGGTGTATGGGACAGAAGCAGTGCTCCCCATCGAGGTTGAAATACCCTCCCTACGGGTACTAATGGAAACTAAGCTGGAGGAAGCAGAGTGGGTACAAGCTCGCCTAGATCAACTAATCTCATTGAGGAGAAGAGAATCACAGCCTTGTGTCATGGGCAGCTATACCAGCAAAGGATGAAAACCGCTTTCGACAAGAAGGTTCGTCCCCAAGAATTCAACGAGGGAGACCTAGTGCTCAAGAAGATTCTGCCTATTCAGAGTGATCCCCGTGGGAAGTGGACGCCCACCTATGACGGACCGTATGTGGTCAAGAAAGCCTTTTCCGGAGGGGCGCTGATACTCACAAATATGGATGGCGAAGATCTGAGGAACCCAGTTAATTCTGATCAGGTGAAAAAGTATTATGCCTGAAAGAAATAGACGAAAAAAGAGAAAGATAAGCCAAGTAAAACTAGCTCGCTAAGTTGAAAACCCGAAAGGGCGGCCTAGGCAAAATCAGAGCGACCCGGTGGATTGAAAACCCGCAAAGGGCGATCCAGGCAAAAATTAGGGTCAGAAAGCTTGGGCATGAAAGTTAGACAAAGGCATACAACACCCCGAAGGTCTGGATAAGAGGGTGGTCAGGGAAACAAATGGTTGGCACTGTCCCACAGAGATGGACAGTCAGAAATTAGCTTCTCTATTTTTTTCGTGTCTTTTTGTAGTTTAAACTTTCGAATGTATTGAACAGTCGGCGTAACTTCTGTACGACCGGTTTTCCCATCAATAAAGTTCACTTTTTCTCATATCTGTTTGTTTTTCTATTTCCCTGCTTTTTCTGCTCAAATAAATGTTTTATGATGATGGTAACACTGACCTGTAAAATATGTGCATAAATCATAGAGCATAACAATCATTGCGAAATTTCTAAAAGTCATGGGAAGGAAGCAACCTCTCAGAGCAAATTAAGTTTGCGAGGACATAATTGCACTCATAGGCCATTTCAGATAGCCAATCACAAAACAACCGGCACTTGTCATATATGCCACCACGATTCTAATCAGTTCCTCAGTCTCGTCACGGGTTGGTCGAACCAGCAAAAGAAAATAAGCCAAAAGAGCAAAAAAAAAAAAGGCTGATCAAGAGAAAAACAATAATCAGATCAAAAGGGGAATTTCAGGAGCGTTCCACCACATTCATCATTACACAAAAATCATAGCATCGCATGCACTTGCATAGCACGCCCTGGCATAACATGCCTTTGCATAGCATGCACCCATATTCCATGCACCATTCCTTGCATCAACTGACGTATGCAGGTACCTCAATCCAGTGCGGCAGCATTGGCCATTTCAATCAATCAACAGGATTCGTGAATCCCTTCAGGACCCAAGCGTCCCTTCAAAAAGCAGACTTCACCTCGTATTCGAGCTGCGGGTAAGTCCTTCGACCCCATTGGGTCTAGTCGAAAAGGATAGCTGTGTTGGCCTAAGACATGGCGCAGTCCTAAGGAAGTATCGAGATCTAGACTTGATATTGTCCCCCCCGGTCGCTCTTGAAGACCACCATGCCCAAGTGCAAACTCGGATCGTTCGCGGTTCGTTAAAAGGCTTTAGCACCTCGAAGATTTCGGCCATCGAGGGCCGGTACCTTCTTTACTGCTTTATTTCCTGCTTTTGCTGCCTGAGGGCTAGCGCCAATTCATTTCCTGTTTTGTTGGCTTACTGAGGGTTGGCATCAATTTATTTCCTGCTTTTGTCGGCTTACTGAGAGCCGGTACCTTCTTTACTGCTTTTGCCAGCTTACCGAGGGCTGGCACCAATTTATCTCCTGCTTTTACCGCCTAAGGGCTAGCACCAATTTATCTCCTGCTTTTACCGCCTAAGGGCTAGCACCAATTGATTTCCCGCTTTCTTTATCGCTTTCGCTAGTTTACTGAGGGCTGGTACCAAGCTTATTTTCTGCTGTTGTTGGCCGAAGGCTGACACCCATTCAAAATTCGGATTTCCCCAAGCGAACAAAACTGGTGTAATTTTTGAATTCTTTATTTCTATTTTATCTTCGAAATATGTCTCGGCCAATTCGTATTTCTTGATAAAATCCAAATAAAGAGGGGCAGCTGTCATACCCCAATTTTGTCCGATTAATTCAAAATAAAAATTGTCTTTTCGCGAATGCGAAGTTCTAACAGTATTTTCTCTCGTAGTTGAAAAGAAACTCAAAAATATATGTTGAGGCACACACGCATTATTTTTAGCAGGGTACGCGTGTTATTTTAACTGGGTACACGCGTCATTATTAATTGCGTGTGCATTTTTTTTTTCTGTTCTCGTACGCGCGTTTAATTTTAACGATCTGGCACTATTCTATTTTCGTGGTAGACGCATGTTATATTTAACCAAAACAAAAATCAAAATTTATAAAGGGAAGGAGCTGTAGGTTTATCAACCGTTGTTTACATTGATAAATTAATAGTTTCAAGTAACATAATAAAATAATTACAAGAGAGAAGGAGATGTAGCTCTCAGCCACTACATACATGCGCACACAACACAGCCAAAGAAAAAACAAGTGTAGCAGCATCTGTCAAAGCAGCAAGCAAGACAAGCATAAAAATCCAAGTTTGGGCAACAGTAGGTTTAGGCTCCAAAGCTCCAAATGGAATACTCCTCTTTCTTTAGGTTTTCTTCCTCTGCACACATACACAAAAGGAGAAATTAGGGAGCTAGATAATAGTCAAATAAGGCTATTTTGGTGAATGCTCCAGAGATTTGAAATAAGATTTTTCTGAAGAGAAAAATTAGAGCACCAAAACATGAAACATTTTGGAAAAATACAAACTCAGATGCAGAGGCAAAATTGACTTCACAGTGTATTAATCTATACAATCCAGCATATATATATTAAGCTTCAAGCACATATAAAAAAAAACACGGAGAGATAGCAAATACACAGAGGGCATACTGAAACACAAAGAGGAAAACGAAAAAAACCAAACAGAGAGGGTAACAACACACACAGATTCACCATCCTCTCTTCACCATCCTCTCTTCAGCAACAACAAAAAACCATAAACAGAAAAAAACACACACACACACACTGAAGTAAGAAGAAGGAAGAAAACGAAAACAGGGGAGAGTTTGATTTCAAAAGTCTATAGGCATGAGTGAGTGAAGAAAAACGAAATCAGAGTTAAAGGAATCCAGTTCTTCTCCTTCCCCCAAACAACAACCACCATCACCAAAATCAAATCACCATTAATCTAAAAGAAAACATACAGTGTTACCACCAAAGCAAGAGAGGGAAAAGAAGAAACTTACCATTCTCACTGCACCGTCGTGCGCCGCCAGAAACACCACTGCCACCGTGAGTCGTCGCCGTCGTCGCTCTTCCCTCGCCGTCTCCTTCTCCGTCGAGCTTCCTTTCTCCGTTTGCGCGTCTCTCTTCCTCCTCCTTCTCCGGTTCGCTCTCTCTCTCTCTCTCTAATAAGAAGGAACGGCGCTGTGGGGATGAATGTTAGGGTTTTAATTTCCTTTTTCTGATTTATATGAACAGCTTCCATTTGTTGTTTTTACTTTTTTCCCCTTTTAACTTTGATGGATCAGATTGCAATGTACACTCCTTTGGTTAAATCATGCACCCCCCAACTCAAGCTTTTTTTTTTAACATGGACCAGCTCAACAAAAAAACAAGTTGGGCTTTACCAAGTGCACCCCCTTGCTTAATAGTATTGTCCCCTCCTGCAACTAACTGCACCCCTGTTTATTAATATAACACCCAACAGCTAAATAACACCCCATTTTTACTAATCTCCCCCTTCAGACAATTCCTTTTCGAATAACCAAACTCTCCACAAAAATAATTTCTTGCTAACGGTCACTCCGGATTCTACTCGTTTGATCGTTAGTAACAACTTTAGTTTTCAAATGAGTCATTAGTGGGGACCACTCTAAACCGTTGTTGTTTGGTCATCGCGAACACTCGAATCAAAAGCAAAATTGATTATCATTAACGATCACTCGCGCCGTTGCCATTTGGTTGTTAATGATGATTTCATTTTCAAAAGAGTTAGTAGTATGACCACTCTAAACCGTTGTTGTTTGGTCATCGCGAACGCTCAATATAATTTCGAATTCCTTCTATGACGACGTTTTCTCCGATTCAAACCTACGAAAACACTTTTCAAAAACAAATCTTTTCAAACATCAAAATCAAAACTAATTGTCACCGATGATCACCGCGCGCTGCCGTTTGATTGTGAGTGATAATTTCATTCCCGTGGGAGCTAGTAGTGTGGCCACTCTAAACCGTTGTTGTTTGGTCTTCACGAACGCTCCCCTTCAATTGCGAAAACCTTTTAAATGCTTAAAATAAAAACCGGTTGTCATCAATAATCACTCGCGCTGTTGCCGTTTGATTGTTAGTGATGATCCCATTTTCAAAAGAGTTAGTAGTAAGACCACTCTAAACCGCTGTTGTTTGGTCATCACGAACGCTCAACCCCTTTGCGAAAACTCTAAAAAAAATAAATTAAAAGACAAAAACCCTTTTCAGGACAAACAAGAACTACGTAGCTTTGAATTCTCCATCGCACCGGGAGATACGTAGGAGCGAGAGGCTAACTCTCGTCAAGCGCCAAAAATAAAAATTTTCATTAAGTTTTCTCATTTATCTTCAAATAAGAAATAAATAGGCAAATCTAGGTATCTTTCAAATTGAACGTTAAAACCACACATTTAATTAAAGGTTCCCTCTCAGTAGAGAGGACGCGTGGGGTGCTAACACCTTCCCCGCACGTAATCGACCCCCGAACCCATATCTCTAGTTTTCGAAAGACCATCCGCCTTGTTCAAAAGACATTTTTTCAATGTTTTGGTCTTAAAATTAAAATATTGGTGGCAGCTTCAAAAAATTTCCACGTTGTACATTGAGAAACCCAAACTGGATTTTTCGGGGTGCAACAATAACTCTACCGGCGTGATCAGAGGCCTCAAACCTTCTTCTGATAGCTTCAAGTTCAATGTCTAAACTCAACTCATCATCCACTACCTCTGTCTGTATTTTGAAATTCAACCTCTGCCAAAGTTGGTGAATCAGGCTCAACGGAATTGGAGTGCAGTCCATCATAACCCTACAAAATAAGCGAAGTTGATATAGTCACAACCCATCAAAACAAGTCGAGTTAGTAGACATAATAACAAGATAAGTGTACATCATACCTAGAAAGCTCACATGCACATGGTAGTCCGTGTGTGGTCCTGAGCGTGCATCGACATAATGATGGTTAAGTGAAACAGATCCAGTCTGCTGCATCTCACCCAAAATATGGTCTATAGCATTAGATGAAAATAAACCCTTAATTTCATCAAAAATCTTCTTCTTCAAGTGGTGAACTTTCACTCTACTCAAACTATGCTTGAAGTGCATTTTAAGGTCAGAATGTTGTATCCTAAGCATGGTCTGCATTCCATCCCAGCACTTGCACAAATCTCCCCTACTGTCTCGTAATATTTGCTTCAAGTGAGAGTGTGCAGACTCAACTCTGTTGGTGGTAGTGTTGCTAAGGTGCATATGCTTATTTATCCATGCAACAATAAATTTTTCCTTGAAGGGGTCTAGCCAGGTGGTCTTCACATACTATATGAAACTGGGATAAGGTCCTGCCAAGTCGTTAAACAGACCCAACTCATAATCATACTCTTCTATAGTCTTCGCATGCACAACAGATTGAAATGCACCCATAATGTCATTAACAATAGCTTGGTCTTTCACAATGAGCCTTGCTTTGGCCCTGACATTTTTCTTAATGTGAAATTGGCACAACAAGTTTGCAGATGTTGGAAATATTGCTGCCAGAGCATTCATCATACCTGTGTCTCTGTCAGTAACTATGACTTGTGGAAGTTCATCTTGTTTCCTAAATAAACCCCTCAATTTCTCAAGAACCCATGCAAAGTTATCCATCCTCTCCCAATTGACATAAGCAAATGCAGCAGAGTAAGTCTTCTCAGTTGAGGTTACACCAACGATCTCAACCAACGGATACCTGTACCGGTTGGTTTTATATGTGGAATCAATCAACAAAACAATTGGGAAGGTGTTTAGAAGCTCAATAGAATCTGGATGTGCCCGAAAGATGTCTTTCACAACCGTAGTTCCTTCTTCAAGTCGAGTCCAGTAAACATAATTATCGCGTTGTGTTATACCCCAATTTTGTCCGAGTTCTTGTTAATTGTATTTTAATTTATTAAGTCGCATATTCAGTTTGGTCTTTGTTTTATTCAACACAAAATAATATGTCAAAAAATTAATAAAAATCAAAATTCAAAAATATTAGCTTTACAACCCTTAAAAAAATGTCCAAAAGTCCCAAAAAATAAAAAAATAATTTTTTTTAAGATACACAAAAATGGAATCCGAAAATAATAAAAAAAAATACAAAATAAACACAGCTCTAGCCCAAATAACAGTTGGACTTGGATCTTCAGGCTCTCCCAAAACCCTAATCTTCCTCTCCAAGCATCTGAAAAATAAATCAAATCAGGGTAAATCAAACATTAATTGCTAAAACCTAATTCTCTAATATAAATAGGCAGTCTGCCTCAGTCAAAAAAAAAAACACACAACAACACTGCAAAAATCACCTAAAAAAGGATTAGGGTTTAAAATCAGAATCTTAATCCATTGAAACATAGTTTTCAAAGTTGCTGAGTAAAGAGAGATCTGCCCAGAAAAATTCGCGCAATAGGTGCAGTCTCCGGCCACCACCAACGTCGTCACAGGATCAGTGTTGCTACCGTTTGAGCCTTTGTTCACCCAACGTCGTTCCTTCTTCCACTCTGATTTCCCAACGTACGTTGCATCTCTCTCTCCTTATGATGCCTCGCGGTTCCTCTTCTCTGGTACCAGTTTCACGCTACTGATGATATGAAGTTTGTGGTATATATTTCCTTCACTTTCTTTTATTAGCGACTACTAAAAAGTAATAATAAATTAAGCTTGATGTTGATATGATCTTCTCTCTTATGGTGAATCTCCAACCACTTTACGGTTTCTCTCTTAACCTTTCATGTGGGTTTGACAATTCAATTTGGAGTCCTATCCTAGTAGTTGATATACTCTCAATATATATGGCAGATAAATAAATGAGACAAGACTAATATTTCTATATTCAAATGCCACCAAGTTGGCATGCAACAACTACATCTTCTTGATTCAGATCTTAGCTAGATTTAGATTTCCTTTTTTTTTTGTTTTGTTTATATTATATGTTATCTTGTGATATAATAGAAATAATAAAACATAAACATTGTGACTTTGCTGTTAGTTCATCCTCACGATGCAAGCAGTATTATGACACTAGTATGTTGTGAATTAAAGTCCATATATTCAAATTAAGTTTGAGCGACCCAAAAATCTGAATTTTGTCCGGAGTCCAAATATACGGGGCTCCTAATGCGAACTGAGCATTTGTTATTACCCCACAGTTTTAATCATACCACTTCTTGCAACTAATAACACCTCCTTTTTGCAATTGTCACCATTTTCTCATTTTTTTTTTAAATTCTTTTTCTTAATTCAAATGCTTTCTCATTAAATCATAAACAGTAATTAAATATTTTTCTATCCAAAAATCAAATAAAAGACTAAGTCGGTTGTACAACCGGGTTAGTCATCCTTCTAGGACCAATGAGCTGTACAGTTCAGTAATCCTAAAAACTTATAAAATGTAAATAAATTATTTTTTCCTAAAAATAGAGGACTAAGTCGGTTGTACAACCGGGTTAGTCAGCGTTCTAGAACTAATGAGCTGTACAGTTCAGGAGTTCTAGAATACCCATTCTAAAACCAACTCACCTCACATCAAACAGACTTCTTTCAAAAAACCTCAAAAATACTTTCAAAAAGTAGGGGACTAAGTCGGTTGTACAATCGGGTTAGTCAGCGTCCTAGGAATCAGTGAGCTGTACAGTTCAAGGAATCGTAGGACCCCTACACTAAAAAACATCAACCAACAAACATTTTTCAGGAAGAACTACGTAGCTTTGATTCCTCCATTGCATCCGGAGGTACGTAGGAGCAAGAGTCCACTCTTGTCAAGCACTAAAAACTAATAATTTTTATTTAAGTCTTCTTTCCTTCACATTCAAATAAAAGGGTAAAATGATAATAAACTACAATTAATTAGACCAACGGATGTCGTGGGGTGCTAATACCTTCCCCACACATAATGACTCCCGAACTTTAAACTCGCCTTGTCCAAACTTAAAGGGATTTTCCGAATTTGCCCTTAAACTAGAATTTCGGTGGCGGCTTCCTATGAACCTTTCGAAGAATCCATTTCCGGATTTTTCGGTCGCTACACGTTGCAAATAAAACATCAGTTGTTTGAGCTCAGTCATACCCTCACGCATAGCCGACCGTTGCCTTTGACGACAGTTGTATATTTGTTTCACAACCGTATAGTTATCATCAGGCTTCATCAATTTCAGTTCATTAAGGATCAATTTAGGCCGAGTATGATTCCTAGTCATTCTAGCCACTAGTTCCTTCTCTTTTGAAGATAACCTACCAATGTACGGACGTCCATCATGATAAGTAACCATACCATGGTTATGAGTTCCATTCATAACCCTCAAAATCCATCCTCCAAGCTTCTTAATAAATTTCCCTTTCAGTCTGAACGGACAACAACATTTTCTAGTGTTTGTGCCTTCCTCAACATTTGTCTTATAAGATCCAGCTTTATCACAAATCAACATGCAGTATTGTTTACCTGATCGTCGTCCGGTGTCAGATCTTCCTATAACAATCACCATCCCAAGAGATTTTCCAACCGCACGCACCCAAGTCAGCAACTCCTCACGAGTAGGAAATAACTGAAATTCAATTACTAAGTGTCAGTTACATAATTTGAATAGTTTGCTAAAATTAAAACAACTAATTCATTCTTACCGTATCAGTTTTGAACGAACTAGTAAAGTCTTGGGATTTACGACGACGTCGATTGACATGTCAACTGCGACAATTGACATCTCAATCAAGCTACTGATTGACAACTCAACTGCTCCAGATGCACCCTTATTTTCATCCATTTAACCAACAAAACTCAAGACGTAACCCGCAACTTATCGATTCTTTGTCGCATATACGCTGCTCGAACGGCCTTATATGCAACGAGTTCGAATGAGGCTGTTCGAACAAAGCAAATTCACATCCCATTTAACACCTGTTCGAACACGTTCATGCGAACATGTTCGAACGACCCTGTTCGAACTGAGCGTGTTTGCAGAAAAAATGGCGTAAAAAACTCAAAACAGAACCAAAATGAAATTTTTTTGGTAGGGTTATTACCTTGAGCTAGTTGCCAATGTTGGGTAGTTGAATGGGAGTGAATGATGAAGGTGAGGATGGGTGGGTTTTGGAGTGGAGAGGGGGGGGTTTGGGGTTTTAGAGGGAGTGTGTGTGTTGTAAGAGAAGAAGAGGGAGAGGGGTAGAGGGGGAATTCAATTGTAAGTGGGGTTAGTTTGATAAATGTGTAGGATGAGGGGGTGTGTTTTGAGTAGGAGGGGGTGTGGGAAAAGTAAAAGCCATAATTTTCTTATAATTTTGATACTGAGGCTTGCAGGTTATCTATGCCACATGTAACACAACCTCACAACAAACGAGATATACCAGCTATATTAAGGCAAATTGATTACGCATGGTTATACATTTTTATTCTTAAAAATTTCATACAAAGTTCATACTCTTTTGGCACCTAAATGGATGTCATAGGTTACTCACAATCAAACTTGCCTTAAGGTTGTTAAGATGTGTAGTAACTGTTAATTAGTTTTTTAATATATTTTTTAATTTTTATTTATTTGTTATTTTTTATTTATTACAGAAAAATACAAAAAAAGTTTTATTCGATCATAATATGGAAAAAGACCTAAATGAACAAAGCTTGCACCATACTTATTAGGGAGCTTAAAAGTGTGGATTGGGCCCCAATAAGAAGTGAAGTTGTTATTCACACATGGCATGCACAACATGAGTCATCCCTTATAGTATTTTTTTTAACTACAATGTTATATGGACATCACTTTTTTGATAAAAATTGACAAAAACCAACTTACAACACCAATTAACCAAGTTTTTTAGACTATTAGCCAAGTGATCAATTAACCAAGTTTTTAATAAACACCTCGAAAACTGTGAAAAAACAGGTTGGCTAATTGTCTAAAAAACTTGATTAATTGGTGTTGTAAGTTGGTTTTTGTCTATTTTTGTCTAAAATCTAATGTCCAAATAACATTATTCTTTTTTAATCAAAAATGTTATTTGGACATAACATTTTTGACAAAAATAGACAAAAACCAACTTATAACACCAATTAACCAAGTTGTTTAGACTATTTATAGTCAACCTGCTTTTTCACAGTTTTCGAGGCGTTGTTTAAAAACTTGGTTAATTGATCACTTGGCTAATAGTCTAAAAAACTTGGTTAATTGGTATTGTAAGTTGGTTTTTATCAATTTTTGTCAAAAATTTATGTCCAAATAACATAACCGTTTTTTAATGCCGCATGAGAATAGATATGATGACTAATCTACATTTATGTATGTGGCTTGTCAATAAGCGCGCCAAGATGAATTTTTTTTCTTTGCCTTTTTTCTTTCACTTTTTTTTTCTTTTTGATTTCTTCTTCCTTTTTTTTTTGTTTTTTCATTCACTTTTTTTGATTTTTTGTTATTTTCTTCTTTTATTTTTTTTACCATTGTCATTGGTACACAATTTTCATCGGCTTTGTTGATGACTAATCTACGTTTGGGAGTCTGGCTGACTACGAGTATCCGGCTTTGTTGGTCCGCGTGGTTCTCCCCCCAACAGAGTTTTTACCACATCCAAAGTTCTTTTTTTATATTTGAAGGTTTTCTATTTTTTTCCCTTTTTTATATTTTGAGGGGTACTTTACAGCCTTGAAAATTTTTAGATGTTTAAATATGCAAATTTTTGGTGAAAAACTATTTAATTTCATGACAAAACACATAAAGTGTGATACTAAACAGTGTGATTTGGTGTAGTTGATGGAGAAAAAAATAGTTTGCAACAAAATGCGTAGAGTGAAATGTTAAGCGTGTGTTTATGGGTACTTTAGGGTTTAGAAAAATATTTAATTCTTCAAATACCAGAAGTTTTGTCGTAAATAACTGGTATGGTAAAAATGATAATAAGTTTGTGACAAAATATGTATAGTGCGATGCTGACAGTGTTTTTTAGGGTACTTTAGGATTCCGGAAAAATTTTAGATGTTCAAATACCCGAAGTTCATTCCTCAATAACCTGTTTGTTGAAAAATAAAAAAATTGTGACACAATACGTAAGATGCTAGGCAGTGTGTTTTGGGGTACTTTAGGGCCCATAATTTTTTTATATCTCCAGTTTGGTGTTCTCTTCCTTATTTTGATAATGTCACACCAATGAGTTTTAAAAGCATACATAATTTGGTGCTTATTTTAAAATCAAACTCTGCATGATACCTACATAGGCGTTTCACTTTCTAATTGTGTTGTCTTCTTTGGTATTCCCCCATTTTTGCTTCTTTGGTAAAGTACTCTAACTTCTTCATCTTCATGTCTTTTAATTTGCTTATAGTGTTATTTTAGTTTCATTGATAAATGCATTGTTGTTGATTGGATTTATTTGTGTTCCTTCGATTAACCTTCAGGTTTTATTCATATTTCTTCGATTGTTTCTTCCAGTTTTATGTATGTGTTCCTTCCAATTTTAATAATCATGATCCTTCGATTGTTCTTTAGTTTTCTTCCTAACCTATTAACTGATGCTTGCATTAAACTTCTTTTATTGATACAAATATTATAATTTTTATCTCTAATCTCATCATATCCGGGAGTTCAATTTTTTTTTCCATCTTCCAATTTTTGTTCACTCAGCTTTTTTTTTTTTTTCAGTTTTTTTTTCTTCGGTTTTTCTTTCTTTTTTTTCTTCTTTTACTTTTTTTTACCATGTCATTGGAGTGCAATTTCTTCGGCTTTACCGATGACTATCTACACCGGAGAAACTGGCTGGCCACGAATACTCGGCTTTGTCGGCTTGTGTGGTTATCTCCTCCGAACAGAGATTTTGTCACACCCAGGGTTCTTCTTTTATATTTTAAGGCTTTGCATTTTTTTCCATTTTTCATATTTCAAGAGGTACTTTACAAACTCGAAAAGTTGTACATGTTTAAATTTGAAAATTTTCAATGAAAAAAATATTTAATTCCGTAAGAAAATAAGTAAAGTGAAATTCTAAATATTGTGCTTTGGTGTACTTGATGGAGACAAAATTATTTTGTAGCAAAATGCATAACGTTAAATGTTACACAGTGTGTTTTGGGATACTTTAGGATTCAGGAATTTTTTTTAAGTCTTCAAATACTAGAAGTTTCTTCGTAAATAACTGGTTTGGTAAAAAATTATAAGTTTGTGACAAAATACGTAAAGTACGATGTTGACAGTGTATTTTGGGGAACTTAAGGGTCCATGAAAAAATTTAGATGTTCAAATACGCAAAGTTCGTTCATCAATAATCTGTTTGATGGAAAAATATTCATGAAAAAAATACATAAAGCGTGATTCTAGGTTGTGTGTTTTGGGGTATTTTAGAATCTAAAAAAAATTACATGTCCAAATTGGTATTTTCTTCTTTATTTAGAAAATTTCACATCAACAAGTATTAGAAGCATAGTTAAATTAGTGTTTAGTTTTAAATCAAACTGTGCATAATACATACGTATGTGTTTAAACTTTCTAATTATGTTGTCTTTTTTTTCTCTTTAATTATGGGTTAAGTGTCTATATTTACATTTTTTGGTATAAACTCAGTATCATCTGCGCGCAACTCTAGAAACTAATCTCTCGAACCGGGTAGGACCGTATTATGTGTTAAGTTTTTATAGTTACATTTGATGAATACAGATAACATTATTATATGTTGTTGTTTATGTTACAACTTTAAGCTGTTTGTGTTATGATTTCATCTAATATATGTGATTAGGCTGTTGTTTATGTTTCAACTCTAAGCTGTTTGTGTTATGACTTGGGGGCCGTTTGGATTGGCTTATTTGGGCTTATCTACTGGTAAAAGAACTTGTGAAACCGTTTGGGAGAGCTTATAGAAACAGCTTATGACATGTTCATAAGCTGTTTTCAGCTAATTTTCATAAACTCCAAATAATAGCTTATGGAAATAACTTATGGCTTATAGAAAAATAGTTTAAACATTATTTCATCCTTTATTATATAAAAAACTTATGCATAAACACTTATATGATAAGCGCTTATGTCATAAGTACTTAATTAAGCTATTTATCCAAATGAGCCCCTATATGTGTGACTTTTGTCTTTAACTGTGATGTCTTTCTAATACTTAGAATTTATTTGATGTTGTTATTTACTCCTATTTTTGTCTAAAAGTAATTCATTTAATCAATAGTGACCCTAGAGGCACCCGTATATTTTAATGTTATGCTCTTTTTCTTTTTTATATTTTAAGGAGTACTTTACAATCTCTAAAAATTTAAGATGTTTAAACATGTGAAGTTTATTCTTCAATAATCGATTGGGTGAATATTTTTTTTTCATTTTATGACAAAATATGTATATTGAGATGCTAAATAGTGTGATTTGGTGTACTTTATAGTTCAGAGTAAATTTTAATTATTTAAAAAGTTTGTTCCTTGATAAGCAATCATTTATTTTAATTTATGCATGTTCAATTCCAATGTCTTTGTCAAAGTTTATTTTAATTTTATAATATTGTTATTTCTTTAGGTAAGCAATCATTTATTAATGGAGCACTACGGGTGCTCAAACCCAAGCACCATGGAGTAGTTATAATATTGTTATTTAATTTTATAACTTAACTTCATTCACAGGAACTTTTGCCTTATTTACGATAGAACTCCTAAATATACCTCCGGACTTAATTATAAGCAAAAGTAATTACTTTTACCCATATTAAAGATAGTAGTTTATGCAATTAATTTTCTTGGATTCATGTCAAAAATAAATAGATTTACTAAAGTATCCCTAATTAATATATATTTATCTTTGGACAACATTAATGAGTTGATTTAATATGTATTTATATTCATCGATACTAACTCACCCCGTGCATCGCACGGGTAATGCGGCTAGTATTACAAATGCAAGAACTTGCTGAAGGCTTAAAAAAAAATCTAACAAGTGTGCTACAGCCATATCAGTGTAAGTGTGATTGGGTGGTAGAGCTTCTAAATAGTTACATGGAAAATATTTTTATTAGCAAACATATTTGTTACTAAAAACAAATATCTGTTAACAAATACTCCCCGGACCTAAATATAAGCAAAAAAATGTGTTGTTTTGGTGGACTTAAATATAAGCAAATGTTAACTAACCTACTCATATTTAATGCTATTTTTCCACAACTGCCCTTAAATTAATTTATTAATGTTGTGAAAAGATGACCATTAATTAATGATAGTTTAGTAAATCTATTTGATTTTTCCATGAATTCGAGAAAAGTAAATGCATAAAACCACTATCCTTAATATGTGTGAAAGTAGGTATTTTTGCTTATAATTAGGTCCGGAGGGAGTATAGTATTTGTTATTATCCTGGCTATTGAATATGGTTCCTTTAAATGTATTGATACCACCAATAAATTAATGACACAGTAATCTAAATAAACGTTGTACGTAATTAAATTAATTGATTAATTGAAGAGACATTTTTTAAATGAATGATAAACATAGATATGTACTGGAAGAATATGAGTACAAATTAGTTATCCAATATTCGTTAGAAGAGAAGAGCACGCAAATTTACTTGGAACTATGAAGAAGTTGTCGTTTTGTTGTTCAATCTCCTTCGGTTGCCTATGGGAGGGATTGACTGCCATCCAGATTCTTTCTCAAATGCCAAGGAAATTCGCTTGGCCTCCATTGGTTGATATTGGAAACCATGGTTTTGTCAAATAGGGTTAATTATGCCTGTGGAATGTAGTAATAATAATAATAGGTTTGTAGGATAGTTGTTTTAATTGGCCAATAAGATTACATAGATTATTGCTTTGGATACAAACATAGTAGATTTTAAGAACCTGACCACTACTTTTTTGAGAGATGTGTGTGTTACTAATCTAGCAGGCATAATGATATTAGGACATTTTATTGTATTGGCCACACTTGCATGTCTTGGAAGTCTTGAAAATCGAACGGAACCAAAGACCGCAAAAATCTGATACTTATCGGATCTAATTCGTTTTTCTTTTTATTTAACCGCGTCATTTGGTTCGGTCCGCGATATTTGTTTCACCAATCGAACGAAACCAAAACAAACCGCAAGTAAAATTACGACTCGAGGACTTTATTGACTTCCTCGCTATTTGGGCTTTACCTTACAACAACTCGCACGACTTACTAATTGAAATCCAATTTTGTTGTTTACTCACACCCCTCACTCTAGAATTAGAAAAAAATCTTTTGCTAAGATAAAAAATAGTAATATTTACATTTAGAATTAAGTTACTTAATTTTAACTATATGAATAGTAAATATAAACCCGGATAGAACCGCTTTAAACCATTGAAATAACCAAATTGAATAAGGTGTCGGAGTCATAGTTTAACCGGGTCAACCACTTCGATTGGTTCGGTTTTTAAAGCACTGCTATATATATATATGTCCCTCATTGTTTTGTTCACCACACCTCATTCACCAACAAACAAATCACGAAATCTCTGCTCAATTCACGGTATATGTACCAATCTTAAGCAGTCCATCCCTATGTTTCGCCCTTTGTTTTTGGTATCACTTAATAATTATTTAACCTTAGATCCCTTTATATAGTCATTGTATGTTATATAATCAAAAAATCCATGTCACCAATCGAAAAAGTCATTGTATGGTTCGGTTTTTAAAGAACTGCCTATGCTCATATATATATATATATATATATATATATATATATATATATATATATATATATATATATATATATATATATATATATATATATATATATATATATATATATATATATCCCTCATTGTTTTGTTCACCACCTCATTACCCAACAAACAAATCACGAAATTTCTGCTCAATTCACGGTATATGTACCAATCTTAAGCAGTCCATCCCTATGTTTCGCCCTTTGTTTTTGGTATCAATTAATGATTATTTAACCTTAGATCCTCTTTATATAGTCATTGTATGTTACACACACACACATCTTTATCTTTGTTATATACAATCAAAAAATCCATGTCACCGGTCGAAAAAGCACACAGACATCTAAAAAAGCCACGCTAGCATTTTAAATATTACATGGCTTACAATTCAGCAAATAGTCTAATCCGACGCCAAAAAACTACACAGTTGCGCCACATTACCACATATAACGGACCAAATTTGTCCAAAAAAACAACAATACTCTAACTCAAAATTAGATCCAAACGGTTGGTTCAATTATGTTCGGTAGATTGACATTGATCAACGGCCCACGTACCTTAAAATTGCGGCTGGTATTTTTTGTTCAGATGAGAAAATTTCGATAGGTTGTTTCTCTCTCAATTAAAATCTGCATTAACTTTGAGTTAGCACCGCATTAATATTCATTCAACTGTACAGAATATTTTTAACAGTTACAAGTTTTTTTTAACCATCGATCGGTTATGTTCCCACAACAAGAGAGTATGAATATAACCGATCCAAGGGCTACAATTGTTTGAAAACCGTCCATCAGCAATGCATTCAATATTTCGATTCTCATCTTAATGAGAAATTATCACTTATTATTTTGGTTTTATTTTCGATTCTCACTCATTATTTCGATTCTCCTTATTTTGGTTGACCTACCAACATAAGCGGTCTTCTTGAAAAAACCACTCCATCCACCATAGACGATTAAAGAAATCAAGGTACACAAAAATGGTGTCTCAGTTCTATTTTAATTAAAATGCATAATAACCTTTAAAAATTTAGAATATCTTTTTAATTATTATGAATACCACTTACTTAGCTTCGTATTGTTCTTTTTCGTGAGTATGGGACGATGTCTTACTTATTATTAGTCACGCCTCTGCATGTAATTTGTAGCCTTCAGATTGCATCTGTAATATGGCCTATATCTTCTCTAATATTGCGTTAATTTCCTATAATCATGCTACGGATATTTTCGATGAGACGGGCTGCCTAATGGTTGTAGTCTTCGATCAGACCGCCCGTTTGCTCATTGGAAAATCGGCTGAGGAGTTGTTTGTTACATGGACGAAGGTTTGTGCCATTTATCAATGCTTTTTTTGTCGATTTAGATTTAAGGGAATATTTGTAACGAGTGAATATATTTTGTTTGCTGAAGACCTTTATGATCTGTATTGCATATAATTGAGTACTTTTGTTCATCGGCTGAGATCCTCTTTTCATATATTATCTTTTAAATACAACAAGACGAAGAAAGGGACCACATGCCAAAAGAATTGCTTGCTCTGCAAGGACGACGAGCACTCTTTCGCCTAGAAACTGAGGGTGAACCCGGTGGCAAATTTGGTTTGTCTTATCATGTCAAAAATGTGACAGAAGAAATCGAGCTGATCGAAAGCTACAATGCCAAGTGGGATAATCAGGTATGCATCCAACTATGTTGCGTGTTGGATTAGATTGTGGACCGTCATGAACTTTTGGGCTCGGCACACCGCAAGGCGGACATCTTCCAACTTGACATGAAGACCTCGGCCCAATACAAGAAGAGGCCCAATTAAGCCCATCAGGAGAGAACATAAAGAAACTACCCTCAATAACCGCTGGGGGGGACTCAGACTCTATATATAGAATGCTTAGAGTACAGATAAAGGAGGAGGACGCATTCTTGTACCCAGGACACATGTAAATTAGGCACGCCGAGATGATCAAAAAGCGGTCCGGCCTCCATTGTAACGATCCGAGTTCATCAATGAAGTTCTACCCAAGAACATTGGCGCCCACCGTGAGGCCCGGTAAAACGATTCCCGGGCCACACCTTCCATTTTATGCTCTTCGAAATCCAACCGGGAAAATCCTAGAGTCGTGTTCATCTTCTCGGGATTCCCTTCAATCTGTATGCCTCCTCTCATTGTCAGGACAAACACATTGCAAAAGAGACCTTCACAACCTCGGCGGCTTGACGACAAAGCGAGGAACATCCCAAGCCCAACTACGGCTGTTTCGCACCGGCACCAGTTTTCCTCCTCAATAATTAATTTCAAACTCATGAGACACATTGGAAAGGGAAGAATCGAGACCTTTTCTATTGTAACTGTATTCCTCTTCAAAGTAATGAAGGAAGCAATGATAAATTGGTTGAAGAAATAGCGAAACAAGTAAAAGAAAACATGATATCTTTTATCATCCTCCTTCACGAGCACCACCTTCCAGATAAGTTAATTATCATTATTGTCATTGTTGGGGCATTTGCATCGAAACTATTAAAGGGTGGTTGCATTCTCTTTATGATGATAATTATAACCACTCATTCTTTAACCACCTATGATTTCTTCTTTTTGACCAAAAAATGATTTCCATTACTTTGAAAAAAAAAAACTCTGCATGTCTGACACCCATGGTTCATTAACCGACATAGTATAACCGTGTTGTATACTTGTTATTTTTCAAACGTTAAAAATGTTTTATTTGATTAAACTAAAAACATTACAGTTGATTTTGTTAACGGCGATACTGCTTTGAATTGATATAGTCGATAATTTAGTCATGCTTCCAAACGCAATTAGTCTTCATTACTCCTAACAACAAAATTTTCAGTAAAGCTAGTTTTTTGTTATGTTGAACTATTGATTTCACTATATTTGAACATAGTATCAAAACAGATGCGTAATTATCATATTTATTGAAAAAAAAATTACAAGCTACTTGTTGCTACATTAAATCTCCGAGAGATTATTCTTTGGGCCCCTCCCAATATAAGTCTCCAAGAGACCCTACAATAACAAAGGTCAAATACCCATGGGATACTCCTTTTGGCTTTGTCAATAACACTCTCAACAAGAGAATTCACGCCAAGCTCTAAACCTGTAGACCCATTCAGAGTTTTATGTGTGATGATGATCGAATAACCGAGCTCTAAACTCACGCCGACATCTCCAATACCAAGCCCACGAGGAAAATGGCAAAGCCATGCAGGTGGCCTTTAACAAGGAAAGCACGTCTACAACGCAACAGTTGGACAAATATGAGCATTGATAATGGCATTTTCAAATCGGATTACCTCGGCCTTTCTGACAAAGAAAATAAGAAGCATATGATCTTCAACTCCTCAGATGGCAAACCACCCAAAACCAAATCTGTTCCTCACCAACGTCAATAACATCTTCCAGATAAGTCCATTATTATTATTATTATTACTATTGTCGTAATCATTATTGTTCTTAGTATATCATTCTATCTATTTTACTGATATTCATAAAGTTTGTGTGCTTTTTGGTTTTTCAATTTTCATCCTCTATCTGATTAGTTATAAACAGAGATGTTTGTGACACTTTGAATTTCAACAACAACATGTCTCACACATGGCATGATAGTACTTAATATTTATCTTCATTGGAATTTACTGGACAAACCCTATATCGATGTCAAGCCAGTTTCCCTTCTTTTTCATTTCTTTTAATTTTATGAGGGAGCAACTACGGGGTAACCGAAGAGTGCATTTTATTTTTGTTAACTGATTGACCATTTGAGCAACCACGTTTTTTTTTTTAAAAAAAAAGTGTAAGCATGATCACACCGAAACTGCCGAGTTCGTCATCAACTCAGACATTTTCCTTTCACTTCACCCCATCGAATATTTATTCTTAACATTTAATTTCTGGAACTGATTGTTTGATAGCATCTTGCTGAACCAAATTTGATAGCATCTCGCTACTCTAGCTTACGACCCAAATCATTTCTCCAGCAACGACTTAAGTTTTTAAATATATCACCGGCTCATTTTCTAACGATCATGAACGACAGTTGTTTGATTATTTTTGTCCCAAATACACTTAGTATCATGACATTAAAGTGGTCTATCACACTGATATCACGATGCATTATTTTCTTCCTTATTGGAAATTTTTACAAATTATACCTATTGTTTATCTTACTTATGGCACCATATTTTTTATTCGACATTTCTTATTTAAAAAAGCCTCTGATTTTGTACTACGATACTCGGCAGAAATTTATTTATCCATTGTTGGAAACATTGGCAGGAAACCCAATTCCACGGGTTTGGAACTCGACAAACCCCCGTTTCATTTCCTGTATTTCCTTTCAAAACTGCTTTCCCATGTAATGGTTGATTTCATATGTACATAAATGATGCGCAGACATCATGTCCATAAATGTTGCCTTTGCTATAGGTATATATAAGTTATAAATGGCTTGTTTTTAAATGGTGATAGCGCTCAGGTTTTGTTTGAGCTCCTGAACTTTATTCTTGCATGAATTAAACATATTTTCTTGAGCTATTTTGGCCGGCTTCAATGTGATTTTATTTTAAAGTTAATAATAATGATATCTCATTACTTCAAAGTTATCAAATGTTTAACCCTTTCTTAAGACCATCAAATCTATTTGAAAAACTTTTGAAAGCAAACTGCATAAAAGGGTAATGTTAACCCTTGAAGGTGAGACTTGCCAGTTGCAAAAAACTATGTCATCACAATTTACGATTTCCTTTTACGATGCAATTTCTTTACAAAGCCTTGGCCAAGGTCAGTTCAAAACACCTCGGTCAAGACAAAATAATATAATTAACAACTCGCCTCTGCCAAAACCTTAGTCAAGGTCAATTCAAAACACCTCGGCAAGGCTTAAGACAAGCGATTTGATCAAAATCCCATGCGACAATGATCGGAGATCCTCCGCCTAGCAAAAAAAAGGTCAAACCGATTTGGGAGAACACTGGGTTAAAACTCTTAAGAAAAGAGATACTCCTCTTTGGTTTAAAGTAAGAAAAAGGGGACCCTTGGAATGAACAAACTGATCAGGTTCTACTCCATAGTCACCCCCTCGAAGTCCTAGTAAACTCGAGGTTTTCCCGCCGAAGTCCTTATAAAATCGAGGAGTTCACTCTAAAATTACTAATCCTTGCCTCTTAATAAACGAGAGGCCCAATTACCAAGTCTAAAGTCTTTATAAACTTAACTCATATATGAAATCACGTGCTGCTCCATAGCTACTCCCTCTAAGTCTTTGTAAACTAGAGGCAAATTCAAAACTCTTTTTGCTCTAAGTCTTGGTAAACTAGAGGTAAACTCACAACCTAATGCCATCTGTTGAGACAAGGCAATGGTAGTACACAAACTCCAAGCCCATAAAAGTTTAAGATTAAAGTAAACAAGTCGGCTTAACTCTAACGCAAGGGCGGCAAGAGAACTCGAGCTTACAACGCAAAGATCTCAAGGAGATGCTCCTTCTTGGCCCATGTCGAGTAAAAGACTATTAAAGTCCAAATCTCCATGAGAGTGCTAACTTAGTACTACTCAATTAGAAAGCAAGTCTCCAACAACAAATAAGGCCAAATTTATACGAGACAAGCCGACCTTGATTCTCCTTCAAGGATAAAATAAGTCTGCAAGAGACAAAGAGATAATCGCTCTAGGTATATCGAACCAGAATGAGCTTCCCACAAAAAGGCAAGAGGCAACAACGACTACTCAAGAGCCAAACCTCCACAAGAGGAGCCAAGAGCCAAACCTCCACAAGGTGATCCAAGAGTTAATCCGACATGAGGTGATCCAAGAGTTAATCCGACATGAGGTGATCCATGCGCCGAACCCCCATGAGGTAAGCCATGCACCAAACCTTCCATAAGACAAACCACAACCGAGGTCAAATCCCTCTGGGATGAACCGAGTCTATTTAAGGAAAGGAAGAGACGTATAAGAAGTCAAGGACCGAAGAGATCCACACAATACCATCATCATTCATGAAATAAATGAAACCGAGTTAAACACAAACATAGTGCATCCATTTAAGGGCCATTGATGATGATAAAATCGTGCCTTGGGGGGCTCGTACCACAACTCGTCGAACGAGCATAAAGAATACCTTATTGACCTCACGCCTCAAGAGCCACCCATGCAACCATTTTTTAAATGCAAAAAGAGATACCACCAGGTCGGCAACGACTACAAAAGATTAAGAAGCCTAAAGCCGACCTATAGCCAATAAAGCCGAGCTAGGGAGCTCAACCACAACATCGACTGAACACATAAGGTGAAGTTCTTTAGACACTTCGGGCATGTTGACCTCACATCTAGAGGGATGCACAACAGGAAATGCCTAGTCGGCACTCACACAATTCAAGGTCGCAATAAATCAACAAAAAGTGCGCCACTCAGTTCAAAAGCTCGTCGTCAAGTCAAAGATTAATTCAAATATGGAAGTCAAATCAGAGAACACAACATTAAGGCTAAATCACTTGTCCACACAAGTTAAAGCAAGTTACTGGTGAGCCAGCTAAGTCTAACTCGCCCACACTAGAGGGAGCTGAAACAACCGAGCAAACTAACACCAGGTTTTATCTCTCCTTACCAGTATTTAATTAATTAAATATGAGCATCTAGATTCTTATGGATTCATCAACTCTGCTGAGTTCGTCATCAACTCGGCCATAGACCTTCCGTAACCGCAATGATAACAATGACATTCGGTTAGAGGGTAATTTACTCATCAAATTTTATTTAAAATTTGACTTCAATGATTCGGCTGCTACCTGAGTTCATGATTTTAACGATACGACAAAGTCAAATTGAATATCAATGTATATGCATGTGCACTGGATAAGTCGAACGAACTACTGCTCTTCTTCTCATATGATTGCAGGTGCACTTCAAGATGCAGAAACAAATAAAGTTCAGCGGAGACTCCAAAAGATCTTGACAACAATCAAGAACTTTAAGCGCTTCACCCTTACAGAGCTCGCGCTTGGGGGGCTGTGGACCGTCATGAACTTTTGGGCTCGGCACACCGCAAGGCGGACATCTTCCAACTTTACATGAAGACCTCGGCCCAATACAAGAAGAGGCCCAATTAAGCCCATCGGGAGAGAACATAAAGAAACTACCCTCAATAACCGTTGGGGGGGACTCAGACTCTATATATAGAATGCTTAGAGTACAGATAAAGGAGGAGGACACATTCATGTACCCAAGACACATGTAAATTAGGCACGCCGAGATGATCAAAAAGCGGTCCGGCCTCCATTGTAACGATCTGAGTTCATCAATGAAGTTCTACCCAAGAACAGATTGTAACGTCTCGCGATAGTTAGCTAAAAATTTTAGTCCTTTAACGTGTGTAATTGTTCAACGGGTTCAGGCTATGATTAAAACCCAAACAGATGTTCTGCTTCTTGAGGATACGCCATCAAATGCATCTAAGCCTGTCACCGGTGATATTGAAGGACTTTCAGAGGTAATCATAACTTATGTAGAGTGTTTTTTGATAATTAGGATTTTGTGCAACACCAATCGGGTGTAACAAGTTAGCACACCTGTTCAGATTTAGAATTTAGGATGTGTAATATATAGACCTTATCTTACAAACTATTTATTATTTACTACAGGACTTGATCGTGAAGTTTGACACTACAAGAAAATCGCTGATTTGCCACGGACATTTCCGTCGCAAATGTACAAATTTCCGTGGCAAAACAACATTTGCCACGGACAAAAATTGGTGGCAAAAACGCTCATCGCAAATCGTTTGCCACGGAATTTCCGTGGCAAATGTTTCCGTCGCAAATCCGTCGCTAATCCGTCGCAAATATCCGTGGCAAAGTCGTCGCAAATTTCATCGCAAATCCGTCGCAAAAATAAAAAAAAATTAAATCATAATTTTAATTCTTCAACCCATTCTGCCCAAAATATTACATTCAATTTTTATTGCAAAAGCAAAAATTTAGTAATATAAAGAAAAATTGGTATTAAAAATCTAACATGCAACAAAGGAAAGGCTAATAATTGGAATCGTTTACTTTATATTTTGAAAGACCTCATGGTACACAACATTGGAAGTAAAACCACAAGTTCACAAAACATAGAAATCAAAAAACAAAAATTAAAAGAACAGTAAAAGCCTCATATAACTGAGCTAAAATGAGATCACTTCTCATTTCCTGAGCTTTTTTCTGAGCCAATCTTAGCTTGTTCATAATCTTGTCCATAGAAGATGATCGCTTCTTTTCCAACTTCATCTGAAATAGCAAAAGCAATAAGATCAGGGTCTGTCCTCTCTAATTGTTCTCCTCTCTATTTTGAATAATAGTAGTTTTCAGGCCTTAAATAAATGGAAAGATCAATGCATGCATGCTGTGAAATGAATTGACAAAAATATGATACCTGAGGACCTTCCATTCTAAATTGCATAAGTGGTAATGAATTTATGATATATACAGATCCAGTGCATAAGGAGAATATACTCCTGAAGCACCCATTGGTGAATTTGAGGCAGTTAAAGGCAAAATGTATTAGTGTTTCCATACTTGAGCTGAAAGCTGCCAAAGGCTGAAAATACATTAACACCAACTAAAAAGGTGTTCAAAATAGTTGATTTTTCCATTAATTTTAATTTTTCATTTGAATTAACTTCCCTGGCATGACATTCATACTGAAAATAAAAAGATTGTGATGGTAAATTTACAAAGCCATAAGCTGCTTGCTGTTGGAATTTAGCCTCCACAAAGTCCAACAACTAGTATATCCTGTTATCATTCCGACTACTTAGCAAGTTACATGACTGGTATTTTTAGATATTTAACTGTAGCTTCTAAACGCCAAGTGGTCCTGATCCTTTTTAGTGCCTCACCTTGGCGCCTATGGCTTGCCATTTGATGACTTTGATTACACAGATTCATACATGTCCATGGTTTAAGAAGAATGCATTGTGAGTGTGTCCAAAGATTTGAATGAACTTACCTATCATATTCAATATTTTCAGTAGGAGATATTTCTAAATCATTTGCATGTTCGAAAGCCAAGAGATAAGCTACTCCAACCTGTCCAAAAAAAAAGTTGAAATCCCCAAAAATAAATCAGAAAACATGAGCAATCACAAAAATGTATTAATCGGGGGTCTATCATGGGATTTTCTGTAAGAAACCCCAAAATGAGCAGCTTATTAGCCTCCAAAACAAGCAAACAAAAATGAATCTTACTTGAGCATTTAAACTAGCTCGAACCAAGTTCTGATGAACTTTTTAATTAAGGGCCTTTGATTTGATTCATACTTTTCATAATTTTAAGAACTAAAGAAAAATAGGAGGGGAGAAATCACTACTTACAGCAGCAGAAGAGCTTAAGCCCGAACTGTCCAGACCTTCAGAACCACATATGTATCCTACAATACCCTGTAAACATTGTGACAAGGATGGGTGGGTGTAAATTACAAAATGGAAATAACTTGCATGCCAATGATCTTCATTGCAAGAAAACCAGAAATACATCACAACTAGTTTCTTATTTTCTTCCACAGTGTTGAAAAACATGGCATCCATGGAAGATTAGAGAGAAAAGTTTTAAACTATTATATTAAAAGTGCTAAAAAGTTACAAATGAGAAGAGATGATTACAAATAGGTCTAGCATCTACCTTAAATACTAATAAACTAATGGACCTATGACCTAATAATCTAATGGGCCTTACTAACAAACTAATGGGCTTACTACCTATATTTTAATACCCTCCCGCAAGCTGGACGGTGTTCACAACACTTCCAGCTTGGGATAAGCAATACAAAGATACTATAAAATTAAGGAAAATAAAGATCAATCCAAATTTGTAGCAGTTGAGGTGCATAGCTCCTAGAAGTCTTCGACCAACTATCGGGCCCCCCTTCAAGCTTCTTCCGTCTCCACAACATTCACTCCAAAAGAATCAACAAACTCCACTCTTAGGCATAACCATCCAAGTCTCAAAGAAGTCATCAAATGCTTAACCATCGGGCAGAAACCACAACTCAAGGTTTAACCACTCGGAGGAAGCAACAATCCAACGCTTAACCATCAAGCAAAAGCCACAACTCAAGGCATAATCACTTGAAGGAAGCAAAATACTTAACCACCATAGGGCAGAAGCAAACATCAACAAGGCCATAGGGCCAAAGGCTTAACCACCAAGCAGAAACTATACCTCAAAGTTTAACCACTTGGCAGAAGCACAAACAATGCTTAACCATCAAGAGTACTCAATCACTCAAGACAGAAGCAAAATCTCAATGCTTAACCATTTATAGCAGAAGCATCATGCTTAACCACCATTAACAGAAGCTAAAAATTAAGCCAATAAGGCTAATGAAATTAACAATCACTATACCACATTACTCTTATCATCATCTTCACTCTCAGGAAACCTGAGAAACAACTCATCAACAAAGCATATAGCTCCACTATAAAATATATCAGAGAGGAACTTGAGTTCAACTTTTCCAACATTCATCTTGGCCCCTTTGCTTTCCAAAATGCTATTAATACCCCTTAAGGCCAACTTCAAATCCACACATACTAACAATATTTTTCCCAATCTCAGCAAGCATTTGAAGGGAATTATCACAAGTAGGATATGAACATAAACCCATCAAAGCAATAGAAACAGGAATCCCAGTAAGTTGAACAAAACACCAACATACAAAACTGATTTCTTAGATTCCAAAATCAACCTTAGTGTAATTATACTTCTTCTTCAGAGAACTTTGCTTTTTTTTCACATAAGCCATAATCCAACCACTATAAGTCTATACCACCAAAGATAACAACAATTGCAACCATGCAGATTACATATAATAATAAATCCTTTGTACCACCATTTATACACACATCAGATTGGTTATATAGTAAAAATTTAACAACGCAAGTAAGATCACAAAGCATAAGGTAGATGAAATAACATATAGTCCAGACCAATAATTGTTTCCCGTGCCAACCAAACCAGACATTCCATAATCACTAGGCGTGGGGACGGAATGAAGATTTTATTTAATTGTATATGTATCCCTCTTCGTGAGAGATAGTAACAATCAAATGCAAATTAAGTGGAAAATTACCAGTGCCAAATTGGCTAGTCATCAAGGATGCCGATGACAGTATTCCAGAACCCTGTATTTCCTTGAGGCAATCCATCAAACCGCTTGAATGCTATATAGTTTTGAAAGAGACGATGACGAAAACACGCCACTGTGCCGTATTGTCACACAGAACCACAACACCGTAACAAAAAACGCTTCACAGAAGCGCAATAACACAATTGCAGATGCAAGAACGAAGATCGTGAGAGGAATTTCGAATGCAAAATTAAATCACGAAACAGAATCGTGATTGGAAACCAGATCACAAAAGTCATAAAAGATCGCACAACAATGAGGAACGATCGGAGTGAGGAACGATATCGGAGTGACGAACGAAACCAAAATGCAAATGAAGATAGGATGCGACTCAGAAGCAAGAACCGTAACCGATTCAAGATCATAGTGGTTTCAAGATGAAGAGAAATGCAATCAAGAAGTGAATAAGAGAAAAAACCAAAATCGTCACTCATGATTGATCTTGATTAACTTCTAAATCAAGAATCAATCAACACCGACAAAGAAAAAAAAAAGGGGGGGATCTGAAGTAAAAGTAGAAAAGGATTTTCTCAACCGAAAAAAATAGAAAAGAATTTAATGAAAAGGAAAACTAATAAGGTAATAGAAGAAAGCAACAAATTTATGGAGGATACCATGTTTGCTCTGATACCATGTTGAAAAACATGGCATCCATGGAAGATTAGAGAGAAAAGTTTTAAACTATTATATTAAAAGTGCTAAAAAGTTACAAATGAGAAGAGATGATTACAAATAGGTCTAGCATCTACCTTAAATACTAATAAACTAATGGGCCTTACTAACAAACTAATGGGCTTACTACCTATATTTTAATACACAGGTTTTAGAAAAGGCATTTAAAATTACACCTGCACCTGTCAACACTTGAGAAGCAGTGCTAGGCAGGATAATATTATGTTTATTTTACAGTACTATGTATCAAATTCCATCATTAGTAACTTGCCAATTCTTGAAATTTGAAGGCGTGTTGAAAAAGCAGCTTACCAGAATACTACAAACATTATTGCTTCCATGAACTCATGAACAGAAAGGAACCTAGATACACAATACATCCATTATGTATAACTTTCTTTACTCCACCCGATCATGCTAAGCATTTACAAATTTTCTCCTTTTGTTCGTCTGATGCACCCATTGGTGAATTTGAGGCAATTTCCTAAAGAACTTGTCCAGCTGATGCAAGTGTAGCACAATTATGATGAGTAATTACATGATATAATTCCTAACCATAATCAGTTTGGCTAAAAGAGTGTTACATACGGACCCACCTAACCAGAAAATTTAGGGCTGCATTTTAAGAATCCATCCATCAAATACATCTGTATGTATTCAGTTTAGATTTGGGGAAGTTCCAAATCTGTTTTAACAGTGAAACTTGATTCCTTAATTTGTGTTGTTTGACAACTCTCAGTCATATCAATTATCGGCTGTAGAAATTCTAAATTTCCAGTAGTGCAAAATCAAAAGCTAGTTTTTACTTTAAGGCATACAATCACTACCAAAGTGCAGTCCAAATTTTTCCACAAAATATACCAAATATTTTATATGCAGGGACAGACGGCCATAGTTTCTTCCAAAACATTTGCACTATCCATGGAAAGAAGTGATCTTTGATTCATGTACCACAATGAGGGAAACATTTTGTGGATAAAGAATTATGACAAAGTTAAGTTCTATATCAATCAACAGATCCATATCTACAACTTCGCCATACATTTTTAACAATTGAAGCGTTGATTTCACAATGCTACCCAAATTCAATACGTACTAAATGCAACAATTCCAATAAGTACTTACCAGGACATTTCTACTAGATTCCTCCAATTTTAGTAGCCGAATGCTCTGCGATATAAACTCAATAATGCAGCGAGGCCGATGTTTTGAATTCATGATCACTGCTAGATCATCTACATCTAGCAAATGTTGAAGATCTCTCTTTACATCTGAATTATACAACACATGACACTGCACTCAAATTATTCAAACGGTGAGTTTTACCAATCAACTACAACTACCATACTAAAAACCTCACTCTAAGCAATTTGAACAATATCACTGTCTTCCTTGTGAACTGTGATGTGGATAGTGCAATGTAATGTAAGTGGAACACTGTGACTTTTTTCTTTTTATTTGTAAAGAAAAAAAGTGTAAGCGGAAGTGGAAGTTAATGTAACGCACCTTTTGTTTTTTCTCCCTTTCCAGAGAAAAAGAGTTTATGAAGCTTCTTTTTTCTGCATTGCATCTGAATATGCATGTCGTTGTTTGTTTGAATCCAGATCCAAATCCGGATCTTGACCGCTCCAACTCTCACTCTGTGCAGAATCACCGTTTCCTGCCAAATGCTGCAAACAAGAACAAAAATCACAAAATTCATTTAGAACTCAGAAACAAGAGACTCAAGTTAGATTCGAGAGTGAAGATTACAGAATCAGGACTTGTATCGCCGCCATTTCTTCTTGAACCTGCTCGTCTCCACGATGATCTTCGTTGTTCTTGAATCGCATTTTTCAACAATCATTGAAAGAAATACACACTCACTCGTTGAAGTGGAGAGAACGAACCAAGAGAGAAAGAGAGAGAACCGAGAGAGAGAGAGAGAATGAACCTTGAGTAAGAGAGGGAGAAGCGTTGTGAGTGAAGGTGCTTGATTTCACCTTGAGAGGAACCGATCAATTTGGAAGCTAGGGTTTCGATTTGGAGGTTGAGAGTGAGAGTGGTGGTGCAGTGGAGGTTAAGGGAGGCGCGGTGGTGGCGGTGCAGTGGAGGTTGAGGGAGGCGCGGTGGTGGAGGCGCGGTGGTGGCTGAGGGAGGCAGGAGGTGAGCTGAGGAGAGTGCAGGAGGTGAGGTGAGGAGAGTGAGAGGCGTGAGAGTGAGAGGCGTTGTGAGAGTGAGACTGAGGGTGAAAGAAAGGATCGAGGAGATCCTTTTACATAAATCTCGATTGAAACGTTTGCCACGGCGTTGCGACGGACTGTCCGTGGCAAATTATCAACGCCCGTGGCAAATTATCAACGTCCGTGGCAAATCTTTACCAAACTTACTAAGGCTTTTCTCACGACAGATTCCGTGGCAAATCCGTCGCAAGTCCGTCGCAAATTGGTGACGGAATCAGTTTGTGGCAAAAGTTTGTGGCAAATCCAGTTTATTCTTGTAGTGTGATCAATCTGCATCTGATTCGTGCACAATGGGTTATGGCAAAAACACCATCGACATCACTCGGGACGAAACACCCCCATGCAAAAGGAGATAACCTGCATATTCCGGGTCATCTTCTGTGTCCCTCCCCCTAAAACAGATTAAACAAGAAAAGTAGTCCTTCATCGTGCTATTTTATTGAGCCATCCTTTTTAAAACATTCTGCAAACGAATCTCATATTCCATGTTTTTATCAGTTTGATTTTCCCAGAATTAAGCTCTCGATTTTTGGAATTATAAGACAAATCGTAGTCAAATTCATTTAACACTAAATTAAATTTCTAATAATATGCATTAAAACCATGCACTACAAATCTGGAACGTGCTTGATGACAAATTTAAAATACTTTTTCCCTCCTCCATTTAGAATACAAAATTATATAGTATTAATGACAAATTGAAGAGAAATTTTCCGCAAGTTGGAGAAATATAGGGAGAATGGACTCATCTCCGAATAACGGCACCGCTCAGGCCAATACTATTCGTCAACAAGTCTGCCAACAAAGAGCCAAGCCTCATGTTCTAGGTTATTCACATTGTCTATTACTTCCATCAAACTCAATATTTAAATACAGGTTGTTCTTGGTTGTTTATGATTATGGTCCTCACTACATAACTCTATACGCAGATTTTTCTGGTGCCAGTCAGGTTACTACAAACACCGAGTTTCATGCTCGGAGTCATATCACACAATTCAACACAAATGGTAAAAACGCATTTTGTTAAAATAGAGTCTCAAATTTGTTGAGTGAAGTACTATAAAAATTGGTTAATATTTATAAGTTTATAAAATGAGCATTGTGTAAAATGATTCCTTTAATCAATGAAGTTATGACTTTTAGTATTCTACGCATATTCAACGATACTAAATGTTGGGAATTTCTTGAAGGTGACAAAAAGGAGATCAGCCATGACGGTCCACCTCAGTTGGCGCCTAATGACAGTAATACAAACTCAAACGACACTTCAACTTTTTAGTTCGATGGACACTGTTATCGTAAAAATATGTTGTAATTGTGTATTCCCGCAGTGTAAAAACAGTCTCCAATCGCCGCCCCCGTGGACGGCCAAAGAAATCACAGACTAACGAAGAATCAGGTACATAATGAAATACATATGTTTCAGTTGCATTTCTCTTTTGTTATAGTACACTAGGAGTCTTTATTTTCTCACAGTTATATTTGAAATAACTAATGGATATATTTGATAAACAGGCTCGACCACGAATCAAACTTCAACTGATAGTTTGTCCGCCACTAGGGCTAAAATAAGAAGACTTCTGGAGGATATTCCAACATCAGTCCTTTTAGTGCAACTTCAATTATTCTAATGTATAATATAAATAAACTAACATATAATTTCCATGAATTGTTTATATCATTTTCGTCCTGGAAATCCAATAATCTACTATATAATTTATTTTCCCCTATTTCACAAAATACGCAGATTTGATCCCTGTATTTGTTTTTGTTCAATATTGGCCCCCATATTTTTCAAATAACTTAGATATAAATAAACTATATTTCAGCTTTTATTTCAATATTAGCCCTTTTCTATTTTTTGACAAAAATATAGAAAATTGGACTTTAGACAATATAGATGGTCCTTTTTTGGTTTACGTTGTCTATAGTAATTCAGTATGTATCTAAAAATAGCGACTTTTTAAACTATTCTAAATTCATAACCATTTTATATCTTAAAGTGGGAGTAAAGACGCAATTTTTTCGAAGCAAACACGTGTGCATCACATGAAACGACCGAAGGCGACAACCAAAAATTTTATAACGACCCAATCAACCAATCAAGCTGCTACGTTCACATAAAATATATACCCGTGCTGACACAAGTGTACATACTAGTATATATATATATATATATATATATATGTGTGTGTGTGTGTGTGTGTGTGTGTGTGTGTTTACAGTATATACTATATTCGACTTTCATATATCATGTTCCCATTTGTTTAGTTTTTATAATTCCTTTATTTAAATAATTAGTTATTGTTCTGTACCGTATCGATGAATCTTACCGATCCGAGATAGTTGGTAGGTGATGAGAGAGATCAATAATAGTCGACGTCCGAGGTTGATGATCCGAGATGAGATGGGGGGTACCTGTAGAGTCACTCCGATGCTAAAGTCAGTAGCGGAAGAGTAAGTGCAAGTTTATGTGATAATTTATGCGTACCTCTCTCCTCAGAGTAAATGCTGTATTTATAGGCTTAAGAGGCACTTAAGTGTGATCATCTGCACCATTCGTTGTGGAGGTGCATGACTAGGCCGTTGGATGAGTGAATATGGGCCTTAGTTGTTTGGAGGCCCAATTATTTTGTTTTGAGGAATGGGGGTGTAAATAGTATGCGTAAGTTTTCCCCGTAACAGTTGCCCCCCAAGTCGGTTTGACGTGTTGGGTTAAACTAGACTTGAAATATGTTGAGACAAATTATTTTATCGAGATTTAGAAGAGCCGAGCTTACTTTGTGCCGAAATAAAAGTAGTTGCCGATCTTGATGATTTAGAAAAGCCGAGCTTGCTTTGTGCGAAGTAAAAGTAATGCTTTTTTGGACAAAGAAATAAATGCTTATGTTGATTGATGTGACCGTTGCAGGAATCGAGGTGTCTTTTTAATGATGATTTCTTCGTTTTGTGTGCAAACTTGATTTGATTGAGTGCGTCGCTTCGAGAATGAACAGTGAGCCCACTCAGGATTACTATAAATAGAGGTGGGGGTAGGTCAAGAATTTCTGATTATAACGAGTGGCTACCCTCTGTTTGGTGATGGCCTCTTTAAGGGACGCGTGATCCCGGATTTCTTCCACTAGGTCTAGTTCTTCCCGTAAAGCTTGACCATTATCTTCAAGTGATTTTGGATTCAAAGTCCTCCAAGTTAACTCCCAAATTTCTACCGGGATGACTGCTTTACTCCCATAAGATAGTCGGAAAGGCATTTCTCCCGTGGAGCTTTGGGGAGTATTCTGTATGCCCATAAGACATAAGGGAGCTCTTCAACCCAATTCCCTTAGCATCGTCTAACCTCTTTTTCAATCCGTTGAGAAGTACCTTATTTGCCGATTCCACCTGACCATTCGTTTGAGGATGCTCTACTGAAGTGAATCGATGTTTGATTTTTAGATCGGACATCAACTTCCTGAATCCTTTATCAGCGAATTGAGTTCCATTGTCTGTGATTACCACCTCGGGTACCCCGAACCTGGTAATTATCTTCTTCCGGAAAAAATACATACAGTTCTTTGCACTTATAACAGATAATGGTTTGGCCTCAATCCATTTGGTAAAATAGTCTACTGCCACAATTAAGAATTTGATTCTCCCTGGGGCCTTTGGAAAAGGTCCTAGAAGGTCTATCCCCCCCCCCCCCATGCAAAAGGCCATGGGGAGGAGAGAGTTGTGAGACCGGTAGGAGGTGCGATATGAACGTTTGCATGGATCTGGCAACTCGGACATCTCTTCACATAATTCCTCGCATCGGCTTCAATGGTTGGCCAAAAGTATCCCGCCCTTAACGCTTTTCTGGTTAAGGACCTGCCACCTAAGTGTTGGCTAGAGATTCCTTCATGAATTTCCATCAACACATAGTCGGCCTCCTCGCGTTCTATACATTTTAACAAAGGTGAAGAGAGTGCTTTTTTATAAAGGTGTCCATTGAACACTGCAAAAGAATCTACTTTTCTTCGGACGATCTTGGCTTTCTCGGGATCGGAAGGTTCTAACCCTGATGTTATGTAATTTAGAATAGGAGCAAACCAAGTTTCGCTTTCACCTATCACGTACACTGATGAAATCGAGTGTAAGTCGTCTTCGATACTAGGTTTGTTGAGGATTTCTTGTATTACTGACCGGTGATTTCCCAGCGTCTTGGTGCTTGCTAACTTGGAAAGAACATCGGCCCGAATATTATTCGTTCTTGGAACGTGTTTTATCTCGGCAAAGTGAAATTGAGTGAGCAACATTTTTACCTGATTCAAATATTTTTGGAGAATTGGTTCTTTTGCTTCGTATTGTCCCCCGATTTGGGAGACGACGAGAAGTGAGTCGGTATTGAGACTCAAACGAGTGACTCGGAGGTATAAAGCCAAACGGAGACCTGCGATGCATGCTTCATATTCCGCTTGATTATTGGAGGTTGAAAATTTTGAAAGTGAGTGACAACTCTATAACAACCCCTGAAGGACTCTCAAGGATAATTCTGCTCCACTCCCCTTGGGATTGGAAGATCCATCCACATGGATTGTCCATATCTCATCTTCCGCTTCTGCCGAAGTCATTTCTGCCACAAAATCGGCTAGCACTTGAGCTTTCATTGCTGGCCTTGACTCATATTTGATGCCAAACTCGGATAATTCCACTGCCCATTTTATTATTCTTCCTGACAGATCCGGGCGATGCAAAATTTGCTAGATTGGATGGTTTGTTCGAACAACCACTTGGTGAGATACAAAGTAAGGTCGGAGGCGTCGAGTTGCTACTACTAAGGCCAAAGCAATTTTCTCTATTTTTTGATACCGGAGTTCTGGTCCTTGTAGTGCTTTGCTAACAAAGTAAACTGGACTTTGTCATTCTTTTGTTTCCCGGACCAGTACTGCTCCTAATGCCTCGTCAGATATTGAGAGATACAAATATAATACTTTACGAAGCTCAGGCCGGATTAATATTGGTGGTTCTGATAATACATTTTTTAGTTGGGTGAGCGCCTCATCCCGTTCTGTGGTCCAAACAAACTCGGATTCCTTTTTTAAGAGTTTAAAGAGAGGTAGTGATTTGAAAGCGGCATTCGAGATAAAACGAGACAGAGCTGCAATCATGTCGTTCAATTTCTGAATCTCTTTCTTTGTGCTTGGAATTTTCATCTCGGTTACCGATTTGCATTTGTCTGGGTTTGCCTCAATACCTCTTTCAGTGAGATAAAATCCCAGAAATTTTCTTTGACCCCAAATGTGCATTTTTCCGGATTTAGTCTCATCGTGTTTTTTCTTAACTCGACAAAAATTTCTCTAAGGTCCGTGACATGCCGATCTGCTTGTTTACTTTTTGCAATCATATCGTCCAAGTAAACTTCCACAATTCGACCGATCTGGTTCTTGAAGACTTTATTCATCATCCTTTGATACGTTGCTCCAGCATTTTTTAGTCCGAAAGGCATAACTCGGTAACAAAAATTTCCATGTTCCGTCATGAAGGCGGTCTTTACTTGATCGGGGGGGAACATCGGGATTTGATTATAACCTGAATATGCATCCATGAAGGATAATAGGCAAAATCCCGATGCGTGATCAACTAAGCGATCAATATTTGGGACCGGAAAAGCGTCTTTAGGACAAGACCTATTAAAATCGGTATAATCAATGCACATGCGCCATTTTCCATTAGATTTTTTAACAAGTACAGGATTCGAGAGCCAAGTAGTGTACTTGACCTCGTTTACAAACTCAGCTCTAACTAGATCGTCTACTGCTTTGGCTGTTGCTTCAGTCTTCTCTATATTTTGAACCCTTTTGCGTTGGGCAACCCACTTCGCATCAGGGTATATAGATAATTGATGACAAGCGACTTCGGGTGGAATGTCGGGCATATCTTCGGCCGACCATGCAAAGAGATCGGCGTGCTCTCTCAAGCACTGGGTTAGTTCTGTTTTGATCTCGTCTGAGAGCTCTGCCCCAATTTTGACAGTTTTTTCAGGGTCGTCTCCCAAAACTACTTTGACGAATTCACCATCTGGTTTTGGTCGTTCTGGTTTCTTCTCGGACTTTAGAGACGGTGTGCCATCATTTTCTTCTGCCGAGCTATCAGGGTCATACCGTGCATCCAAATCCGTCACATTGACTTCGGAGAACTTCATTTTATCGTCTCTTGTAGATGCTTCTTTTGATGTAAGTTTGGCTTCCTCTCTTGCGGCGACTTCACTTTGAGAAGTAGGTAATAACATCTTTTAGAGGATTCTAAATCGGCATTGACAGTTATAATTTTGTTACATTGTGAGTGAAACTTCATCTTCAAATGTACCGTAGAGGTAACCGCTCCGAGCTTGCCTAACGTCGGTCTTCCGATGATGCAATTGTAAATCGATGAACAAGGCAGTACCATGAATTTTGTCAAAACAGTTTGAGCTAAAGGTTCCTCCCCGAAAGTGACTCTCAAGTCGACATAACCCATTGGTCTAGTTCGGGATCCATTAAAACCAGAAAGATCTGTTCCGCGATAAGGGAATAGTTCCTTTGGTGAGATTCCGATCTTTTCTAACACATCAAAAAACATAATGTCACAAGAGATGCCTTTGTCAATCAGGATCCTTCTTATTTCGGTTTCAGCCATTACTGCCGAGATTAACAGCGGAATGTCTTCATTTACCTTCCCGTTCAGTAGGTCCTCGTCCCCAAAAGACAAAGGAGGACGAGTTGCTATAGTTTGGGCTGACGAGGTAGATGCTACACACTGAATTTCTTTCCATTTTCTTTTAATTGTCCTGGCTGTTTCTCCCTCAATCTCCCCACCTGAGATTACCATTACAACCGGTCGTCCCCTATGTCTCCGGGTGTCTGGCTCCTCTTTGTAATCTTCCATGATGTTTTTGCCTTTCACGTCATCAACGTTCTTCTCATGTTTGACGTCTTTGTCTTGCTGGTACGGTTTTTTGACGTACTGTCGAGCTTTCCCTTTTTGATAAGGTCTTCAATATCGTATTTTAACGCGCGTTGCAGCGATTTGTGTCATGGCCGGAACTTTGATGATAACGGTAATACTTGTTAGTTCTTAATCCCGGTCTTGGGGCAATAGGATCGGGATATCTTACCTGTTTAAACTCATTGTTCTAACATTCTTGATATTTTCTCCCAGCCACAAATGAGCTTGGCATAGTCCTGATGTCTTCCGAGCCGAGGTTTGAATTCCCTAGATGGGCCACCGATCTGGAATTTCCGAGAACTTTCTGTATTCGGATTTCCTCTTTCGGTCCGAGGCCTATTCTCTTTGGGGTGGTTGGCTCCGTTTTTGACAAAGAATTTACTTGCTTCATCGCCTTCCTCGTGAGCTATGTATTTCTCCGAAAGTCGGAGGAACTCCCCTAAGGTTGAGGGTTGTTTATGCTTACATCTGTTTGGAATAAAGTGCCTTTGCGCAAACCTTGGGATAGGAAATATAGACGAAAATCCTCGTTCAAACCATGTACCTTTCCTGCCTCAGTGTTGAACCTTGCGATGAAAGCTCGGAGAGACTCATCAACTGTTTGGTGTACTGCATGCAAAACCATCCATGACTTCGGCCTAACTTTGGAATGTGCAAAGCTTGCGGAAAACAGCTTAGAGAGTTGTTCCCAGGACGAGATTGAATTTGCCGGGATGTCCCTGAACCATAAACCTCCAGATTTATCAAGGGTGAGGGAGAAGAATCTACACATGATCTCACTGGTGTATGGAAATCACATACACTTGTGTGCAAGTATACACTGTCCAAAAACAAGTAGTAAAAAGATCGAACCCACAAAGATTGAAAAACTCACTTTTAAAATCAATATAAAGTAATAAAGTGTAAAGTAACTAAGTAACAAAATAATTTTGGATTTTGTTTGATGATCACAACTAAGTTAGAAAGCAAGGTACGAATGTTGATAGTGTAAAAGAGAAAAGCTAGTTGGAATGTCTTTATCAAGTAATTTACTTATAAGTGTTTGATGCAGTATGTGATGCAGCTGCACTGAATGCTGTTGCATTAGCTATGTGCCTTTCGGTCACTTTCTTCAGAGTATCATTACCAGCTCTTATGATCCTTGATCTATGCAGTAAAGAAAGGGGTGTCAATGCCTATCTTGCCTCCTAACAATTATCCAACTTGCTAAAATAAATTCACTCTTGTATTTTAAGTACCCACAATTATCCTATATGGACTATACTATCCTATCTCTAGGACTTAGCATGGTTTTCACAAAGTTTTCTTTATGTAAAACACTCACCCATATTAGTTCTTGAGTTCTTAATTGTAAGCCATTTCTGGTCATTTACAAATCTTACTTATTCTAAGTGATCAAGTTCAAAATAAGTTTGGAAAGATTATCAAGCAAGAACTAAAGTACTAACATACATACATGCATCATACTTACTTAAAAACTTATTAAATGATTAGAACATTCCAACTAAGAAAGGTTTAGCTAACAAGAGACATTGCAAGATATATATAAACTGAATAGACCATGTTTATATAATAGAATCACAAAAGAGAAACAACAAGAGAAAAGTTACAAATGTTGAAAACCTTTGTATGAAATCTTCTAGCAATGCACTAGCATTACTCCTTAGCACTATACAAACACTATGAAAACGAGTTAAGGAGGATTTGTCACTTCCTTCCTCTTCCTCTAAAAATATAAAAACTTACTATGTATATTGAAATTTTGATCTAACTTATGGATTGTGATATATTTCCAAATGAAGATGTGAGGTCCTTTTATAGCTTTCAAGAGAGGTGCTTCCTTCCTTCATGTTGAAGTAATCTTGAGTGGATCATAGTTGTATTTGCTTTTCAGAGGTTAATCCCAAGTTGAAATCTTTGACTTAATACATAGGGCGGTTCCATGGTGATAGAACATGTGTCCCTATGTTGGTGACTCTTCAAAGCTATGCCTATAGCTATGTGTGAATGGTAGGCGCCTACTATACAAGGTGGGATGGCATCAGAGAACCAGGCAGGAGGTCATCAATTGCAAGTGGATGCATATGAAACAGACTGCTTATTCACCAAGTAGTCTGATTTGATGCGAGGATCGGTCACGAGGAGCATTTGATGCAGATAGCATTGAGACTGCACTAAACAAAAACATCAAACATACCACAATATATCCAAAATGGCCTAATAATAACTATAACCATTCAAATCACTCAAGTTATCATATATCACACTAAATACTATATAAACTCTTTATTATTACTTGAAAGAGAGCAAATACTAAGTTTAAAGATATGAAATACTCTATATAAAATAGAGTTATCACTCACCTGGGGCGTTCCGGTATTGCATCATTGTTTCATAGTACTCTAAGTGAACATCGGGGTCTCCGAGTCCGTCATAGATTTTTATATGCTCCGGAGGTTTTTCCAAACCACGGGGAACAGGGAAATAATCTATTTCAGAAGTAAACGGTCCTCTTCTCGGGGCTGGAATTTCCTGTGCTCTTGCTTGGGTCGGAGGTTGTCGAGGCTGATACCTAGAACGGTGTTGCCTTTGCTCCGGGGTTCTTCTATTCTGGTGACGACGATGTTCTCGCCTCGGAGGTGCCTCCCTGCTTCTAGATAGTCGCCTTCGTGGTGAGGATGAAGCAAAAGATGAGTATTCCTCCCTAGTGTCTTCCGTATTTCCGGTGGTGTCCGAGGTTCTTCCCTTCCTCGTCTTCTCGGGGGGAGCGATGAAAGTGACGTCGTCTCGGAGGAGAACGATGTCGCCTTCGTGGCTCGCGTAACCTACTAAGTTCTTCGGGTTCTGCTATCGGGTTTACCAGAGGAGCATAACGTTGTGGAGAATTCTGATCTGCGATATCCCGAGCTCGGTATCCCGCGACTTCGGCTTCCAACTCTGATATCCGGAGGCTCCGAGCCTGGTCAGCTTCATTGTGTTGATTCAGAATTTGGACCACCATGACGGTGTCCTTTGGAGAACGGAAGAAGCTGCAGGAGGTGAGGGAAGTCGGGTACGAGCTGATCTTCTACGGTCGGCATGTTGATCCGGCATAGATTGAGTTACTGCTACTCCTTCGGGATTTCCCCCTAGACGGGGTTGATTATGAGCTGGTTGAACGATACTGGCCAAACGTAAACTAGACCTTAACTCGGGGGCCATTATTGATCAGAAAAGAAGGTGAAAATATTTTGAATTCAAGATACTCCCACTGTGGTCGCCAATGTTCTGTACCGTATATCAATGAATCTTACTGATAACTCATATTTATATGAGTTATTTATACTTATTCAAAGATAAATAGCAATAGTAGGTTGATTTTATTAGTTTTCTGTTAGTTATTGTTTCTTAGTTAGCTATGGGCTAAATTACGAGTTCTGTGCATTTTGGCACCAATTGGTGCCTTTGTGAGCATTTTGATGTTTCTTGTGTTTGTGCAGTAAAAGCCGAACGTCGCAACGTCCCTCATCACGTCTGAAGAAGGGCAGAAGAGCAAGAAAGAAATATCTCATGTGTGGCGCACAAGAATCGATGGTCAAAGATCTGGAAGTGCAGAAGATCTTCTCGCCACGACGCTACCGACGATCAGAAAGCAAGGCAGCAATGTCATTTCAGAAATATTTTATTTACAAGCAAGCTTGGTAGGTGGGGAATGACATCAGCAACATGTGACCTTTTTGGCTATTTATTGAAGACTTCTCTCTCTCAAAGATACACACACGCTCACACTTCAGAAATCACTCCAGCCCATCCCTTCATCATCTATCTTCCTCCATTTCAGAGAAAGTATCTTAAAGAAGTTCTGGACACAGACTTCTTCTTTTTACTTGTCTCAAACTCCATTTTTATTTTCTTCGCAAACCACTACTGTAAGGCTCAAACGTTGTGACGTCTCTACAGCGTACATGCTGAAGAGTTACTTAGGTGTATCTTTTGCACTTAGTGTCTTTTCTCCTATGTATATTTGGATTTTAACTCCTTATCTTTCTGTAAAGATGCTCACCATGAGCTAAACCTTTTGTAGTTGGGTTGTTGTTTTGCATGTAATGAATTTCTAGTTAAATGTTATGAAGTATTGACGCTTATATGTTTTAAATCTTTGCATGATAATATTTCCAAACTTGTTTTGAGGTTGGCCTCTTAAAATAGGTAGATTCATAGGTACAGACATGGTCTATGAAAAGAACTCAAAGATTTATATGAACGAAAAGGTGTACTAAAGACATTTAGGCATTTTTATCTAAGTCTAGACATAGAATGGATAATAGTTCATAGAACATTGCTGTGGGTACTTAAAATACAGGAGTGGGCCTACTTAGAACCTAGACATAGGACCTATTTGCACTTGAAACTCTGACGTTTTGTGACTGAAAAGCACAGCTCTTTTGCAACAGCGTTCAAACGTTATAACGTCTATACAGAATAGCATTTGTACGTAATAGCGTGTAAACGTTATAACGTCTGACTAGAAAGGATTTACTTGCATGCAGCAATCCAACTCTCTCTCATCCATATTCACAACCACTCATTGTTTACTTGCTTTATTTATGTTCTTAGTTTTAACATCAACTTTTAGTGCCGATTTGTTACTTGTTTCACTTGTGTTTTGAAGACTTGAACTTTGAAAGTAAACCAATCCTCGTGGGAACGATCTCTTACTTCTATCCACTTTATTACTTGTACGACGTGTATACTTGCACTGATATTGCGACTACAACACGAACGCAACAAGTTTTTGGCGCCGTTGCCGGGGATTGAAGTTAACTTTTATTGTTCAAAGGTATTAAAACACTAGTTGAAAGAATTTTACTGTGTTGTTTGTTGTTTCTGTGTGTGAACAGGTAGACGTTACAGCATATGGTTAGTTCCAACTCAAGCTCTAGTTCAACAGAACCAAGGAGTGAATCTGCGCCTGAATTCGATCCAGAACCTGAAAGAACCTTCAGGCAACTAAGGAGACAACAAAGGTTAAAAAGGAGACAGCAACAACAACAACAACAGCCGCCAATCATGTCTGAGGGTTTATATCCCAAGATTATCCTTTCCTTGACTGCTTCAGATGGACGAATTCCATTTAGATTTCAAAGAAGACAGTTTTCTATTGCAATATCATTTGCAATTACAATCAACAAAAGTCAAGGACAATCACTGCGTAATGTAGGTGTGTACTAGCCGACACCGGTTTTTTCCCACAGACAACTATATGTAGCTTTTTCATGGGTGACCTCTCGGCAGGGTTTGAAAGTTTTGATTGTTAACGGTGAAGGAAACTATGATCATAAAACATCAAATGTTGTGTACCATGAAGTTTTCAAGCATAGACTATAGGTGCATTAATTAAATTGTTTATTAGTTTTTCGATCAACAAGTCAATAATAATGGAGAACGAAACTGTGAATTGGAAGAAATGGTTTCATTACTGAGCAGTTGATACAAGAGAAGCTTATATACAGATGGATCTGTTGCAACTGAACCACTACTCTAACAGAATCAGTTGCAATGATCTCAAGCAAGAAGATGAGCTAAACTCAACTGAGTGAGATTCTAGAGTATACACATGCTCTAACCAAGGTTGGTGACAGCACAACCAAGGAAGAGTAACTAGAGTTACTTGGGTGATCAATGTGTGAACATGTGGCAGCTAGTTAACTTTTAGTAAACCAAATGTTACCACAAACAATTTACCAACTATTATTTACAATTTACTTTATTGTTCCTATTACTCCCCTTCAAATTGAAAGTGGAGAGGATGTAACGCCCAAAATAATTTAATTATTTAATTAATTAGGTTATTTAAGGCTTGCAACATTTAATTAAGTTAATTAAATAGTTGAGTTCATTTTATCAAAAAGGGGTCTAATCTATTTAAATAGGATACTTAAGTTGGATTTATTTTTATTTCAGGAGGTGGAATAAATTAATTGTAGAGGTGGGAATAAGGCCCAAGGGCCATTAATGGGCCCAATGTTAGTCTTAAAACTTAGGGGTTCCTAAACTAGGGTCTCATTTCCCTCATTTGTGAAAGAAAGAAAATAGAAGGATAGAGAGGAGAAGAAGAAGAACACGACGGCGTGAGGAGGAAAGAAGGAAAGGAGGAAGCTTTCTTGGTTTCTTGGTTGGGTAACTGAGATTTTGGTCTCAATCTTCCTCATTTCTTTTCCCCATTCCATTTCTTTAAGTTCTATGGTCTCATTAGTGTCCATTTTGAATTCCCATTTTTCACCCAAGCAAGGAGAGGGTTCGGCCTTGGCTGGAAATCAAAGGTGGGGGCTTCATTTGTTGATTCTTGGTGGTTGGTTGAAGCTTTAGCTTACTCAAGGTTAGGGGATTCTCCACTACATTTATAATAAGTTGTAGGATATGTATTATGTGTGGAATAGCTCTAGGAATGGCTTGATTGTGTGGTTTTTATGTTAATTATATGTTGATGTTGTATTTGATGTTGAAATGTGATGATACCATGATGCTTAATGTTGGAAATGAATGTGTTGTTGATTATGCATGCCAATTGTTTGTTTAAATGCTCAAATATGAGAATTTATGAGATTGGGTGAATTAAATGATGTTGAGTAATTGTCTAGTTGGGTGTTATTGAATTGAGAATTGAATTGTTGGATGAAAATGTGTTTGGGTTGTTTTGGTCAAGTGTGTTTCAAGGTGGGGGGCGCCAAAATCACATGAAAATGGCGCCTGGTCTAGGTAAAATGCACACGGTTGGGCTGTTGCTGGAAGGGGGGGCGCCATTTGCTAGGCAAAGTGGCGCCGAGAAATCGCCAGGTGGCGTGGTAGGTAGGTGGGCGCCAATTCCTTAGGAATTTGGCGCCTGGTGGAGTGATTGGGGGTGGCTCGGTGTGCAGGGCCGGTGAGGGCGCCAATTTCCCATGAATCTGGGCGCCCGTGCTCTCGGGTTGGGTCTTTGCGTGCGTGCTAAGGCTCGGTTTGTGCAAGGGGGCGCCAATTCACTAGGAATTTGGCGCCTGTGTGCGTGTCTTAGTGTGGGTGTGTGCTACAAGGGAGTGGCACGGTGAGGGGGCGCCAGTTTGCTAGAAACTTGGCGCCCAGTGAGCCAGTGTGTGTGTGCGTGCGTGCGTATGTTCAGGCACACGTGGCGCGGTTGCTAGAAACTTGGCGCTGTGTGAGGTGTCAGGTCTTCTTGTGGTGGCCGTGAGTTCATGCTGTATGGGCGCCAAAATGGCTGCCCCTTGGCAAGTTGAGCTTTATGGAGCCTAAGTGATGTTTTAGTCCCTAAGAATTAATTTAATCCTTGGTGTGACAAAATAGTCCCTAAGAATTAAATTAATCCTTGGAGTGACAAAATAATCCCTTAGTGTTTAATTAATCCTAATATGGCAACATAAGATCCTAAGTACCAAATTAATCATAAAGTGTCAAAATAATCCTTAGGTACTAAATTAATCTTTGGTGTGTCAAAATGGTCCTTAGGTGTGGAAGAGGTCCTTATGAGGTGGTTTGGTCCTTAGGTGGGATTTAATTTAACAAAGAGGTGGGTTAAATATTGATGTGGGCTTCGGCCAAAGAGGTGGGTTAAATATTGATGTGGGCTTCGGCCAAAGACGTGGGTTAATAATTGATGTGGGCTTCGGCCAAAGAGGTGGGTTAATAATTGATGTGATGTATTTATTGTGTTGTGATGCATTTGTCATGGTGTCACATAAATCATATGCATATAAACAAGGTGGTATGGCTTCGGCCAAAAATGGTGGTATGGCTTCGGCCAAAAATGGTGGGTGGCTTCGGCCAAACGAGGTGGTTGCCCGACGGGGTTATTGAGGTGGTTATGGATCCACATGCATTTTGCATACATGCATATACACATACCTACTTAGAGCTCTTGTTGATGCTTAATTAATTCATTATTGTTGTTTCTTGGGTTATAACTGAATGATAAATGTATTAGTGGTTGTGGATTGATGTTGCTAGATGCTCTTCTAATATAATGCTTATCTTACTTGTTATTATTTATGTAAAGAGACTCACCCTAGCATTTTTATGTTGCTCGCTCTCGTGGCGACACACGCAGTGATTCTGAGTGAAGGTGACCATGCCTTCTTGGGATTATTGTGTCGGCTCACGATTTAGTAACACCGGGGATGGGGTTTTAGTATCTTCATTTTATGTCATGTATTAGACGCGCTCGATTGTTTATTGAGTCTGTTAAACTTGGTTTTATTTCATTTGTCTTTGTGAACCATTTTACGGATTATTGTAATACTTAAAACAGGTTTTGAGGGTTCGTCCCATTTGGATATGATTTATATTTCACGCACTAGATGCGTTTGAATTTTAATATTCTTGATGATGTTTTTATTAAATGTAGCACTCTCTTTGAGGTGCGTGGAAAAGTTTTTTTGAAAACTCTGATATTTATTTAAGTTAATTAGCAAATATAGAATGGGGTGTTACAGAGGATGCCTCTTTGACTTTCTGCTTGAGATCCAATAATGTGGTTGTTGGCAGTGGCTTGGTTAATGCATCAACAATTTATCAAAGACTTTGTTGACTGAGTAAGCAATCTCAGGTCTTGTGAGTGTGAGATATTGTAGTGCTCCAACAAGTGACTTGTACTAAAGGGGATCAACTAATTTATCTGCACCAAATCTGCTAAGCTTGGTTGTTGAAGCCATTGTAGTGGTTATTCCATTGCAGTCTGACATGGAAGCTTTGTGTCGTAGGTCTCTGATGTATTTTATTTGAGTGAGCACCACAGACCCATTGGATTGGTACTTGAGCTCAAGACCAAGGAAGTATTCTTATTTGCCCAGGTGCTTGAGGGCAAATTATGTGTTCAACTTTCTAATGAGATCATGAATGAGATTAGTGGCTAACTCTGTGATCAGAATGTGTTGCGTCAAAGACACACTTAGAGCAAGTGTACTCTTTCACAGAAGTAGTATAAAAGATTATCGTCTCCACAGAGATTAATTAACAAGTACCAAACTAATCAAGATATTCTATTGTTTAGACGAACCAATAAAGTTGAGTGTTATAGAAACTAAAATAAAAAGAACTAATTAACAATAATTAAAATGCAATATTAAAGCAATGGAGAGAGACCTAGGGTCACAGTTTCACTTGCAAGCTTCGATTCCCTTATGTCTAATTCTACCTGAATTCCCTTATTCTATTTAATTACCAATCCCTTTACTAAAACTATTAATCCGTTTGGTCATTCGCGATTAATATTTTTTTTCCTAAATTAACCCTAGTTTGGTCATGCTAGAATTTAAATTCAAGAAAAGCATAAAGTGCAAAAAGGTTGAATGATTGGAAGACTAAATTATGGTTTGGTCATGCCCTAATTATAGCCCCAATTATCCTATAGGTCCACCAACTAATTGCAGTACGGTCGCTGATCAACTAATTGATTATGAACATGCAAAGGGTAGCTAATCCTAATTATGTGATAAAAACAATAGGACAATATTAATTGAAATAAAAACCGGAATTCAAAGGTCTCTAAATTGCAAGATCCACCTAAGACCCTAGAAGAGGACTTAGGTATCCATAGGTGTAAAGAACAATAAACTACAAATAAGATTCATGAAATACAAAGATAAAAAATAACCGGTGAATTAGAGAAAGTCTTTATCTATGTCTTCAATCTCCTCTTTCAGCTTCAAGCTCTCTCACGGTGTCAAAAACAGTACCCAAGTCTTCCAATTTCTCTCCTGTGTTGCCGTCAGATGGTGTTGTCTTTTTTATTCTCATAATACGGCTCTCCCCAATTCTAGGTGTAACACTTTCTTTTATAGGTGAAGCCTAGGATAACTTGATCACCAAGTTGCTTTCTTTCTTATTCTCCAAGTCATGAATTACGGACACTATTGTTTTCCTTTCTTTTAGCTCACGTGATCTCCTTCAATTGAATTGGCCATGTGTTTTTTATATATATATATATATATATATATATATATATATATATATATATATATATATATATATATATATATATATATATATATATAATTTAATCTTCCAAGTAGCTTTAAAAATACACTTTTCAATCTTTTTCATACTTTTTCTATTTCTGCAAAAATAAAGAGCAAAGTAAGTCAATGATTTATATAATTAGTAATAATTGTTCTAAAAGTGACCCAAACATATCTCTAAAAATGCACTAAATTGGAGCTTATCAACTCCCCCACACTTAATTTTTGCTTGTCCTCAAGCAAATTTTCTGGCTCAATAAGATTTTCAAATAAATAATAGACAGCCAAACAAGAAACCCAAAATTAGAAGCACAATGACAAACAATAGGCAATATAGCACATATGAGGTGTCAAAAGGTTGCTCAATTAGAGGCTCATGTCCCTGAAAAATACATTTTTGTGACCAAATGCACTCGCTCACAATCTCTCTAAGTGTTTAGGGACTAGTGAAAATATACACTCAAGTTTCCACAAAATGCACAATACCATAAGTTTGTAATTTGACCAAATCTCCACTAAATAGTTCACATGCATGCAAAAGATGGGGTTTCATGGGTTATAATGGGGCTAGGGTGAATTCATGCAGGGTAGGAAATAAGAAGAAATGTATAATCAAAGGGCTAAAATAAACAAGAAGCAAATAGTAACCTTTGTAACCAAATATGGAGCTCCTATCTATTTTACAATTTTCATCCAAACTCCAAATTGATTTCACTTTGATTCTTCACTCTTCTTCTATTGAATCAACTCTTTTTTTTTCCATTGCCTCTTGAATAGACTCTTTTGTTGTTGTTTTTTTATTTGCCCTTTGGCTCTTTCATTCTTTTGATGTGCCTTTTCCTCCTTCTTGCTTTCTTTTTTTTTCAAATTATCTTTCTATATTTCTTTTTTCATTTTTTTTCTTAGGAGGAAAAGGTAAGTACATGAGAACTTCTATTTTGTTTCTTTTGTAAGAAAATATTCTTGTAGGCACATGATTCACTACTTTTTTTTTTCATCCTAACAAGATAGACGACTAAAGTAGAAGACAAAATTTCAGTCCTGACAATACAGAGCACTAAAATATAGGATGTAATTGTAATTTTCAATAGTTGCTCCACATTTAATTCCAATTGGTTACCAAAAAAAGAAAAAGAAAAAATTATATCTGGGTACCAAAGAAAAAATATAACAATTAGGCTCAAGGGGGGCAACTAATGGATAAATTCAACAAACAACTCTGGGACCAGAAAAATACCTAAATTCCCCAAATCTTTTTACATGATGCAAATCACTTTTCGCCTTGAAATGGTCAAAAGACAAATTCTAGAATGTAGCAAATTGGGAAACACACTCATAGAAAGAAAAGGGGTAAAAATTTATGATTTAGTAGCAATCCCCTTATACAGGCTCAGATCTCACATTTAGAAGCTAGTTCACAAAAAGTACTCAAGAGGAACAAATGCTAATTATCAGCTTCCTAAGGACATCCTCACAGTTACAATTAAGCACAAGTCTGTCAAGTAAATAAATTATGGGATCCCCTAAAGGCAAAATCTCTATTTTTTCAATTTAAGCATAGTTCATGCAAAACAAGCCAGAAAAATGCTATCAACATTTATAGTGGGTATATGCATTAACAAAGATCAAGTGACAACATATAATATCCTCCCCCACACTAGCATGAAGCATGGTCCTCAATGCAAAATATCAAATTAGCACAAAAACAAATAAATGAGAGAGAGAGATAGAGTAAGAGTGACTTCCCTGAGAGAGCTTTGCAAACTGAGCTAATTCCTAAATAAAATAAAATAAATAAATAAATAAACAAACAAACAAAAGTGAGAGAAAATAAAACACAGGTTGCCTCCTACGAAGCACTTGTTTAACGTCCCGAGTCTGACGGTAACCCTTCCTCAAAATGCTTCACACGCTGACCATTGACCTTAAAAGTGGTACCATCTTCATGAGATACCTCAAGCACTCCATAAGGAAAAACTTGAGTAACAGTGTAGGGTCCATACCACCTTGAGCGCAACTTTCCTGGAAAAAGACGCAAACGTGAGTTATAGATTAAAACTTTCTCACCAACATGGAATTCACGCTTTGAACGCGCTTTATCATGCCACTTTTAGTCCGCTCCTTATATAACTTGGCATTCTCATAAGCTCAGAGGAGACTGAGCTCATCCAATTCATTGAATGCAAAGAACCTATTTTCACCGTAAGTCGAGCATCAAAGTTTAGAAATTTTAAAGCCCAAAGTACATTACGCTCTAATTCAACAAGCAAATGACATGCTTTTCCAAAAACAAGACGGTAAGGAGACATCCCAATGGGGGTTTTAAAAGCAGTTCTATAAGCCCATAGTGCATCATCAAGTTTCAAAGACCAATCTTTTCTTGATGCACTAACTGTCTTCTCTAAAATCCTTTTTAACTCTCTGTCTGAAATTTCAACTTGTCCATTGGTTTGTGGGTGGTAAGGTGTTGCTACCTTATGAGTGACACCATATTTGCTCAAAATATTTTCAAATTGTTTATTGCAAAAATGAGTGCCACCATCACTAATAATTGCTCGGGGAGTGCCAAACTGTAAAAATATTTTTCTTTAAAAATCTCACTACTACCCGAGCATCATTAGTGGGTAAGGCTACAGCTTTCTACCCACTTAGACACATAATCTACAAAGAACAAGAATATATTGATTTGAAAAAGATTTAGGGAAGGGCCCCATAAAGTCAATACCCCATACATCAAATATCTCACAAACCAAAATATTGTTTAAGGGCATCTCTTGACGCCTAGAAATATTGCCACTCCTTTGACAACTATCACAAGCTTTCAAAAATTCATGAGCATCTTTAAATATAGTAGGCCAATAAAAACCACATTGTAAAACCTTATATGCAGCTTCTATTCAGGGCCAAAGTGGCCACCTACCTCTTTAGAATGACAATGCTCAAAGATAGAAGTTACCTCATTCATAGGCACACAACGCCTTATTACCTTGTCTCCACATACTTTAAACAGGTAAGGGTCATCCCATAAGTAGTGTCTAGCATCAGAAATTAATTTCTTCTTTTGCTGAAAAGAAAAATCAGGGGGAACAACTTTACCCACCAAGTAGTTGACAATATCTGCAAACCAAGGAATAGTAGAAATAGCTAAAAGTCTCTCATCAGGGAAAACCTCCTTGATCTCCCCATCATTTGAGGCCCGTGATCACACTATGGTCGAGCCTTGAGAGGTGGTCACTACAAAGTTCTCTCGAGCCTTTCTTATCTCTAATCTCCAAGTCAAACTCTTGTAATAATAAAATCCACCGATTAACCTGGTTTGGCATCCCGCTTTCCAAGCAAATATCTAATAGCAAAGATGATCAAGATAAACAATAACTTTAGAAAGAACAAGGTAATGATGAAACTTGTCAAATGCAAATACTACAGCTAGCAACTCTTTCTCTATGGTAGTGTAATTTCTTTGAGCATCATCAAGAGTGCGACTAGCATAGTAAATGGTATAGAATACCTTATTCTTTCTTTGCCCCAAAACAGCCCCCACAGCAGTATCGCTAGCATCACACATAATTTCAAATGGGAACGACCAATCGGGGGCAACAACAACATGGGCACTAATTAATTTTTCCTTTAAACAATTAAAAGCCTTCAAACAAGTGTCAGAAAAATCAAAAGTGGCCTTCTTAACCAAGAGGTCAGTCATAGGCTTTGCAATTTTTGAAAAATCTTTAACAAACCTTCTATAGAAACCAGCATGGCCTAAGAAACTACGAACCCCTTTAACAGAATTGGGTGGGGGCAACTTTGCAATTACCTCCACCTTCGCGGGATCGACTTCAATGCATTTAGTGGACACTTTGTGTCCCAAAATAACGCAATCTTGTACCATAAATTGGCACTTCTCCCAATTGAGCACTAAATTAGTATCCCTGCATCTCTGCAACACTAAATTCAAGTTATGTAAACAATCCTCATAAGAAGATCCAAAAACAGTAAAGTCATCCATGAATATCTCAATGCATTTTTCAACCAAGTCAGAAAAAATAGCCATCATGCATCTTTGGAAAGTGGCAGGAGCATTACATAAACCGAATGGCATCCTTTTATATGCAAATGTTCAATATGGGCAAGTAAAAGTAGTTTTTTCTTGATCCTCAGAAGCCACTGGTATTTGCAAATAACCGAAATATCCATCCAAACAACAATAATAATCATGTCCTGCCACTCTCTCAAGCATTTGATCAATAAAGGGAAGGGGGAAGTGATCTTTCCGGGTGGCATCATTTAATTTTCTATAATCAATGCACATACGCCACCGGTAGTTTTTCTAATCGCAATTAATTCATTTTTATCATTTTCCATCACAAAGAGTACCTCCCTTTTTAGGAACACATTGAACAGACTTACCCACTTACTATCGTGAGATAGGATAGATGATACCGCATCAAGAAGCTTAATTACTTCCTTTTTTACCACCTCTTTCATGTTAGGATTAAGGCGGCGTTGAGGTAGTGCTCGAGGTTGGTATTCATCATCCATGTAGATCTTGTGAGTGCAAATTGAGGGACTGATGCCTTTTATATCATGAATTGACCATCCAAAGGCCTCTTTGTTGGCCCTTAATACCCTCAAAAGCTTATCCTCCATGGTGTCTCACAAATCTGCAAATAATAATAACAGCAAAGAGGAAGGGGTGCAAGAAAGCATATTTTACATTTGAAGGAAGAGGCTTTAATTCAAGCTCGGGAGCCTCTTCAATTGAAGGTTTGGGATTTGGAGTGTTACCCCATTCCAGTTCCTCAAATCTATGGTTACTACAATATTTTTGAGGGTGGTGAGCCTGCAAAAACATTAAGAACTCTTCTTCCTCACCACCCTGCAGCATGCCAAGTCCCTGTAAAGTAAGTACTTTTTCTAGAGGATCCTGAATTCTAAAATCATCAAAATTGTCAGAGGTAATTACATCATTAATATCTCTAGCTTGAATAAAATTACAAGAAGCAAATGAGGAAGGATTTTTTAATGAATTCAAGACTTGAAATACAACTTCCTCATCTCCAAGTCTCAAAGTCAATTTTCCCTGCTGAACATCAATTAAGCTTTTTCCTGTAGCTAAGAAAGGACGCCCCAAAATAATTGGGACTTCCTCATCTTCTTCCATATCCACAACAACAAAATCAGCAGGGATGTCATACCCCAATTTTGTCCGACTTTTCGAAATTAAATAGAAAAAAAAAAAATTGGTAAACCCCAATATTGACAGGTGTTTTTCTCGTTTTTTAAAAGAGCTCAAAAATATGTGCGCACGTGTTTGTCGTATGAGAATTACGTTAATCGCGAGTATCTTTCGAAATTCGTTAGTAATTTAGCATTATTGTGTGGTTATCATTATCGTTATTGGTATTAGTAGTTATAAACAAATAGAGAAACACCAAAAATAACCAAATAGTTAAACTTGCCTAAATCTTTCTTTATTATCATTAAAAATAATACAAAAGTAATCTTTATTGTTTGGAAAAGTTTATCCTCACTCATTTGCAAACTCAATGTGTTCCAAGGCCCTCAGTTTTTCACATCAATAGCTCATTTGTATTTCCTTCAAGAAAAAAAAAAGGGCATTGCTTCTCATCCATTCCATGATAAAAGACTGAAACAGTTCATCAAAAAGTTTTTATATCATGCTTTAACCAATGTTAACTCCCTGTGAAGCGTTCTTCTAGTAAGTATGCATACCATGTGCAGTGTCTCTTGTTTGAGTAAGTCAATTTCCTTCATTTATCATCATTCCCCATCCAAGTCTAATCCCGCCCCGTCCACCCCTAAAGCGCATATCCTCTCCCATCAGTGCATAACTTGACTTTTTGGTCCATTCTTGCTAACACTTTAAGTCCTCCATGCTGGGGCAATTCTGTGATCACTAATGTTCCTTGTCAGTATCATATTCCTTTAGTGCAAGTCTTTCTAAAAAAAAGTATATAATAAAATAATAAATAAAAAAAGATAAAATAAGCTCGCTAGGTTGAAAACCCGCAAAGGGCGGCCTGGGCAAAAAAAAAAAAAAAAAAAAGAGCGCCCGGTGGATTGAAAACTCGCAAAGAGCGGTCCAGGTAAAATTAGGGCACAAAAAAAAAGAAGGAAAAAAGAGCAAACACATGAAGATAGATAAATTATTGTCCTAAAGTTAAGTCTTACAGAAATAAGCAATCGGGATTTGAAATGAAGTTTGGTCATCTCTCCATACCCTCAAAAACCTAAAATCCCAAAAAAAAAAAAAAAAAAAAAAAAAAAAAAAAATCCATTTCCTACCCATCTTATGCCAAGAAAAGCCCAATATATCCCCATCAACCTAGACGAGGGTTAATCCCACATCAAAGATGGTATATCATTTTCATCCAAGTCAAAAGGAAAGGAAATTCACAAAGGAGGGGAATGACAAAATTTCAAAAAGGAGAATCCCCAAAACAAAGAAAGGAAGATAAAGGGAGTATAAATTAAGAGTCAATACATTTTGTCATGAAGCATAAGAGCTCCCCTTCCAAAAATGCCCTCAAATTCAATGGGTTCAATCATTTCCCCTTTCAAAAAAAAAAAAAAAACCTCAATTCATTGGGTTTAACCATCTTTTCTTTCATAAAACCTTCCAGCACCTCATCAAACCTAATAACCATTTCCTTCATAAACCATTGACCATCGGCCACAACCAAACAAGACCCATTCTCCCCATCAACCCCAAACACTTCATTAAGCTCAATCATCCCCTTCTCCACATCACAACCCTAAGAAGTCCATTCCGATCAATGACTGATTGCTTTCGTTTTCTCAAGTTTTAATCTTAGGACAAATAAGTTTATCCATTTACGACGTGTTTGCTCAAAAAGAAAAAACAAACAAGCAGAAAAAAGAAAGCTGCTCAAAAAAAAAAAAACAAACAAACAAACAATCAAAGAAGGACTTGCACTCCAAGATGCATTCATGTTGCATTAAAACAAGGTTTAGTGGTCACCAAGTGGAGCCTCTCCTCATACCAAAAAGTCAAAACTTTCATTGCATTTGAGTTGTTCTTAAAGAGAACCAAAAGTGTGTACTAGGGGGCATTCCCTTCGCCTCTCACTCCACTCAACTTTGGGGAGGTTTGTTCATTGCCCACCCCATTCATATATCACCCTCAGTTCATAACCATCACCATAACTCTGTTGCCTTTCACAACCTCACTCAAAGAAACCATTTGAAATGTCATTCGAAAGTGGTGCAAGTGCGTTCCCATTCCTTCACCTCATTCATTTCTATAAAACCTCACCGGGGCAATCTCTCAACTCACTATCCTAAACAAGGTCTGGTCATTCTAATTGGGGTAGCTTTGTCCTTGTTATGACTGGGGCAACATCAAACTTTATGGGTTGAGACAAAATCTCTTTTGCTCCACCCTTCATTTCAAAACCCGAAGCATTCCCAATTCATCATCTTCTACACCCCTAGTTGTTGTCACCACTAGCCAGGGGCAAGCTATTCACTCATCAAATACCCGAATTGGGGCAGTCTTGCATCCCTTGGTCCCTCATGAGTGTCGGCAACAATCATGTCTGTCATCCCTTCACTTATCATACATGTTCTAAACCAATCCCAAGTTAACTGACTCACTCATTCACATTTGCACTCCTATGCATGCTTACTAGACAATGCTTCAAAAAGAGAGAACACAAGTTGATTACGTGATATCTAAAATTCAGTCATCATGGAAAGAAAGAGAAAACAAGTGAGGTTGTTTGTAAATAAAAACCTTGAGACCACCGGAGTTTGAATCAAATTCAATTTTTCAACAGAATGGTCAATAATCATCTCAACTCCTTGCATCCAAAGTCTAGCATCTCATCATCACAGAAATGTTTACCTCATGCATCTAGGCATTTCAATCTATTCATTATGGCATATGCATTAAAGCATTACATTTGCATCTTCACATTTTGTGCATTCATCACAGAGCAAAAAGAAAAAAAACGGTCCACGTCAGTTGCACCATATTAATACTTGCATTTCGTAGAGGAAAATAGTAAAGAAGAAAAAGCAGAAATCTTTTGATTGCATTGGCATCATATTAATGTTAGCATTTCCATAAAAGAAAAAGAACAAAAATCATTGCATCAAACATCAAAGCATTGCATCATATTAATGTTTGCGTTTCATAGAAGAAGCAGAAAAGAAACAAACAGGAGTTAGAATAGGAGCATTCCATTCATCAAAGCATCAATCACCGCATACACTTGCATTCAAACATCAAAGCATTATGTTGATATTTGCATTTCATAAACTACAGAGAAGAAGCAAATACAAAAGAACAAAAGCATTCCATAATATTCAGGACATCAATCATGGCATATGTTTTCATTACATGTATCATTCATTGCATTGCTAAGCAAAATGCGAACGAACACAAGATGTTAATCCTCATGCCTAGTTCCAAGAATCAGCACTTCAAGTGTCAGTCTTCAATCTAGTTCTCAAGTCAGTCATCCTGGACTTGTCAGTCTCAAAATCTTATTCCCAGTCACTCCTTCAGTTCGGAGTTCAAAGGCCCTCGGGTCCCAAGTGTTCATTTACTGTTTTCTCAGCACGCCAAGTGTTCATTTACCGTTTTCTCAGCACGCCAAGTGTTCATTTACCGTTTCCTCAGCACGCCAAGTGGTCATTTACCGTTTTCCAATCAGCACGCCAAGTGTTCATTCACCGTTTTCCAATCAGCACGCCAAGTGTTCATTTACCGTTTTCTCAGCACGCCAAGTGTTCATTTACCGTTTTCCAATCAGCACGTCAAGTGTTCATTTATTATTTTTGCATCAGCACGCCAAGTGTTCATTTACTGCTTTCTTTCAAACAAATCGAGAATTCATCATCCCATCAAACATCAAAGCAATACAGTTGCATCACATCAATACTCGCATCTCATAAAAAAAAAGAGGAAAGCTAAAACATCTCATGTCATTCATCATTTCATGTTATTCATCATTTTATTTCGCATAATAGCAATATTCGCATTTCATAGAAAAAAGGCAAAGAAGAAAAAGTTTTCCATTGCATGTCATCTGCCATTTCATCAAAACATAAGAGCATTACATATCATCAAACACCAAAATTTTGCATTCGCATACCTGCACTTCATAAAAAGAGCAAAAGAAGAGAAGCTAGAAGAAAGAGAAAAAGAGCAAAACAGAAAAAGAAACTCATGCATTACATTCACAAAGCATAAAATCATGCACTCATCAGACATAGAAAATAATAATAAAGTAAAGAAAAGAGAAATTCAGGCATTTGCATTACATTCATCATAAGAAAAGAAAAAGAAAATGGCAATCATGGCATTTGCATTGCATGCATTGTTTCGCTTTTTCATCGCATGCACAAGTGAGAGAGAGGATAAACACCGCAGTGTTAATGCTCGCCTTCAGATTCCAGAAAATGCTCCCCCAAGTTGGGAGTTCAAAAAAAAGAAAAAGAAAAGAGAGAAACAAAAAGAGAAAAGAGAGCGCCAGCGCGCATTGCGGATTGAGCCCGGAGAGATCATCGCTCCTTCTCGCCTGTGTCTCACATCGCACGAGTTAACGCGATGGACCGCAGCCCCATGTGAGGTTCAACGGAATAGTTGTATCACCTAAGATACACGGACGCCGTGCATTGATCTCAGTATATCGATTCCGAGTCGATAACGATCCCCGGCCGCTCGAAAAGGCCAACAGATGCGTGCTCTCAAAGCCACGTGCAAACTCGGATTCATCAAGAGTTCGTTTAAGGATTACAGGTTTAGGCAGCCTGGGCATTTTACCGCTTTCCGCACGCAAGTGCTCATTTTTTACCGCTCTCGCACGCAAGTGCCCATTTTACCTTTTCTCATCGCGACGTCGGTGTTCATTTATCAAGCTGCATTGACACGAAAGTGTCTATCTTTTCGAAAAAAAAAGAAAAAAGAAAAACAAAAAAAGGAGAGAGAGAAAAAAAGAAAATTAGGATTTCCCCAGGTGGACAAAATTGGTATAATTTCTGAATTCTTTATTTCTATTTTATCTTTGAAATATGTCTCGGCCAATTCATATTTCTTGATAAAATCCAAATAAAGAGGGGCAGCTGTCATACCCCAATTTTGTCCGACTTTTCGAAATTAAATAGAAAAAAAAAAATTTGGTAAACCCCAATATTGACAGGTGTTTTTCTCGTTTTTTAAAAGAGCTCAAAAATATGTGCGCACGTGTTTGTCGTATGAGAATTACGTTAATCGCGAGTATCTTTCGAAATTCGTTAGTAATTTAGCATTATTGTGTGGTTATCATTATCGTTATTGGTATTAGTAGTTATAAACAAATAGAGAAACACCAAAAATAACCAAATAGTTAAACTTGCCTAAATCTTTCTTTATTATCATTAAAAATAATACAAAATTACATGTTTTTTACACATCAAGAAATAAAAATAATATAGAAAATTTAAAGGCAAAAGCTAAACAAGGCAGCGACTTGTTGTTATTGTCGCAGCTCATGAAGCTATTTTGAGAATGAAGCTAAATACTCCTTCCCCTTGTCCCCTTGTTTGTTTTCTACCTTGAGCAAGAACAAACCATGACTTTTGCAAAGAACCACCTCCACCCCTTTGTTGGGTCGGGTGCTGCACCTACTCCCTTGGTCTCCCATGAGTTTTGTTCCCCTACTCAAATACCACACCTACACCACACCAAATCCATATATAAATACAGTCATACACAAAGAACAGGGGGGGCAGATTGTAGGAAAGAAATAAACACATACAGACACAAAGAGAGGAAGAAAAATAGCAAATAGAAAACACAAACCAGAACGCATAAACAGCAGAACACAGCCATACACACAGAGAGAACAAATACAGAGAGATAGAATTGGTTGTAGGGGAGAACAAAAACACAAAACAAAAAAACTCAGAACCAGAACCAGACCAACCTCAAACACCACCGCAAGCCACCGCGACCTCTGTTATCACCACCACCAAAAAACCCACAGAACCAAACCACCCCTATCACCGGCGTCTTTCCCCTTCTCCGCGTTTTTCTTCTTCTTCCACTCAGTCGCTCTCCCTCTCTCCACCATCCTCGCCGGAAGTTTTCCCACCACTGCCGTCGCCTCCGTCACCACGCCACCCTCTTTCTCCCACCGTCGCGAGCCCTCCACACCGGCGTCGGTTCTCTCTTCCGTCCCAGCACCTTCGCCATTACACCGTAAATCGCCGCGCCACCTCCTCTCTCTCCGGTTCGCTCTCTTTCTCTCTCTCTCTCTCTCTCTCTTCAAAACAGGAGAACGGCGCTGGAGATTAAATGAATTAGGGTTCTCCCCCTAATCTCTTTCTAAATATACACTAAATATACACTGTTAGTACATAGTTGTTTATTCTGTTTGTTTTAAATTCAGTTTATTATTCCCACCCCCTAGCTTCATTACTATAACATCCCCCAATTCAAGCTTTTTTTTTGAACATGGACCAGCTCAACAAAAAAACGAGTTGGGCTTTACCAAGTGCACCCCCCTGTTTATGTTATCCCCTTTGCTGCTAATTATACCTCGTTTTGCTATTTCACCCATTTTCTCGTTTTTACCTAATTCTCAAGAAAACCAATTGCTCTTAAACAAAAACTTATACATAAATATTTTCTTCTAAAATATAAATAGGGGATTAGGCCGGTTGTACAACTAGCCTAATCAGCGTTCTAAGACGAATGAGCTGTACAGTTCAAGAACCCTAGAATACCTATTCTAAAATCAAACGATTGTTAGTAGTCTTGCGAAGCCTTTGCTTGCATGATTATTAACAATGAGGTACTAGTGGTCATCACTTGGAGCCTTTGCTCAATTGATCACCGTGAATGCCTAATTTTCCTAAAGATTTTCACCAAAATCAAACGTTGTTAGTAGTCTTGTGAAGCCTTTGCTTGCATGATTATTAACAATGAGGTACTAGTGGTGATCACTTGGAGCCTTTGCTCAATTGATCACCGTGAATGCTTGATTTTCCTAAAGATTTTCACTAAATCAAAAACTTTGTTAGTAGTCTTGCGAAGCCTTTGCTTGCATGATTATTAACAATGGAGTGCTAATGGTGGTCACTTGGAGCCTTTGCTCAATTGATCATCATGAAAGCTCGATTTTCATAATCAAACAAGAACTACGTAGCTTTGAATTCTCCATCGCACCGGGAGATACGTAGGAGCGAGAGGCTAATTCTCGTCAAGCGCCAAAAATAAAAATTTTCATTAAGTTTTCCCATTCATCTTCAAACAAGAAATAAATAGGCAAATCTAGGTATTTTTCAAATCAAACGTTAAAACCACACATTTAGTTAGAGGTTCCCTTTCGGTAAAAAGGACGTGTGCGGTGCTAGTACCTTCCTCACACGTAATCGACCCCCGAACCTATATCTCTAGTTTTCAAAAGACCATCCGCCTTGTTCAAAAGACATTTTTTCAATGTTTTGGTCTTTAAATTAAAATATTGGTGGCGGCTTCAAACTTTTTCCATGTTGTACGTCGAGAAACCCAAACCGGATTTTTCGGGGTGCAACAAGGGAAAATAAACTTATCAACCTTAACTAAGACATCTTCCACCACTCCACGGGGGTGGGCAATGGATCTATCAGCTAGGTGCAAAGTGATGTTAGTAGGATGGGGTTCCTGCAAACCAAGCTTTCTAAAAACAGAAAAAGGCATTAAATTTATACTTGCTCCTAAATCACATAATGCCTTTTCAAAATGCGAGTTACCAATTGTACAAGGGATAGTAAAACTACCTAGATCTTTAACCTTAGGTGGTAACTTTTTTAAAACTATAGCAGAATATTCCTCATTAAGCCTAACTGTCTCAAAGCCTTCCAACTTCCTTTTGTTAGAAATAATTTCTTTTAAAAATTTGGCATATTTAGGCATTTGAGCAATAGCTTCAGCAAAAGGAATGTTAATATGCAATTTTCTAAATATTTTAAGAAATCTAGCAAACTGCTTATCATTCTGCTCATTTTTAAGTCTTTGAGGATAAGGAACATTTACCTTTGCTTGCTCATATTTCTCCCTTTCGTTTTTGCTTTCCTCGGAAGTGCTCCCCTCAGTAGGAGCTTGTATTTCTTTCTCGGGCGCCCGCCCATCTTGGTTGTTTTCTTGAACCAGCTCCTTGCCACTCCTAAGAGTGACAGCCTTGCAATGCTCATTTCTTGGATTAGGCTCAGTTTGGGTAGGAAGTGAGCCTTGAGGTCTTTGAGATAACATAGCAACGATACTTGCAAGTTGACTACCTATGGCTCCCATTTGGCCTTCCAAGCTTCCAATTCTATCTCCAAGTCTTCCTTCCAAGCTTCCAATTTTCTCATTAAGTTTTCCCTCTAGGCTTCCAATTTTCTCATCATTGGTATCTAGCTTCTTATCCTCTTGTCTTTGCACATGTGGAGGCTTATAGGAATTTGAGTTTTGCCCCTTTTGTTGTACTCCCCAAGAGAAATTTGGGTGATTTCTCCAACCCGGATTGTAAGTGTTTGAATAAGGATCATTTTGGCTCCTATTGGAATTCTGAACATAATTGGCCTCCTCAGTTGAAGCAGTTGGTCGACCCTGTGCTTTTATAAGATCTTCAATAGATTGCAACCTCTCATCAGTCATGTCCATGTAATTGGCTAGAGACCCATGCATGGATGTCCAACCTTTTCCATGTATCTAACTAAAGAATCTTGCATACCAGGTCTTAACTCACTTTTCTTATGGCCAAGATAGTTGACTTCTTCAGATAGACCTCCCCAGATATTATCTGTGTTGTCGCTAGTGGAGGGAACTATGGGAGAAGATTGAGCTTGTGCCTTCATCAAAGATTGCATCTGCTTAGATAGGGCATCCAACTTTATGTCAATACTAGTTTCAGCTTCCACCTTGTACATACCAGCTGCTTTCTTAAGGTGTCTATCAGTTGTCTCCCATTGGGCATTATCAGTTGCTATCTGTGCAATTAAGTCGTATACTGTTGCAGGCTCCCCATTCAATAGAGAGCCACCACAAGCCATATTAACAATTCCCCTGTTTTGAGAAGATAATCCGTTGCAAAAGTATTCAAGTAGTTGCCACTTCTCAAATCCATGATGAGGACAACTTCGGAGTAAGTCTTGAAACCTTTCCCAAGCCTCATGTAAAGATTCTTGCTCGAGTTGGGCAAAGCTGATTATTGCACCTCGGATCTTAGTAGTCTTGCCTGGAGGAAAATATTTGGTCAAGAATTTTTGTTTCAGTTGGTCCCAACTCGTAATGGACTCAGCAGGTTGAGAGTCTAGCAAGCAGATGCCTTGTCACCCAATGACCATGGAAACAATCTCACTCTAATAGCATCGTGGGTGACACCATTACAAATTATCGAGTCCGCCACCTCAAAAAGTTTCGAGATGAGTGTGTGGATCTTACGTTGGTGTACCTCGAACATAGTGGAGTTTCGAACCATTTGAATCAAGCTTGGTTTGAGGTCAAAATTGGTGGCTTGCACAGTTGGGTTGACTATGCTTGTAGTGATATTATTTGTGGGAGTAAAGTAGTCCCAAGAGTTCTTCCGGATTGACCATTACTCTTCTCTCTTTTCTTATCCTTCGAGCAGTTCTTTCAATTTCTGGATCAAAAACCAAAATAGGCTCCTGGGAGCGGGTGAGCATGCACAAGTAATAATAAAAATAATAGTAGCAATTAAAAATAAACTAATAAACTAAATGACAAAAATATGTAAATATTTTTTTTTCATTTTATTAAATTAAACTAAAACAGACTAAAACAAGAAAAAAAATGTCTAAAGCAATAAAAAATCTCTTTTGTTTAATATTATTAAATTAATCCCCGGCAACGGCGCCAAAAACTTGTTGCGTCAAAGACACACTTAGAGCAAGTGTACTCTTTCGCAGAAGTAGTATAAAAGATTATCGTCTCCACAGAGATTAATTAACAAGTACCAAACTAATCAAGATATTCTATTGTTTAGACGAACCAATAAAGTTGAGTGTTATAGAAACTAAAATAAAAAGAACTAATTAACAATAATTAAAATGCAATATTAAAGCAATGGAGAGAGACCTAGGGTCACAGTTTCACTTGCAAGCTTCGATTCCCTTATGTCTAATACCTGAATTCCCTTATTCTATTTAATTACCAATCCCTTTACTAAAACTATTAATCCGTTTGGTCATTCGCGATTAATATTCTTTTTCCTAAATTAACCCTAGTTTGGTCATGCTAGAATTTAAATTCAAGAAAAGCATAAAGTGCAAAAAGGTTGAATGATTGGAAGACTAAATTATGGTTTGGTCATGCCTTAATTATAGCCCCAATTATCCTATAAGTCCACCAACTAATTGCAGTACGGTCGCTGATCAACTAATTGATTATGAACATGCAAAGGGTAGCTAATCCTAATTATGTGATAAAAACAATAGGACAATATTAATTGAATAAAAACCGGAATTCAAAGGTCTCTAAATTGCAAGATCCACCTAAGATCCTAGAAGAGGACTTAGGTATCCATAGGTGTAAAGAACAATAAACTAGAAATAAGATTCATGAAATACAAAGATAAAAAATAACCGGTGAATTAGAGAAAATCTTTATCTATGTCTTCAATCTCCTCTTTCAGCTTCAAGCTCTCTCACGGTGTCAAGAACAGTACCCAAGTCTTCCAATTTCTCTCTTGTGTTGCCGTCAGATGGTGTTGTCTTTTTTATTCTCATAATACGGCTCTCCCCAATTCTAGGTGTAACACTTTCTTTTATAGGTGAAGCCTAGGATAACTTGATCACCAAGTTGCTTTCTTTCTTATTCTCCAAGTCATGAATTACGGACACTATTGTTTTCCTTTCTTTTAGCTCACGTGATCTCCTTCAATTGAATTGGCCATGTGCCTTTTGATTTGCTTTCCTTCTTAATTCTATTTCAGCTCATTATATATATATATATATATATATATATATATATATAATTTAATCTTCCAAGTAGCTTTAAAAATACACTTTTCAATCTTTTTCATACTTTTTCTATTTCTGCAAAAATAAACAGCAAAGTAAGTCAATGATTTATATAATTAGTAATAATTGCTCTAAAAGTGACCCAAACATATCTCTAAAAATGCACTAAATTGGAGCTTATCAGAATGTCGTCAACATATACCAGTGCAAATAATTTCACCACTGGTGAAGAATGAATGACCAAAGTTAGGTCACATTTGCTTGGAAGGAACCCAAATTGATGAAGAGCTTGCCTTAGGCGCTCATGCCATGCTCTGGGGGGGGGCTAATTTAGCCCATATAATGACTTGTCTAGCAGACACACTTTTGATTTATCTCTACTAACGAACCCAGGAGGTTGCTGCATGTAGATTTCCTCCTTGAGAGGCCCATTGATGAAGGCATTGTTGACATCTATTTGTTGGATACCATAAAGTTTTCAAGAATAGATATAGGTGCATTAATTAATTTGTGTATTAGTTTTTCGGTCAACAAGTCAATAATAATGGAGAACGAAACTGTGAATTGGAAGAAATGGTTTCATTACTGAGCATTTGATATAAGAGAAGCTTATATACAGATGGATCGGTTACAACTGAATCACTACTCTAACAGAATCAGTTGCAACTGTCTCAAGCAAGAAGATGAGCTAGACTTGATGACTCATATTTATATGAGTTATTTATGCCTTTATCCATGTAAATCAAGTGAGTTCTCAAGTAATATTAGTATCTTATGTCTCTAATTAGTATAGTTGTAGGAAAAGAAGGGTTAGAAATTGTTTTGAATGAATTCGGCACATCTGGTGCCCTTTTGAGCAATTTAACGTGTTTTCTGAGTGCTTCAGTGTAAGCGCTATAGCGTCTAACGCTATAGCGGCAAGAGGGGACCTCGGCAAGAAGGCAGGTCGGCTAAGACCTCGGAAAAAGGGAAGCTCGGCCAAGTCTTTGAGCTCGGCTAAGACTTTGAAGCAGGTCGGCTAAGTCTCTAAAGCAGAAGTGTACTTTTGGCGCAAAGCTCTTCACCCCAAATTTCGCATGTACATCAGGCCGATCGTCATGAACCGGATTTTAATGGATATTATAGGACACATGGTGTTGTGTGAGTGGGATGATAGATTCAGTTGGTGAGACGGCCATACCTCCTTTTTGCGCTAACTCCAGAAACGCCAACTACTCCTTCTTCTCTACAAATACATTGCGCACACAATTCAGACATATATAGAGAGTTATATAGAGAGTTATATAGAGATTTATGTAGAGAGTTTTTGGGAGAGATTTTTCTCCATAGTTAAGCGTTTTAAGTTTTTGTTTTTATTGTAATTTTTAGTTTAGTTTTCTCTTTGGTGTGAACTCGGCGTGATAGCATCACCTCGGTGGATGAAGTGGAAGCTTCGGTGTGTATCTTTTGCCACCTTTTCTTCCCATTTCGTTCTAGGTAATATGAGTGTTCTCTCTTATATTGCTTTGATGATGCTGAACCTGAGCTAAACACCTTGAGTTGGATTGCTCGGATCTTTGTAATGAACCGTTAGTATTGTGTTTATAATGTTGCATGCTTTGCGTTTCAATCTTTGTGTGATACTTCTTTCAAACTTGTTTTAGAAATGATCAGCTAAAATGGGTACATTCGTGGGTCAGACATGGTCCATGGATCTACTTCAAAGATTGATATGAACGAAAGTTTATTTAAAGACATTTAAATAGATTTTGCTCTCTCTAGACATAGAAATGCAATAGTTCATAGATCAAAGACTGTGGGTTCTTTATTATACAGGGGTGAACTTATTTAGAACCTAGACATAGGCATCTTGTAACGAAACCTTGGCGTTAGTGATCCGAAAGGCACAAAATCAACTTCGACAGCGCTTGACGTTATAGCGTGTGACGTTATAACGCTTTGCTTCTGGGAATTTACTTAGCAAAGAGCAATCCGACTTGTTTCTCTTATATTTTTACAACTACTCTTTTACTGTTTTCCTTCGACAACCACTTTTGTTACTGTCATACCCCAATTTTGTCCGGCTTAGGTCAAAACCCTAATTTTCCACAAAAAATAAATAAATTGAAGAGTGAAGAGCATTATGCATTGCATTTTGGGTCCTAGAAGTCATTCCAAGGTTCTTGAAATCATTTTTAGGGTTGAAATGCACTTTTTGGGCAAATTAAGGTTTTAGGGTCAAAAAGGGTATTTTGGTCATTTCACAGCAAAAAACGATTTTCCATCACAAATCACTGGACAATTTTCAGGGGAATTATTTGAGGAAAAATGTGCTTAATTATAATTTTTTATGCGCATGAATGTTAATTGTTTGCATAAAAAATTCAAATTTCAAGGAAAGGGTAAAATGGGAATTTCCGTCAAATCAATTTTAGGAGTGGTAATATCATGGAATTTTGGGCCCATTGATTGATTCCTAAGATGAAGCCCAAAAGTTTTATGGAATAATCAAGAAAAAATAATCAAAAAGGAAGAGATAATGTTGTGCACATGGGGACAATAATACTGATTGCCAACTTGCAAAAGTTGACAAATTTTCCCCCTTCTCCATTTGAATTTGGTCAGCCCCTCTCCCCATTCCCTCTCCATTTTGTGTTTTCTCTCCACCCTCAATCCATGTGATAAGTGATCTCAACCCTTCATTCAAAATCAAAGTGCAATCCTAGAGCCCCTCCCAAGAACAATGACCAAAATAACCCTTTTGCTTGGTGCCCAAGTTCAATTATTCATTTCATTTTATTTTTTCAGCTGAATATTAGTTCCCTTTTATTGCTTGATTACCATTTTAACCCTAGCCCTTCACCAATTCTATAAATACCCTCTCATTTTCACACACCACACCTTTTTGCTCATTCTCTCCTACACTAAACCTAGCACACAACTCTCTCCTTTCCTTCCCTTTCCTTGGCTGAACACCCCCTCTCCTCCTCCTCCATCCATCTTTTTATTTTCCTCCACCCAAACACCATCAATCCATCTCCTTTCCATTCCTCTTTCACATACTACCTCCATCCTTCACTAAAACTAAAGAATCATCATCACTTGGGCATCTTCTTCATTTGTGTTCTTGGTTTCCCTTTCTTGCATAATCTAGCTTGGATCCAAGGTATACTCTAAAACCCTTGCATCATCCTCAACATTTTTGCATTAAAACCCACTTTTCTTCATCATATTTTTGCATATCATCATCACTTTTCTATAATGTAGTTTGTTGTTGTTGGTGAGAGGAGCCTTAAACATTTTGACAAACACCTTGGGAGGTTTGGGTGTTTAAGGTGCCTCTCACCCTTAAATAAATGCATCTATGTTGCTTTGTGTTAATTTTTTGTGTGGACCTATGTTTCCTTTGGTTCACATATTTATGATTAAAATATTTTCAAGTTGATTTTATTGTTGTTCTTTGCTTGATGATGTTTAATATTGTTGTTAGTATTTCGTTTTAGTGTTAAATGTTATTTTTGTTGTTGGTTGATGATCTAGCAATATGATTCCCACTAGTGCCTAGTGTACCTTGATCTAAGTGGTGAAGATTGCTAGAAAGGACTCAACTTTGTTTATGTGTTCTTGTTCTACTTTAGTTATTGTTAGTTGTTGATGATAGGCAAGTTGATTCTCACTAGTGTCTAGTGCATTTTTCTCAAAGTGAGAGGATTGCTCTATGTGATTCAACCTAGTTTTTGTGTTTATTTAAATCTTGTTTTAGTTTGCTTATTGTTAGTTGTTGATGATACGCAAGTTGATTCTCACTAGTGCTTAGTGCACTTTTCTCAAAGTGAGAGGATTGCTCTATGTGATTCAACCTAGTTTTTGTGTTTATTTAAATCTTGTTTTAGTTTGCTTATTGTTAGTTGTTGATGATAGACAAGTTGATTCTCACTAGTGCTTAGTGCACTTTTCTCAAAGTGAGAGGATTGCTCTATGTGATTCAACCTAGTTTTGTGTTTATTTAAATTTTGTTTTAGTTTGCTTATTGTTAGTTGTTGATGATAGGGAAAATTGATTCTCACTAGTGCCTAGTGCACTTTTCTCAAAGTGAGAGGATTGCTCTATGTGATTCAACTTGTTTTTAGTGTTTACTTACTTGCTCTTGTATTCTAGTTTTATTATTGTCCATTGTTGATGATAAATCATATGATTCCCACTTATGCCTAGTGCATCATGTTTTAAAGTGGTGAAGATGATTTTAGATGATTCAACCTTCCCCTTTTAATTTCTTAGTGAATAATAAATGAGATTGTATGTTTAGGGTTTAGGGTTCGTGAGGTATTGCAAAGGATAGGCTTACTTTAGCCTTGATGCAATTCCTCTTTGTTCATGTTATTAAGAAGTCGTTGCTCACATGTTCATTAGTTTAACTAAGATCATTCTATGCCTATGATCAATTGTTTACTTGTTTTTTATGCTACTTAAATTGTCTTGATTTAATTGTGTGCCCTTCCCTCCATGTGTATGACCTCCTAATGAAGACGTAAGCCTACTTGCTTGTTGTAGCATAGAGTCATTAGGGTAAATGCACTCCTCCTCACACACGCATAATTGTTTTGAGAACTTTATCTTGCATCTTTGACAATTAAATCTCTTGATTGTATTGGCATGCTTAATCTTAGTTGATGATCAACATGTTCATGATTACTTGATTGTTGAATGTGTTTGAATTTTGTAACCAATCATTGATAATAACTTCACCCTTTTCCCAAAAATCTTTCAAACTCTTTTCTAATTAATGCAAGTTATTAGTGACTATCACCCAAAGCCTTGGCTTGTTTGATTGTCATGAACGCTATCAAGAGTTATTAGTAATGATCACTCAAAGCCTTTGCTTGCTTGGTCATTATGAAAGCTCTTCCACTTTCCAAAACCCTTTCAAAACATTTTCATCTTCAAGGCTCATTAGAACTACGTCGCTTTGGGATACGTAGGAGCGAGCCACGTTCTCGTCAAGCGCAATAAATAAAAGTCATTTTCATAAAACAAACAAAAAGAATCATTTTCAAACCCATTGTTGCTAGTGGCTAATCGTAACCTTTGTTCGCCTAGCCATTGGTGACAATGTCTTTTCCCAAAAGAACAATAAAGCGGTGATCACCCATAACCTCGTTAGTTTGATCATTCGTGCCAATCAATCTTTTTCAAAACCATTTTCAAAAGAACAAATAAAAACGAAGTTGCTACTAATACCAATCGTAACCTTTGTTAAATCGACCGATGGTAGTGACTCTCATTTTCAAGAGTACTTAGCGGTGGTTACCCATAACCTCTGCTAGTTTAATCATTCATTGAATACTCGTCCTATTTCGAAAACTCACTAAAAAGATAAAAAAAACAAAACCCTTTTTTCATAACAACCAAGAACTACGTAGCTTTGAATTCTCCATCGCACCAGGAGATACGTAGGAGCGAGAGGCCAACTCTCGTCAAGCGCCAAAAATAAAAATTTTCATTAAGTTTTCCCATTCGTCTTCAAACAAGGAATAAATAGGCAAATCTAGGTATTTTTCAAATCAAACGTTAAAACCACACATTTAGTTAGAGGTTCCCTTTCGGTAGAAAGGACGTGTGCGGTGCTAATACCTTCCTCACACGTAATCGACCCCCGAACCTATATCTCTAGTTTTCAAAATACCATCCGCCTTGGTCAAAAGACCTTTTTTTCAATGTTTTGGTCTTAAAATTAAAATATTGGTGGCGGCTTCAAATTTTTTCCACATTGTACATTGAGAAACCCAAACCGGATTTTTCGGGGTGCAACAGTTACTTGTTATTGTTACTTGTTTTATTCACTAGCTAATTTACTAATTTAATTATAGAAGTAAACTCAACAATCCCTGTGAAGACGATCTTACTTATCATTGTATTACTTGTTGCGATTGTGTATACTTGCACAACTCTATCGCGCATAACAAGTTTTTGGCGCCGTTGTCGGGGATTGTGAAAGTTAATTTCTATTATTTAGTTAGTAAGTTTGGTTAGTTTTTAGTATGTTCTGTTATTCAGAAAAAAAATTTAATTTGTATTGTGCTTTATGTTTGTAGTATGTTTTCTTTGTTGTTTTTAGTGTTACTAGTTGTGTTTGTTGTTTAGTGAAAGAAAAAAAAACCACTTTATGCCATGGACCATTGGAGTTTTTACTCTAGCTATTATGAGACAAATACATATTCTCAAGCTCCAATTGAAGGATTACATGAGGACAACTTTGAATTGAAAGAACTCTTAGCTCAATTCCTTGAGGATATCAAAGTGGATCGAGACAACTCTCAAGTGTCATGCAATAATATGGAAGAGAGTTGTATGGAAGAGGTGGTTGAACAAAATGAAGATAAATGCAAAGAACTCTTAGCTCATTCCATTGATTATATGAAGATGTATAATGACAACTTCGAAGCTTCATGTAAGAATGTAGAAGCTCACATTAACACAATTTCGGAGCATCTAAAAGAAGAGAGTTGTGTTGAAGAAGTGATTGAGCAAGAAGAAAAGAGTTGTCTTGAAGATATGGTTGAGCAAAAGGAAGAGATGAGTGTTGAGTGTGAACTTGAATGTGGTCATTTGGAAAAAATGGAAGAAAAACAATTTTTTTCTGTAGATGTAGAAAAAGAAAAATTCAAAAATAGTGACAAGGAAGAAAATCCAAGGTTGACGTATGAAAAGAGTCATGTGACAATTGAGATTCAACCTTTGGTAATCGAATAAAAGAATCCTCCGCAAAATGAGCTTCAATTTTTTCAAGAGAGGAAGAACTCCTATCCCAAATGCTTATTGGTTGGTGCATGGGAACACTTGCTTCCATATGCCAAATACATGGGATTTCTGACCAAAAAGAGAAAGCGGAAGGATGATGTTTTCTTCTTGTCCTATTATCCACCCTAACTCGGGTTTTGAATTCCAAGTCTGGCTGAGGACTCTTAAACTAAGCGCTCTTGGGAGGCAACCCAAAGGTTTTAATTAACCAATCTTTTTGTTCAATTTTTGTTTTGCGCAAGAGTAGAAATAGAATGTAGAAATTTTGCTTGAAGTGGTGTGGATCATGCTAGCGCTATAGCGTCTGATGCTATAGCGCCTGAAGAGGGTGTGCAGGAACCACCTCGGACCTCGGCAAAGAAGAAAAGCAGAAGAAGAAAGCCATCAAGCCGACCCAGCCAAGCTGTGTCAACGCCAGAACAAAGTCTGTCATCAGTAAGAAAGAATTTCAAACCCTTCTTTTGTAGTTTAGGTAGTTTGTAGTCGAAATTAAGTTGTGAAGCGCTATAGCGTTGTTCTTGCGCTTCACATTTGTAGTCGAAAATAAGTGTGAAGCGCTATAGCGTTGTTTCTGCGCTTCACAACTATTTAGTACTTGTTTAAATTTTGTCGAATTGCGTTGTTGTTAAGTCCTGGGCCTCTCCCCAGTCCAATTCAGAAGTGAGGGCACTGCTCCCTTTTATTTGGGGGGGAGGACCTAGAGGTTTTATAAAATAAAATAAAAAAAAATTAGTAGAAATTGCATGATCAATGCTTTGTTTCCAGTTTATATTTGTTGAAAATCTTCTGTTTGGGCTAATCTTAGTGATGATTGTGTGACTGAGTAAAGAGTAGTCATGCTTTTAAATAATATCGCTGCTTATTGTTGCTCCCACACATAAAAATCTTTGTGCTTAAAGAGAAACTTAGTTAGCCGAGGACTATCTGATGTTTAGGCTAGTCTCAGTTAACCGAGGTGAGATCAAGGCTTGACTAAAAACTTGAAGAGTTTTTGAAGCAAAGTTTGGGGGTGCTCGGGCTATATAAAGGTTAGGTACAGAGGTCTTAGGGTGGTCAGTGACTTAGAAGTTCATTGTAAATACTCTATGTTGTATATATTTTGTAAAGTTGTAGTTACCCGAAACAAAAGCTCGGTTGTTCCAAAGGCAAAGAGGCAAAGCCTCAAATGAAAAAAAAAAAAAAAAGAGAATAATTGCTAAGGAGCCGAGTAATGAGGGGGCTGCAGCTAGTAAATAAATCTGTATCATAGTCTAAGCGCTATAGCGCCAAACGCTATAGCATCGCTGTTAGTCTCAATAAATAGGAACGCTGACCATAGACCTGAAATGCCTAGTTAAACCCTTTGTCACGCCTAAACTCCCCCATTTCTGTGTGAAATTGTTAATCTAGTCTTTATTTTGAAAAAGTTATTGATTTCACCAAAAGAAGACCACTCTTTCCAAGGCTAAAGAGAAATCCAAATCTAGCTAGGAATTGAGATGAGTCAGAGATCACACACACACAGACACTATTGAGCAGTAATAAGCTTAGAAGTTATTGAAATGCATTGGTGTGTAGGTGTGAGTGTGAATCGGAAAGGTTAGCCCCTTGAGAATGTTTTTGACTAAATGTTCATTGGAAATGCCGAATTGATCATGTGGTGTGTGTTGTACATATATGTTTGTAGTTTGTCTCAGATAAGTGTCATTACTTGAGGACAAGCAATGGTTTAAGTTTGAGGGTGTGATGACTCATATTTATATGAGTTATTTATGCCTTTATCCATGTAAATCAAGTGAGTTCTCAAGTAATATTAGTATCTTATGTCTCTAATTAGTATAGTTGTAGGAAAAGAAGGGTTAGAAACTGATTTGAATGAATTCGGCACATCTGGTGCCCTTTTGAGCAATTTAACGTGTTTTCTGAGTGCTGCAGTGTAAGCGCTATAGCGTCTAACGCTATAGCGGCAAGAGGGGACCTCGGTAAGAAGGCAGGTCGGCTAAGACCTCGGAAAAAGGGAAGCTCGGCCAAGTCTTTGAGCTCGGCTAAGACTTTGAAGCAGGTCGGCTAAGTCTCTAAAGCAGAAGTGTACTTTTGCGCCAAGCTCTTCACCCCAAATTTCGTTTACTGTGCCACTGTGCTGACTGTCGCAACCGGATTTTAATGGATATTATAGGACACATGCGTTGTGTGAGTGGGATGATAGCTTCAGTTGGTGAGACGGCCATACCTCCTTTTTGCGCTAACTCCGGAAACGCCAACTACTCCTTCTTCTCTACAAATACATTGCGCACACAATTCAAACATATATAGAGAGTTATATAGAGAGTTATGGAGAGAGTTTTTGGGAGAGATTTTTCTCCATAGTTAAGCGTTTTAAGTTTTTGTTTTTATTGTAATTTTTAGTTTAGTTTTCTCTTTGGTGTGAACTCGACGTGATAGCATCACCTCGGTGGATGAAGTGGAAGCTTCGGTGTGTATCTTTTGCCACCATTTCTTCCCATTTCGTTCTAGGTAATATGAGTGTTCTCTCTTATATTGCTTTGATGATGCTGAACCTGAGCTAAACACCTTGAGTTGGATTGCTCGGATCTTTGTAATGAACCGTTAGTATTGTGTTTATAATGTTGCATGCTTTGCGTTTCAATCTTTGTGTTATACTTCTTTCAAACTTGTTTTAGAAATGATCAGCTAAAATGGGTACATTCGTGGGTACAGACATGATCCATGGATCGACTTCAAAGATTGATATGAACGAAAGTTTATTTAAAGACATTTAAATAGATTTTGCTCCCTCTAGACATAGAAATGCAATAGTTCATAGAGCAAAGACTGTGGGTTCTTTATTATACAGGGGTGAACTTATTTAGAACCTAGACATAGGCATCTTGTAACGAAACCTTGGCGTTAGTGATCCGAAAGGCACAAAATCAATTTCGACAGCGCTTGACGCTATAGCGTGTGACGTTATAACGCTTTGCTTCTGGGAATTTACTTAGCAAAGAACAATCCGACTTGTTTCTCTTATATTTTTACAACTACTCTGTAATGGGCAAAAAGGGAAATAACAGCAAAATGTCAGTATCTGCTGTGAGTGGAATTGAATTACCACGTCGTGGAGAGAGAAAACGAATCTCAAATACGCAACTCAGAGGATTCGTCACCAACTACTGATATAGCAAGTGTGCTGCTAGAGAGAGTGGCATGTGAATTGTGTGAATTCTCATTGCATTTCATTCCCCTTTTCTGTACTTCTCTCCTTCTTTCCTTATTTTCCAGTACTCTCAGTGATTGTTCCATGTACTATTGCCTTCCTTCTTCACAGGAAGTTGATTGAATCAGTGAAATAAATAACACAGTACTACAATTTCACTGTTCCATTGTGTGTTACTGCTTAATTGTTTAATTCCTGTGTTAGTTCATTACAAACTGGTGCTTTCATCTCAACCATGGCGGATAATACGAGATTGAAAGAAATGGTCGCTGACATTCGCAGAAATGCAGAGGCTCAAGCTGAAATTGCAGCTCGATTCGACCGGTTTGCAGCGATGAATGAAGATCGAGTGAAGCGGGTTGAAGCTTTTCAAGTTGCTCTCGATGACAAGATCTCACACATGACTGCAGCACTAGACGAGTTACTGAAGCAGAAAGAGCAAACTACATCCCACCATGGTCCATTGAACTCAAAGAATTCTGGTAACAAGCCACCATTTCAGGTAAAAAGTGTGAAACTCGAATTCCCTAGATTTAATGGTAGTAGAGTGATGGACTGGATCTTTAAAGCAGAACAATTCTTTGACTATTATGGAACTGTGGATGAAGATAGACTTATTATAGCTTCTGTTAACTTAGAGAAAGATGTAGTACCCTGGTTTCAGCTAATGCAACGTAGCCAGCCATTCCAAACATGGAAAGATTTCACTAGAGCACTAGAATTAGACTATGGCCCTTCCATTTATGAGTGTCCTCGAGCTTCATTATTTAAGTTAACACAGAATACCTCTGTGGCTGAATATTACACTGAGTTTACTGCATTAGCCAACCGTGTCTATGGATTGAGCAATGATGCTATGGTAGATTGCTTTGTTAGTGGGCTACAAAATGAAATTCGTAGAGATGTGATGATACACACCCCTAATTCCCTGGTTAAAGCCCTATCATTAGCTAAAGTGTATGAAGAAAAATACAACCCACCCAAGCTACAAAAGAACCTAAACAGTAACCAAAACAGCCAAAACAGACCTACCTTCAATCCAAATAAGTCTAATTCATTCATGTCCAAACCTTCTCAGCCACCCTTGCTCACAACACCCCCCACGAGACCTATGCATAATGAACAAAAGAATCCAAATATTAGGAGGATTTCTCCTGCTGAAATGCAAGTTAGAAAGGAAAAGGGACTTTGTTATTTTTGTGATGACAAGTTTTCTTTTAGTCACAAGTGTCCAAATAAACATATGATGTCTTTGCAAGTTGATGATCTTTGATAGTAGTGAAGTTCAAGAGCAAGACACGTGGCAAGCAGAATCTGCAGAGAAGCGGGACAGAGTGAGAATCAGTGCAGTGCATCATTTATCTCTTAATGCAATGAAGGAGCTAATAGTTTAGGGGCTATTCGATTCCAAGGGAAAATTGGCAACACTAGTGTTCAAATCCTAGTGGATGGTGGAAGCTCGGAGACAATTTTCTACAACCGAGGATTGCTAGATTTTTAGACTTACGGTAGAACACCTCCCGCTTTCAAAGTGCTCGTAGGAAATGGTCAATCCATGACGGTGATGGTATGATCGAGAAAATTACCTATCCATGTCAGGCTATGATCTTCAAAGCGTTTATCTCCTACCGAAGAGTGAGTCTTGATTTAGTGCTTGGAGCGACTTTGGCTTGCTACATTGGGACCTCACGTTGCGGCACTATCTTTGGCTTATGTATCAAGTTTTTTCTTGAAGGAAATTCATTACATTACAAGGAGAAGGAAAGCAAAGAACCACGTATAGCTCAATTTCATCAATTGAAGAGGTTGCATCATACTAAGGCATTGGATGAATGTTTCTCTATTCAAATGGTACCAAAGCAGTAAGTAGAAGAGGATACGTGGAAAGACATGCCACAAGACATTTGCACAGAACTAGCAACAATACTCTACACTTACTTACAGAGTTTTTTAGAACACCTCTTTGGTTTACCACCTCAAAGGACTCAAGATCATGCTATTCCACTAGTAGAGGGTCCAAGCCGATCCAAAGTGAGACCATATAGATATCCTCATGCCCGTAAAGAGCAGATAGAGAAGATGGTTCATGAGATGCTGAGCCAAGGTATTATTCAACCTAGTACTAGCCCTTTTTCTTCTCCTATTATATTAGTAAAGAAAAAAGATGGTAGCTGGCGTTTTTGTACTGATTATAGAGCTTTAAATGCGATAACTATTAAGGATAGTTTTCCAATGCCCACGGTTGATGAACTCCTAGATGAATTGTATGGTGCTAAGTTCTTCTCCAAGCTTGATCTTAGGTCAGGATATCATCAGATACTCATTCAACCGGAAGATAGAAGCAAGACAGCCTTTAGGACTCACCACGGCCATTATGAATGGTTGGTGATGCCCTTTGGATTGACTAATGCTCCAGCATCTTTTCAGTGCTTGATGAATGAAATTTTCCAGCCTGTTCTTCGTAAATTTGTCTTGGTGTTCTTTGACGACATTTTGGTGTATAGTCCCTCTTGGCATGCTCACCTACAACACCTGGAATCTGTTCTACAAACTCTGCAGCAGAATACTCTCTTTGTCAAACTCTCTAAATGTTCATTTGGTCAATTAGAGGTGGAATATCTTGGTCATATTGTATCGGGCAGTGGTGTAGCAATGGAGGATAGTAAAGTCCAGGCAGTGAAGAATTGGCCTACTCCTACAAATATTAAGCAACTCCGAGGTTTCTTAGGCCTCACCGGATATTATAGGAGATTCATCAAGTCATATGCCAAAATTGCAGAGCCTCTCACAAATCTTCTTAGGAAGGACAGCTTCAAATGGTGTGAAGCCACTGAAGATGCTTTTAAACAATTGAAGCAGGCAATGATATCAGCCCCAGTACTGGCTCTGCCAAACTTCAAAGAACAATTCATCCTCGAGACAGATGCATCAGGAACAGGAGTGGGGGCAGTGCTCCATCAAAATGGCCATCCTATTGCATACTTCTCAAAGAAATTAGCTCCAAGGATGCAAAAGAAGTCTGCATATTTCAGAGAATTGCTAGCCATCACTGAGGCTCTAGCAAAGTTCAGACACTACCTTTTGGGTCACAAATTTGTGATTAGGACTGACCAAAAGAGTCTGAGAAGCTTGCTTGATCAATCCTTACAAACGCCAGAACAACAAGAATGGTTGCATAAGTTCCTGGGATATGATTTCACCATCGAATATAAACCAGAAAAGAGAAACTTGTTGGACTCACCATCAAGAGTATTTATCTTTGATGTGCTCGATTGGTACAAATACTCGACTTTATGAAAGAATTCAAAGAGGTGTGTAAAGAAGATGCTTGGATACAAGATATGATCATGAAAATTACAACTGCACCTGCTGCTTGGCCACAATATACGGTGAAGGAAGGAGTGTTGTTATACAGACAGAAGCTGGTGGTGCCCGGAAACGAGAAGTTGATTAAAACTATATTGAAAGAGTTTCACAGTTCACCAATAGGTGGCCATGCTGGTGTTACACGTACATTGGCCAGGATTAGTTCTCAATTTCACTGGAATGGAATGAAGCATGACATTCAGAAATTTATAGCTCATTGTACAATATGTCAGCAAGCTAAATCAGCTCATACATTGCCTGCGGGGCTGCTGCAACCCTTGTCAATACCAGCTCAAATTTGGGAGGACATTGCAATGGATTTCATAGTTGGCCTGCCCTTATCGTTTGGCTTCACAGCTATCCTAGTGGTGGTGGATAGGCTATCTAAATACGGCCATTTCATTCCTCTAAAGTCTGATTTTACCAGCAAATCAGTAGCAGAGTTGTTCATGAATCATATAGTGAAACTGCATGGGATGCCAAAATCAATTGTGTCAGATCGAGATAAGGTCTTCACAAGTAGTTTTTGGAGGAATTTATTTGCAATACAGGGCACCACACTCAATATGAGTACTGCTTATCACCCTCAATCGGATGGTCAATCCGAGGCTCTCAATAAGTGTTTAGAGATGTATTTGCGATGTTTCACTTTCAATAATCCAAAAGGATGGTCTAAGGTACTAACATGGGCTGAGTATTGGTATAATACATCATTCCACACCAGCATTGGTATGACCCCTTTCAAGGTGGTCTATGGCAGAGATCCACCCACATTACTCAGATATGTATACAAGGCTGATGACCCGATAGAAGTGAGAAAAGAACTAGTCGATACAGAGATGTATTACTAGAGTAATTGAAGAAGAATTTGATGAGAGCTCGGCAAGTGATGAAGCATCAAGCGCATAAAGAGAAGGTCCGATTTGCGATTCTGAGTTGGTGAACTAGTGCTAGTCAAGTCGCAAAGATTATAGACAAAGACTCAGTAGCTTTGAGAAAAATCGTAAACCGAGCATGCGTTATTTTGGTCCTTTTAGGTGGAAGCTAAGATTGAGCTGAGCATACAAGCTTAAGTTACCAGAGACAAAGAAAGATCCATCCTGTGTTTCATGTTTCACAATTGAAACCTTTTAAAGGGGACAATTCTGAACAATATATGCCTCTGCCTCTCACAATGAATGACACAGGACCAGTGTTTTTGCCAGAACAGATATTGAATAGAAGGACTGTGAAACAAGGAAATGAGCTGATCTCTCAAGTGCTAGTGAAGTGGGAGAATATGCCAGTCGAAGAAGCGACTTGGGAAGTTGTTACTGATGTGCAGAGCAATTTCCCAACTCTCAACCTTGAGGACAAGGTTGTCCTTAATGGGGATGGTGATGTAATGGGCAAAAAGGGAAATAACAGCAAAATGTCAGTATCTGCTGTGAGTGGAATTGAATTACCACGTCGTGGAGAGAGAAAACGAATCTCAAATACGCAACTCAGAGGATTCGTCACCAACGGCCTGATATAGCAAGTGTGCTAGGAGAGAGAGTGGCATGTGAATTGTGTGAATTCTCATTGCATTTCATTCCCCTTTTCTGTACTTCTCTCCTTCTTTCCTTATTTTCCAGTACTCTCAGTGATTGTTCCATGTACTATTGCCTTCCTTCTTCACAGGAAGTTGATTGAATCAGTGAAATAAATAACACAGTACTACAATTTCACTGTTCCATTGTGTGTTACTGCTTAATTGTTTAATTCCTGTGTTAGTTCATTACATACTCTTTTACTGTTTTCCTTCGACAACCACTTTTGTTACTTGTTATTGTTACTTGTTTTATTCACTAGCTAATTTACTAATTTAATTATAGAAGTAAACTCAACAATCCCTGTGGAGACGATCTTACTTATCATTGTATTACTTGTTGCGATTGTGTATACTTGCACAACTCTATCGCGCATAACAAGTCAACTGAGTGAGATTCTAGAGTATACACATGCTCTAACCAAGGTTGGTGACAACACAACCAATGAAGAGTAACTAGAGTTACTTGGGTGATCAATGTGTGAACATGTGGCAGCTAGTTAACTATTAGTGAACCAAATGTTACCACAAACAATTTACCAACTATTATCTACAGTTTACTCTATTATTCTTATTAAATAATATGCATCATACGTGTACAGTTTTCCAAGATTTTAGTACAAAAATGTGTGTGTGTGTGTGTGTGTGTGTGTGTGTCATTTCGATTTCGCTTTTGTATAAAAGTTTCTAATTCAACTGTTTCCTATCATTTAGATTAATATATGCCAATCGAATCAAAATATGTCTAATCCTATCAAATTTTTCATGATGATAGTTCTAGTTACAATTTATTACAAGTATCAAAAACAATTTGGTCAAAAAAAAAGTATCAAAAACAAAAATAGACATTACAAATTACAAAATTTTAAAAAATATAGAAGCAATTAAAAAAAAACAAGTCAGCTACAGTAGCATGCAACACACCTTTTTGACTAAGTAAGTCTTCACACCTCCAACCCCAACCCTAATCCTCAAAATAGAAAGAAAAGTTTGATGAACATAAAATTTTGTTCTATTTTTCACCTATAAAAAAGGCAAAATTCATAGGAAAGACAAAACAAATGTTTGATCAGAATCACTAAAATTCGAAGTCCATGAGTGAGGGGTCTTGTGTGCGGTGCAACAGCAACCAAGTTAATAGCCGTAAGCAAAGACGTAGCAGATAAACGAAACATGAAACACCCCAATTTTCCTATTAATATGTGTGTGCAAATATTAGTAATTTCGTGTGTGCATATATTCGTAATTTCACGTGTACTTATTTTAATAGTTAATTTATTTTAAATTATACATGTTATTATTTGATGCTTTTATTTTTAAATATCAGCCTTGATATACTATCATTATTATTTTAAACAATTGGTTAAATGATTTTAAGGTGTTTTATGTGTTTGATATTTGAAAATATGTTGAAAAGATATTTAATTGTATTATTATATAATAGTAGTGTTATGGAGAAATTCTGCATATTCTATTCACACCCCCTTTACCCAAAAACAAACTGATTGGGCCTTCAAACAGCCAAAGCCCATATTCTCTCATCAAAGGGTCCATATTGCGCCTCCACAACGAACGGACCAGATCATTACACTTAAGTGCCTTTTGAGCCTATAAATACAGCATTAACTATGAGGAGAGAGATACGCATTAATTATCACATACTTGCATTAACTCTTCAGCTACTGACTTTAGCATCGGAGTGACACTGCAGGTACCCCCAACACCAGCTCGGAATATCAAACTCGGACGTCACCTGTATTGATCAAAACCTCATCATCTACCTACTATCTCGGATCGTACATATCCACAGATACGGTACAGAACAAGTAGTAATATATCGTTGTAATTACATAGTGTGTTTAGAAATGTGAAGTATTTCATTATTAATATTATTATTATTGTTGTTGTTGTTGTTTTAATTGATAAAGTTTTAAAATGTAGTCTATAATGAAAATGGGCTTTATTGGAGTCTTTAGAACATGCTTTAGGCTTTTCAAATAAAAGTGTTCTTTCGGTCAAAAAAAATAAAAGTGTTCTACCTTTTACTTATACAACCCCTGAATTCTACAAGCAACACCCCCTGCAAATGACCTAAAGAAACAATTCCTTTTCTACTCATCAGCGTCTCCTCGTTTCACAACTAGAGCCGCAGCTTCCCAAAGCTTCTCCATCTTCTTCACAGTCTCCGTTCTCTCTCATTTGTTCACAAAAAATTACCAAACTTCATATTTCTATACAAAATCGCCTTCTGAATCCGATTATGGCATTATTTGTGTCATCTGAGATAGAAATTATACAGTAATTCGTACTGTATATCGTTGATTCCGGCCACTACGGTCATCATTCAGAAAAACGGATGTCGCCTTTGAATTCCCCTCGTCAAAACCTTCTGGAAAGGTACTGCTTTTATTATTTCGATAAAGTTGAAAATCCACCTGTTTTATCCGTGACTGCAACTTCCGGCTCACTTCTGGCAACACCGATGATCATCTTGAAGATCCGAGACATTCCTTGGACTCACGAAAAATAATACTTTGATTCTATCAACCTATATTTGCAAACTGAGATCTTTCAAAAATAGGTCTCGTTCTTCGTTGTTATTGACAGTTCGTCGTTACCGTTGAACACTACTCAATAGGATTCTCAGTTCCTCCATTCCTTGGAGCTAAAGATACATTACAATCAATTAAAGATCCTCTCCCTTGCTGTTTTCAGGTCTAATTTCGTGGTAAGCAATATCTATCATGTTCTAATCATTCGTTTGAGTTCTTTATACCGCAAAATAGTATTTTTGGCATAACTCTTCCTACCGATGTCATATTCGCACACCGTTTGAAGCTACACACTTGTAGCGACGTCCTTAACACTATAAAATCAAGTCTTCAGCCTTTTGTATTATAATTTCGTGGTATGTTCTCCAGCCCTTGTTTTTTAGTCATTTTAGTCTCTACAGTCAAATAATTAATATCGTGCCTTTGTTATTTGTTATATGTGACTTCCGGAATCATCAAGGGATTAATATAAGATGGATTTAATGTTGTTTGGAGGACATAAGTTGTTGTTATTTCTTTGTACTATCATTCGTGATCGCTCAGATTCGAGGTAAGAAGAGGGGGGATGATAACTAGGGAACATGGTAATTTAGGATGCAATTGACATAACTGGGATGTCCCATGATCCCTATGTCTTATGCTGACAACACTTTTGTGTGCAAACCATTGTAGGAGCAATGGATCTTATATTTTTATTTTATAATTTGGTTATGTCCTTGTAGGTGGAGGGACTCTACTATAAGGTGATGATGTTGATGATATGTGTAGATGTTATGTGCGGTTTTCTAGAAAGTTATACTTATATGTTGTTGTTGTTTGTTGTGGTTGTATTTGTTGTTATGATTGTTGTTGATAATAATAATGGACCAATTCTATGGAATTGAGTCTCGTTGTTAAGGCCTAATAGCTATTCTCCCTAAAAGAGATATGATTGTTATTGTTGTTATAATTGGGTAGTTACGAGTGATGGGCCCTAGGATAGTTGACCCTAGTGTACATATGATAGAGTTGGTGCTGAAACGATATAGTTGGACCTAGGAATTAAGAATATTGATGTTGATGATGATGATTAGCGGGCTTTCCCGTTTGAGGAACTTTGTCGCAATATGGGCAAGTCGTACCTCAGTGGTTAAAAGTCGTAGGAGAACCTTGTCGCAGTATGGGCAAGGACTCGTCGCATTATGGACGAGCCGTACCTAAATGATTGATGATGATAGGTGGGGTGGTAAGCAAACGGTTAAGGGAACAATGCGGTGACGGCCATAGGAGCTATGCTTAACCTTGGGGGTAGTGCCATTAAGGGGGTCTTACGTAAAGGCAGAGGTCAGCTGCTTCCGCTGGGGCGTCCTATTGATATACTGGGCTACTTTGACTAGACGCTGCTTTTGACTCAGGATGTTGAGGGCACTCGCATCCGCTTACCCAGAGTTAGATGGATCGATCCAGATGTATTGACAGATTAGTTATAGTTGGAGCATGACGTTGGAGTAGTGGTGCTAGGATTGTGTTGACGTAGTAGTCTTAGGATTGCTCGGTAGGTTGCAATGATGATGATTAGTTAGGATCGCGCTGACGTAGTAGTGTTAGGACTATTCGATAGGTCGTAGTGATGATGAGTAGTACTGTTAGTTGATGATTGTTTGGATATGCGTGTTATGTATGATGTATCCACTACCGTTGATTGTTTCCTATATTATATAATTTCCTCACTCTTCTTTCTTTGTGACTACTCGTGTGCCATTGTACATGTTTAGGTGATGAGTAAACAGATGATGATTGTAGCGACTGAAAAATCCGAGGAAAGGATTCTTCGAAGTTCGAAAGGAAGCCGCCACCAAATTTTAGTTTAAGGGCAAATTCGGAAAATCCCTTTTAGTTTTAGGATAAGGCAAGTTTAAAGGTTCGAGTCGTTATATATGTGGGAAGGTATTAGCACCCCACGACATCCTTCGCCTAATTATTTATGGCTTATTAATATTTACCCTTTTTATTTATAGTGAAAAGACTTAATTAAATTTTTAATTTTTAGTGCTTGACAAGAGTGGACTCTTGCTCCTACGCACTCCTCCGGATGCAATGGAGGAATCAAAGCTACGTAGTTCTTCCCAAAAAGGTTTGTTGGTTGGTGTTTTTTTAGTGTAGGGTCCTAGGACTCCTTGAACTGCATGACTCATCGATTCCTAGGACGACTAACCCGGATTGTACAACCGACTTAGTCCCCTACTTTTTGAAAGTATTTTTGAGGTTTTTTGAAAGAAGTTTGTTTGATGTGAGGTGAGTTGGTTTTAGAATAGGTATTCTAGAACTCCCGAATCAGCACAAACTCATTAGTTCTAGAACGCCGACTAACCTTGGTTGTACAACCGACTTAGTCCCCTATTTTTAGGAAAAGTGATTTATTTATTTACTTATAAGTTTTTAGGATTATCGAATCTGCATAAACTCATTGGTCCTAGGATGATGACTAACTTGGTTGTACAACCGACTTAGTCTTTATTTGATTTTTGAAGAAATAAACTAATTTGTGCATAAAAAAAAAAGACAAAAATTGATAATTAATAAAGACTAGGCTAAAAAAATAAATAAATAACTATATACATAAATAAATATGAATAGATATATAAATAAACAATAAACAAAGAAATAAATAAATAGATTATATTATAAATAAATGATAAATAAATATGTACATAAAAATAAACAAAATAAATACAAAACTAACTCGACTCGATTTGAGTGCCAAACCGGATCGAGCAATCGACTGTGTCAATCACGAACAGGACTCCTATCCGGTCCATTTTGACCCCAAGACGCGCAGAACCGCTTTGAGAATCGAAAAGCCGACTCAAAACGCCCAAATGATCAAAGACGGGTTTTTAGTGAAATGAGCCGCGAACGCTTTGACCTAAAAAGATCACTTAACCCGCCAATGATCCTCCTCTAATCTTCACCTCTCAACCCCTTTTATATCCAATTGCTAGGGAGCTCTTGTTTCTTGTGAGCAATGTGGGACTAAAACAAGGTAGAGAAAGCAATTCCCTTTAAAACACAATTCCGCTTTTTCTCAAACTCGCCACCGTAAAATTGCGATTTCGGATTCGTTAACCGTTGGATCGTCTTTCTTTTTGACAGTAGGTTCGTGAGACATATATCTACGCTTTCACCGCTCGGATCGTTAAAACGAGGTCTTATGAGAGAGAAATTGCCTTCGCAATAGCTGCAGCTTTTTGGTCCGTTTTTCTCAAACCTCTCATCGTAAAAGTGCGATTCGGATTCGTTAACCGCCGGATCGTCTTCATTTTTTGACAAAGAGGTTCGTGAGACATATATCTCCACTTTCACTGTTCGGATCGTCGAAAAGAGGTCCGAGGAGAGAGAATTTTCCTTCGCAATAGAGCTGCAGATTTGGGTATTTCATCTTTTTGTTCTTATTTTGTAAGCTCTTATGCTTTGCTTCACTTGCTTTTTCAATTACTCAAAGAGGGTCAAAAGGAAATAACATGTGGGATGATTGATCAAGAATCAAATCATGCATCTTTATATTAATTGTGGTTGATATGCACAAGCTACTTATCTTTTACTTGAGTACATAGAAACGTTTGTTGCACATACACTACTTAATAAAATAAAATAAAAATATTACAATGAGATAAGAACTCGGACAAAATTGGGGTATAACAATGATGAACCTATCGATGTGGACGCCGAGAAGTAGTTTGTGCTAATGAAGATTGCTAGTTGCTAGTTGTATTGTTACTTGTTTAAAAGGCTGTAATAATTGGTAAAAGCTCTGAGACATGTGACACATGGGTTCCATGGGGTTTTTACCGTGCTTTACTTTTGCTATATGGTTTATTATGTATTTCTGTATTTGCTAGTGATACTTGTTACTTCGTTTGACTCAAAAAATTTACAAAGACGCAAATTCTATAAATTCTTTTATTTTACATCACATTTTCCAAACGGGGTAGCGGGTGTCATGTAACACCCCCTTCTAATTGCTACTAATATTTAATTATTAAAATCAGAGTTTTCGAAAATCACTCACAAGAGAGTGCTACATTTACTTCATGAAAACCAAACAAAACATCGATGGCGCAATACGCAAGCAACAGTATGATATATAGCACTATAGTCAAGGGACGAGGTCCCAACAACTTCGGTTCAAGTACATAGCAGTCCACATAATCATTCACGCAGCAGAATAAAACATGATTCTTATACATCACTAGGTCACAGTCCAACAACTTAATTAAAACGACTACTAGACTACTCGGCCCCCAGTGCTACATATCAGAGCAAGACGCCATAACCGACTAGGAGAAAGCATGAGAACTACCTTCGCTCAGATCACCTGCACGTTGCCGACATAAGAAGCAACATAAAAGCAGCAGGGTGAGTCTCTAACACATATAATAAGATGTATGATAAACATCATGTTAGAGGAAAAACAACTAGAAACACCTCGGCTCAACAAACAACACACCACATCAAGTTATAGCACATTAACCCAAATCAGGAATAAACGTCACCAATCACATGAATGTATGCATGAATGCAACCCAACACCAAGGGTATCATGCATGTGGTACCACCACCGTCGTTATTTTGCCTTGAAGGCGTCACCGTTGTTAATGATATGAAGACCGAAGTCTACCATATCGAGGCCGAAACCTATAACCGTTGTTTGATGCATATGAGGCATGAGACTCCATGACAATGCATCAACCACAAACAAATCATATCACATATGAATTGACACCGTCGTTTACACCGACGTCTATTTCACCTAGACATCATCAATAGCGCTATGGCTAACATCACTACACCAGTCGATAGCTCTATGGCTAACATCAGACTCACTGGACACCTTGACACCCCAAGCAGTGGACTAAACAGTCACTACGAGGACCACAACGTCACATAAGGACTAAAACATCACCTAAGGACCAAACTGGCTTCACCATTCAGTCACTTAGACGTACTTCGGACCAAATAAAGACTCACGCTTGCGCTGGCAAAGAACCTCGCACTACATCAAGGCGTCAAACAAAGACACCTCAAGACGCTCACATTGCACCTCAAAGACACCACACAAAGACCTCAAGACACTACACTGCACCTCGGTTCACTACTCTTCGACACACTACGCTTCGATACGTCTACGATTCAACACACTTACACCTCGACAACAATAGCTTCGACATATCTATACTACACCTCGGTACATCTACACTTCGGTACGCCCACACCTCGGTAGACATACACTATACCTCGACAACTACACTTCAGCAACTATACTTAGGTATATATATACACTACACTCGGCATCTACACTTCGGTATACATGCGCTATACCTCGGCAACTACAAGTCGACACCTACACTTCGCCTCACACACCCTTACACCTCGTCTCTTACACTTCGTCACCTACGCTTCGATACTTACGCTTCGACACACTTATACGTCGACTTCCATATACTTCGACACACTTACACTTAGGCAACTACCCTTCGCTCCGAATGGCGCCCTAGGTACCTAACCTGCACCTTCCCTCTTTTCTTTGATTCTCATACTATGATCAAACTTAAACCACAAATACTACCACACCTATTCATTCGAAATTTATTCAACACACATCTAAATACTCAACAAAGGGCCAACACCAACAATATCGCCCTGGGACTGAGGGTTCCTCAACTCCCATTCCTCTTCTAGGTCTCTCATATGACCAACTCCTCAACAACACATCACAACTTCACCAAAGTGAAGCAAACACAACATCAATCACACATCAAGCAACACAAACAGCTCAAAACATCATCCTAGCGTCTAACTCACGCATAATACTCATCATATACACTATTATAGATGAAAGAGAGCCCCCTTACCTCAATAAATTGAAGAACTAGTACTCTCTCCACCAAGACTTCACGATCTACCAACAAGCAGCTCCTCCTCCTTGAACTTGAGCTCTCCACGCCAAGATTTCTCTTCTTCTCTCTAAAAGCTATCGCACTCTCTCTCTCTCTCTCTCTCTCTTTACTTTACTATTTGACTTTTCTAAGATTTTTGTTGCAATTGAGCTTCTCCCCATCGACACTAAACATATATCAAGCATATGGGCCTCTTAATGGATCATGGGCCGCTAATCACACTCCCTCCATTACTCAAACACCTCCTAATTAAAATAAAACTCCAAATTAATTAATTGACTTAATTAAAATGTTGTAAGCCTTAAATAACCCAATTAAATAAATAATTGAACTATTTTTGGGGCGTTACATGTCACAAAACAGATCAAATCAGTTTTCAGTAACATCTTTCTTAAAAAAAACTTTCAAAGCTAGGTTAGTGTTATTAACATGTTATTAGCTATTTAGTTTTTATGGCACAAAAATGTGTTTTATAGTTAGATCCTGAAATGGGTTTTGTAGCAAAATCAGTATAGGGTTTAAAAAACCCCAAATGAGAAAAGTAAATAGAATGAAGTTAGGAGTATAGGCAGATCTGATAAAAAAATAGCAGTTGTAGAACTGATCTCCGGCTACCATACACGGTGGTCGTTGCGACCCTTTCTGTGGTGGTCGCTCAACTCCAGCCACGATATTGAGTTCCCAACCTCCACACTGTACACTCTCCGTCGAAGCACACCAATTTACTTAGTTCATGTTCGCTCTCTGCATCGCCCGTGGTGGGACGACCAGTCACCGCCATCGTCCACAACCTTCACCGTCGGGCATGGAACAGGCGGCCAGTAGCGTTCCTTGCGCCTGGTCGTGCATCATCACCCTTCCCCCTTGCTGGTTCACGCGACACCGTCTTTCTTTCTCCCTCTCTCTCTCACATTTGAGACTCTCTCTCTCTCTCTCTCTCTCTCCCCTCCATCTCCCTCCCTATCTCCAAATGTGTGCGGCGCCGAAAGGGTATGAATATTATTAGGGTTCACTCAATATGTTTTTATATCCCTTTCTCTCTCTCTCATTATTTTTTATCCAAAAGTGTCATGTTTACTCATCTCATTTTGTTTTTTATATTCCTTTTTTTATTATAAAAAAATGAATAAAGAAAAGGGATATTTTGGTTGTCTGAATATAAAAGAACTAGTTCTAAAATCCGTGCTCCGCACGAGCTCACCTCTTTTACATTGGTGTATCTATTTAATAAGGGAAATAATAATATTATTATAGTATGTTGATTGATATTAATAATATTTAAGATGATTATTGATTATCTAAAAAATCTCATATATGGAGCGGTAGATTTAGTTGCGGCAGACGAACGCTGTAGCGACCGAAAAATCCAAGAATGGATTCTTCGAAAGGTTCTTAAGGAAGCCGCCACCAAATTTTAGTTTAAGGGCAAATTTGGAAAATCCCTTTAGTTTTTAAGATAAGGCGTTGTTAGGGTTCGGGAGTCGTTATGTGTGGGGAAGGTATTAGCACCTTTACGACATCCTATTGTCTAATTAATTTAAGATTTACTTAATTGTTACCCTTTTATTTGTAAAGAAAATGACTTATTTAGATTTTTGTTTTTTAGTGCTTGACAAGGGTTGAGTCTTGCTCCTACGTACCTCCAGATGCAATGGAGGAATCAAAGCTACGTAGTTCTTCTGAAAAAGTTTGTGGGTTGGTGTTTTTAGTGTAGGGTCCTAGGATTCCTTGAACTGCATACCATCGATTTCTAGGATATTTGGCTAACCCGATTGTACAACCGACTTAGCCCCTACTTTTTGAAAATAATTTTAGAGTTTTTTGAAAGAAAGTGGTTTGGTGTGAGGTGGATTCGTTTTAGGATAGGTATTCTATAACTCCTGAACTGTACAACTCATTAGTTCTAGAACACTGACTAACCCGATCTGATAAAGACTTAATCCCCTATTTTTAGGAAAATGGTTCATTCATATTTATTAAGTTTGTAGGGTTACCGAATCAGCATGCGACTCATTGGCCCTAAAATAATGACTAACCTTAGGTTGTACAACCGACTTAGCCGCTTATTTAATTTTGCAAGAAAAATTATTTACGTTTGAGTTGGAAAAGAATTAAAATCAAAGCAGGGGTGCAGATTGTGAATTTGGGTTTTATTAACAAAGATGGGTCTCGTATAAATAATAAGGGTGTAAACAAGAAAGCCCGGTGATTCATGTGGGAGAGCCCAAGATCTGAAACTGGGCTTAAGTGGGGGAGGCGTGCGCGTAAATAAAGGGGGTGTCACTAACAATCCCGAACATTAAAAATAAAAATAAAAGGATGCTATATAAGGCCCAACTAAAACTAAAACCCTAAAAAGGCTACCTTCCATTTCTTCCTTCCATCAATCATGTGCACCAACTTCCAACAGAGAGAGAGAGAGATTTATGGCAAGATTTTCGCCGGTTTCGGGGGAAGGGAAAGCGGACCGGACGGAGAGAGGTTTTACGGAGGGAGTGGTATCAGAGAGGGTGAAGAACGGCGACGTCCGGCCGTCCTTGGGCCGGCGTCGTTCTCGGTGACGGTGGTGGGGGAGGTTTCACCGGTGGTCTCGACGGCCAGAGGAGGTGGTTTTTTTTGCGATACTGGCTCGGTTTCAACGGTGAAGCTCGTGGGTTTCGTTTTTTTGAGGGTGGAAGCTTACTGTGGGGGATCTTTCGTGGTGGCTCGCCGGAGAAGATGACCGGAGCTCCGGCGAGCAAGCTTCTGTTATTGATTTATAGTTCTAAACTCTATTGATTTTTAAGTAATCCTGAACCATTAATTTGTAAACCAACCTATTACCAAATAATCTATATTTGGTTTTTGTTTTAAGAACTCCAAAGTCTATTTCCAGGAGCTGATTTCTGTGGGATGATTCCAAACCTTGATTTTATCTTCTGTATCCTCCTATTTCTCTACCTATTTTAATTATCTGTCAACATATATTTCATCATGAAACTAATGCTTGTATATGTTGTTATTAATCTTTCTAAAAAAGGGGATCTGTTCATGATTAAACACAAAAACCAAGACTGTGATTTAGTTTTCAAGCCGTTTGATTTTTGTATGTTCATACACTTTGCCTTAGTATCGGTTTCACGTACTACATTTCTTTACAATATCCTACCCGAATCCCGAATTAAACTTTATAAGACCAACGGTAAAAAATATGGAAACGAGGAAACCGACCTAAACTTCCAGCCTCTGTCTCCTTTTGATCGTTCTGTGACTACGTGTGCTTGCTACTGTGTCTGCTACCTCAGAAAATCAAAAGTGTGTGTTTAGTGGATTAGGATTCTGACTTTGAACCCTAATCCTTGTTTAGGTGATTCTTGCGGTGTTCTCTGCCCCTCGTTTTTGTGTGTTTTAGACTACAGGCTAGCCGCTTATTTATAGGTAGAAATTAGGTTTTAGCATTAATGGCTGTTTTTGGGCTTTTGCAGATCTGATAATGTGGGCCTGCTGAGTAGTCTTGGAGAGCAAGAACCAGACCCAGAGATTACTGATCTTGGCTCATTTATTTAATTTTCGTTTTTATATTCTTTGTATTTTTTATATTATCATTTTTGTATTTTTGGACTTTTGGACTATTAAGTGATCTTAAATTGTAAATTAAACTAAATAGAATTTTTTGGCATTTTTGGGCTGTATATATGCTTAAATAAATTAAATAAACAAAATACGAATAAAATAATAAGAAAAAGGAGTCATGCCAAATACAAAGACGAGGACGGGCCGGACTCGACAAATACGCTAAAACTAAACCAAAAATGGGCGTGTTAACTACAAACCCCACGATTAACTCTGGAATCGCATTAGTCCGAATTTAGACCAAATTTTGAGAAAAATGACTTTAGGTAGACTCGCCACGCATTTACTAAACTCGAATACGGACGTTAATTTGAAGAACGCGCGAGAAGATCGATCATTCGCGTGCGTGCCCAATTTAAACAACGGCGCTTCGATTTGGTGAACGAGTGGACTGGAATTGGTTTAGATTGGTAACCGAGACTCTACACTCGATAATTCTTGTAATCATGCGACTCAAACACGCCCCTTACTAAAAATAAACGACTAAAGCGAGAAAAAAGAAGACGGACAAAATTGGGGTATAATAATGCCCTCTTTATTAATATTTTACTAGAAAGTCTTTGAGCTCTAGAACTTTCGTAGTAGAAATAGGAATAAAGATAAGATAGACGCTAATTTTGTCCGTTTGAGGGGAGTGGGAGGTTTGAGAGATAAGAGGAGTGGTTAATACTTGACGCATTAACCGAGAGTTGAATGGGGTCAACAAGGACACGAAGGAGCACTAAGGCTACGAAGGACCACTCAGTGGTCCGAAGGAGCGATAAGGCTCGGAGGACCACTTAAGGTCCGGAAGGTCGCCTAAGCCTTAATTGAAGGACCATCGTGGTCCAAGGAGCGCAACTAGCTACGGTACTAATTAAACGATCCGAGGGGCCTTTATACTGAAAGCGGCCATGATGGGTCAAGATCGGTCTAGAATCGATATGTTGACCATGAAGGGCGTGCACCGTGTCTTAGGCCGACACAACTAGTCCGAAGGACCACGCGGGTGCGGAAGGTCCGCCAGGGCTCGACTCCGGCGTTTGCGACTGGGCCACTTAGGCATCGAAGGGCGTAGTGCTCGAAGGCGACCACTCGGTGTCCGGGATCACTCGGTGATCTCGTGATGCGATACGAGATCAACGCTTAGAGCTTTGATCTTAGAGGAACAAAATATGGGTATCGACACTTGAAGTTGATTCGAGAGGCAATACATCATGTAATGGACATACAACGCCAATAATACATGCACATGCAACGGTGATTTTTGGTGGGGTGATGGATGAAATAGGTGATTCCTTTCTTTTTTTTTTTTTTTTAATTTTATTTTGCTTTTTGCTTTTTTGCTTGCTTTTTATTTATTTATCGATGGATGCATGAAGTATGAATGTTAATATGATGCAAATGCTATGGTGCATGGTGTGATGATATGAAATGATTGGTTGAGTGCGCGAAACATTTTTGTGATGATGAGATGTGAGACTTTGGATGCGAGAGGCGGAGATGAATATTGATAATTCTTTGGAAAGATTAGATTTGATTCAAACTTCGGCAATCTCAAGGTTGTTATTTATAGACACTGATGTGAAAAAGTACTTGCAAGCTCGCTTCTTTTTCTCTTCCATTATGATGCCCCCTGATGACCGAAATTTAGGTCCACAAAGTTAACTAAGTGGATTTTCAGTATCGCATTATCAACTTGTGTTCTATCTCGCTGAAGCATTGTTAAGAAAACATGTATAGTAATGCAGACATAGATGAATGAGTCAGTTAACTTGGTTCAAGGTTATGGACGAATGCGACGCATGAAAGGATGAATGACTGGTCTTCGTCAATGTCATGAAAGGTAGGTTTTTCCAAGCCAAGAAATACGAGATTGCCCCAATTTAGATTTGATGATTGTGAGTGAATAACTTGCCCCTGTCTAGTGCTAACAAGCTAGAGGTGTAGAAAATGATGACTGGGGAATGCATTGGCTTTGGAATGAAAGGCGGAAAGCAAGAGACTTTGTCTCAACCCAAAGAGTTTGATGTTGCCCCATTTATGGTAAGGACAAGATTGCCGCAGCTAGAGTAGTAGCATTTTGGGTAATGAGTTGAGAAATTGCCCGGTATGGTTTTATGGTGTGTGAATATAATGAAGGGATGAGATGGGTGTCGGGTGAATTTCCCCATTTGTAGGTGGAGTGAAGAATGAATGGATTGCCCCAATTGGAATGGTGTTTCAAGCTTTTAGTGAGATCTGGAAAGGTGACAGAGTTAGGGTTATGGGTTTTGGAGATGGTTAAATGCGGTTTGTATAGACCGGGAGTGGTATGGAAAGCACATCGACAAATTCCCAAGTTCAAATAGATGGTGAAAGGGATGCCCCACTTTAGGATCTAGGTGACGATCCTAGTATAAACTTTTGGTTACCTTTAGAATGACTCTCGGACTACAATAGTCTTGAGTTTGCTATGATGAAAACTACACTTGGTGATCACTAGACCTTGTCTTAGTATAACTGTAACTTGAATGAATCTTGTGGTGCAAGCCTTTTGATTTTTCTTTTCCTTTGAGTTTTTTTTTTTTTTTTGAGATATATTTTTTTTGAGCAAACATATTATAAATAAATAAACTTACTTGTCCTGAAATTAAAACTTTGAGAAAACAAAAGCAATCAGTCAATGATCGAATGAACTACAGAGGGTTGTAATGTGGCCGATGGTTTAGTGATTTATGATAATTGGGCTCAAAGTAGTGTTTGGGGATTGATGGGACGGATGATTTTTTGAGCGGTATGATTTGGCTAATGGTTAATGGTTTGTGAAAGAAGGGGTTATTAGGCTCAATGAAGTGTTTGATGATTGATGAGACAAATGATTTGGTGATGTAAATTGGCTAATGGGTGATGATTTATGAAGGAAATGGTTGTTAGGCTCAAAGGAGTGTTTGAGGGTCTATTGAGACAGTAATTGATGTGTCTCATGGTAGGATGGACTTGTTTAGGGATGTGACTTGGCCAAGGGTTTATGAAGGATAGGATATTGAGGACAAGGGAAGTGTTTGGGGATTTATTTCAGACAAGGATCTCTTATGGTAAGAAGTATCAGCTCATGATTGTATCACTTTTGCTTTTTTGTTTTTTTTTTGTTTTGATTTCACTTTCCTTTTTTATTTTGATTTTTTTTTATTTTTCGAGCTGAGTGACTTGAAAATAATACACCATTTTTTATGTAGAATTGATCCTTGTCTAGGGTGATTGAAAGGTTTCTTTGGATTTTGGCTTAAGGTGGGTAGCGAAGGTTTTTTCGGGGACATGGGAAGATGGTCAGACTTCGTTCCAAATCATGATTGCTCGATTTCTCAAAAATTAACTCAAGGACAATGATTTACTTATTTTATATACTTGCTCTTTTCTTTATTTCTTTTCATGCTCTAATTTCTGCTTAGGCTGCTCTTACGAGTTTTCAACCTAACGAGCTTCTTTTGATTTATTTTTTGTAAAGAACTTGCACCGAGGAAATACAATGTTGACAAAGTATTTTAGAGATCACCAATTTGCCCCAGTATGGAGGACCTAAAGTGTTATTTCATCAGTGAGAACAAACCAAAAAGTTAACTAAGTAGGGGAGTATGTACTTTAGGGTGGTCGGGGTGGGATTAGACTTGGGGGATGATGACAAGGTAAGGACATTAACTGACTCAAACAAAAAATGAAGACACATGTCACACACGAGTTACTTCACGAATGCTTCGTAGAGAGTTAACATCAGTTTTAACATGAAAGAAAATTTTAGTGGACCACTTTGGTCATTCATCATGGAGTGGATGAGGTGCAATGCTTTGTTGAGAAAAAATGTGAACGAGCTGCTAATTTGAAAAACCGAGTGCCTTGAAACACCTTGAGCTTGCAACTAAGTATGGCTAAACTTTTTCAAAAAGAATTATTTATCTCACAAGAATGTCTCACCTATCATTATGTTTTTTGTTTGTTTCTGTTTTTAGAATGCATGATGTAAGTATGCAAATGAATGAATGCGCATGAAATGAGAATGCGAACGAACGAATGAATGTATGTGAAATGCGAATGTAATGTATGTGAAATGCGAATGTAATGTATGTGAAATGCGAATGTAATGTATGTGTATGAAATGATAATATATGATTTTATTTGTCGCGTCGGGGAATTATAAGTTTACATTTGGAGAGTAAAGTACAAAGTTTAACTTTGACTTTAGCATGCATGGCTTCTCTCCAAAATAAAGCTTTTAATTCTCAGACGGTCGTAAAAATGTACGCAACATAAGATGTTTATCTTGTTGTTTTATGCAAAGAAAAGGAAAAATGCATGTGGTGTATTTTCTAAAAAATGTAGTAAATAATGATTTTGATTTTTGACTTTTTGATTTTTTAAAATTGTTTGGATAAAAAACGGTATGCATTAATGTTCGTTTGAATGCAAGGGTATAAAGCTCCTTTGTGACCCTAGAGATGCATCTTACAGAGTGGGTCTAAGGTTTCTTTTATAGTGAACCTCACAGGGATGGTTCTAAAGAATCCTACACATGGTCCCTAGAGCCAAGGACTCCAGTCAAGAACACTGACCCCGACAATAGGCAAGCTATTAGAAGGGATAGCATCCTCAAAAGGAATCAAACTCTAGGTGAGATTTTCGTGACCACCCAACGAGGCGACGTCCCATGAGCCATCACTACACAATCTCGTTCTAACTTAAGTTGATGCTCGAGTCCGGGTAGAGGACTTTTCTCACAAGTGTGTGAAGTGTAGAAGTGCAGTGTGTGTAGGAGCAATTTAAAACGAACCCAAAGCTGCAATCAATACAAATACCGTCTTCTACCCTAGGGTTTATATATCACATAAAAGTATAACATGCAAAATAAATAAATAAGGGAAGGGTAAAAATTAAATTAAACCTAAATAATTAGACTAGGTTTTGACTCTCTAAAAAGTTAAGTCCCCAGTGAAGTCGCCAGCTGTAGCGACCGAAAAATCCAAGAATGGATTCTTGAAAGGTTCTTAAGGTTCGCCACCAAATTTTAGTTTAAGGGCAAATTTGGAAAATCCCTTTAGTTTTTAAGATAAGGCGTTGTTAGGGTTCGGGAGTCGTTATGTGTGGGGAAGGTATTAGCACCCCACGACATCCTATTGTCTAATTAATTTAAGATTTACTTAATTGTTACCCTTTTATTTGTAAAGAAAATGACTTATTTAGATTTTTGTTTTTTAGTGCTTGACAAGGGTTGAGTCTTGCTCCTACGTACCTCCAGATGCAATGGAGGAATCAAAGCTACGTAGTTCTTCCTGAAAAAGTTTGTGGGTTGGTGTTTTTTAGTGTAGGGGTCATAGGATTCCTTGAACTGTACAGCTCACTGATTCCTAGGACGCTGGCTAACCCGATTGTACAACCGACTTAGCCCCCTACTTTTTGAAAATAATTTTAGAGTTTTTTGAAAGAAAGTGGTTTGGTGTGAGGTGGATTCGTTTTAGGATAGGTATTCTAGAACTCTGAATATGCATGACTCATTAGTTCTAGAACATCGACTAACCCGATCAGATGGTAGACTTAATCCCCTATTTTTTAGGAAAATGGTTCATTCATATTTATTAAGTTTGTAGGGTTCTTGAACTCAGATAAACTCATTGGCCCTAAAATAATGACTAACATTTGTACAACCGACTTAGCCGCGTTATTTAATTTTGCAAGAAAAAAATATTTACGTTTGAGTTGGAAAAGAATTAAAAACTGAAACAGGGGGTGCAGATTGTGAATTTGGGTTTTATTAATAGCAGGGGTCTGTATAAATAATAAGGGGTGTAAACAAGAAAGCCCAGTTCGCATGTGGGAGAGCCCAGTATGCGAAACTGGGCTTAAGTGGGGGGAGGCGTGCGCGTAAATAAAGGGGTGTCACTAACAATCTGAACATTAAAAAAATAAAAAATAAAAGGATGCTATATAAGGCCCAACTAAAACTAAAACCCTAAAAAAGGCTACCTTCCAGCCCTTCCTTCCATCAGCTGCGCCGCAGCCAACTTCCAGCGTAGAGAGAGAGAGATTTATGGCAAGATTTTCGCCGGTTTCGGGGGAAGGGAAAGCGGACCGGCCGGAGAGAGGTTTTACGGAGGGAGTGGTATCAGAGAGGGTGAAGAACGGCGACATCCGGCCGTCCTTGGGCCGGCGTCGTTCTCGGTGACGGTGGTGGGGGAGGTTTCACCGGTGGTCTCGACGGCCAGAGGAGGTGGTTTTTTTTGCGATACTGGCTCGGTTTCAACGGTGAAGCTCGTGGGTTTCGTTTTTTTGAGGGTGGAAGCTTACTGTGGGGGATCTTTCGTGGTGGCTCGCCGGAGCTCTCGCCGGAGAAGATGACCGGAGCTCCGGCGAGCAAGCTTCTGTTATTGATTTATAGTTCTAAACTCTATTGATTTTTAAGTAATCCTGAACCATTAATTTGTAAACCAACCTATTACCAAATAATCTATATTTGGTTTTTGTTTTAAGAACTCCAAAGTCTATTTCCAGGAGCTGATTTCTGTGGGATGATTCCAAACCTTGATTTTATCTTCTGTATCCTCCTATTTCTCTACCTATTTTAATTATCTGTCAACATATATTTCATCATGAAACTAATGCTTGTATATGTTGTTATTAATCTTTCTAAAAAAGGGGATCTGTTCATGATTAAACACAAAAACCAGTACGCAGATTTAGTTTCTGAAGCCGTTTGATTTTTGTATGTTCATACACACTGTCTTAGTATCGGTTTCACAGCTACATTTCTTTACAATATCCTACCCTGAATCCTGAATTAAACTTTATAAGACCAACAGTAAAAAAATATGGAAACGAGGAAACCGACCTAAACTTCCAGCCTCTGTCTCCTTTTGATCGTTTTGTGACTACGTGTGCTTGCTACTGTGTCTGCTACCTCAGAAAATCAAAAGTGTGTGTTTAGTGGATTAGGATTCTGACTTTGAACCCTAATCCTTGTTTAGGTGATTCTTGCAGTGTTCTCTGCCCTCGTTTTTTGTGTGTTTTAGACTCTAGGCTAGCCGCTTATTTATAGGTAGAAATTAGGTTTTAGCATTAATGGTTGTTTTTGGGCTTTTGCAGATCTGATAATGTGGGCCTGCTGAGTAGTCTTGGAGAGCAAGAACAGACCCCAGAGATTACTGATGCTGCTCATTTATTTAATTTTCGTTTTTTATATTCTTTGTATTTTTTATATTATCATTTTTTGTATTTTTGGACTTTTTGGACTATTAAGTGATCTTAAATTGTAAATTAAACTAAATAGAATTTTTTGGCATTTTTGGGCTGTATATATGCTTAAATAAATTAAATAAACAAAATACGAATAAAATAATAAGAAAAAGGAGTCATGCCAAATACAAAGACGAGGACGGGCCGGACTCGACAAATACGCTAAAACTAAACCAAAAATGGGCGTGTTAACTACAAACCCCACAGTTAACTCGGAATCGCATTAGTCTGAATTTAGACCAAATTTTGAGAAAAATGACTTTAGGTAGACCTGCTTACGTACGACTAAACTCGAATACGGACGTTAATTTGAAGAACGCGCGAGAAGATCGATCATTCGCGTGCATGCCCAATTTAAACAACGGCGTTTCGATTTCAGCTGAACGGAGTGACTGGAATTGGTTTAGATTGGTAACCGAGACTCTACACTGATAATTCTTGTAATCATGCGACTCTGAAACACGCCCTTACTAAAAATAAACGACTAAAGCGAGAAAAAGAAGACGGACAAAATTGGGGTATAACAATTTGCTCTCTTTATTAATATTTTACTAGAAAGTGCTGAGCTCTAGAACTTTCGTAGTAGAAATAGGAATAAAGATAAGATAGACGCTAATTTTGTCCGTTTGAGGGGGGAGTGGGAGGTTTGAGAGATAAGAGGGAGTGGTTAATACTTGACACATTAACCGAGAGTTGAATGGGGTCAACAAGGACCTGAAGGAGCACTAAGGCTCTGAAGGACCACTCAGTGGTCCGAAGGAGCGATAAGGCTGCGGAGGACCACTTAAGGTCCGGAAGGTCGCTAAGCCTTAATTGAAGGACCATCGTGGTCTGCGAAGGAGCGCAACTAGCTACGGTACTAATTAAACGATCTGAGGGGGCCTTTATACTCGAGCGGCCATGATGGGTCAAGATCAGGTCTAGAACTGATATGTTGACCATGAAGGACGTGCACTGTGTCTTAGGCTGACACAACTAGTCTGAAGGACCACGCGGTCCGGAAGGTCCGCCGGGCTCGACTCGACGTTTGCGACTGGGCCACTTAGGTAATCGAAGGAGCGTAGTGCTCGGGCGACCACTCGGGTCCAGGATCACTCGGTGATCTGTGATGCGATACGAGATCAACGCTTAGAGCTTTGATCTTAGAGGAACAAAATATGGGTATCGACACTTGAAGTTGATTCAGAGGCAATACATCATGTAATGGACATACAACGCCAATAATACATGCACATGCAACAGGTGATTTTTGGTGGGGTGATGGATGAAATAGGTGATTCCTTTCTCTTTTTTTTTTTTTTTAATTTTATTTTGCTTTTTGCTTTTTTTGCTTGCTTTTTTATTTATTTATCTGATGGATGCATGAAGTATGAATGTTAATATGATGCAAATGCTATGGTGCATGGTGTGATGATATGAAATGACTGGTTGAGTGCAGAAACATTTTTTGTGATGATGAGATGTGAGACTTTGGATGCGAGAGGCGGAGATGAATATTGATAATTCTTTGGAAAGATTAGATTTGATTCAAACTTCGGCAATCTCAAGGTTGTTATTTATAGACACTGATGTGAAAAAGTACTTGCAAGCTCGCTTCTTTTTCTCTTCCATTATGATGCCCCCTGATGACCGAAATTTAGGTCCACAAAGTTAACTAAGTGGATTTTCAGTATCGCATTATCAACTTGTGTTCTATCTCATCAAGCATTGTTAAGAAAACATGTATAGTAATGCGATACATAGATGAATGAGTCGATTAACTTGGTTCAAGGTTATGGACGAACGCGACGCATGAAAGGATGAATGACTGGTCTTCGTCAATGTCATGAAAGGTAGGTTTTTCCAAGCCAAGAAATACGAGATTGCCCCAATTTAGATTTGATGATTGTGAGTGAATAACTTGCCCCTCGTCTAGTGCTAACAAGCTAGAGGTGTAGAAAATGATGACTGGGAATGCATTGGCTTTGGAATGAAAGGCGGAAAGCAAGAGACTTTGTCTCAACCCAAAGAGTTTGGTGTTGCCCCATTTATGGTAAGGACAAGATTGCCCAGCTAGAGTAGTAGCATTTTGGGTAATGAGTTGAGAAATTGCCCGGTATGGTTTTATGGTGTGAATATAATGAAGGGATGAGATGGGTGTCGGGTGAATTTCCCATTTGTAGGTGGAGTGAAGAATGACAGGATTGCCCCACTTGGAATGGTGTTTGAATGGTTGCTTTTAGTGAGATTGGGGAAAGGACAGTGAGTTAGGGTTATGGGTTTTGGAGATGGTTAAATGCGGTTTGTATAGATCGGGAGTGGTATGGGAAGCACACTGGACAAATTCCCAAGTTCAAATAGATGGTGAAAGTGGATGCCCCACTTTAGGATCTAGGTGACGATCCTAGTATAAACTTTTGGTTACCTTTAGAATGACTCTCGGACTACAATAGTCTTGAGTTTGCTATGATGAAAACTACACTTGGTGATCACTAGACCTTGTCTTAGTATAATCAGAATTTGAATGAATCTTGTGGTGCAAGCCTTTTGATTTTTCTTTTCCTTTGAGTTTTTTTTTTTTTTTTTTGAGATATATTTTTTTGAGCAAACATATTATAAATAAATAAACTTACTTGTCCTGAAATTAAAACTTTGAGAAAACAAAAGCAATCATCAATGATCGGAATGAACTCTGAGAGGTTGTAATGTGGCCGATGGTTTAGTGATTTATGATAATTGGGCTCAAGTAGTGTTTGGGGATTGATGGGACGGATGATTTTTTGAGCGGTATGATTTGGCTAATGGTTAATGGTTTGTGAAAGAAGGGGTTATTAGGCTCAATGAAGTGTTTGATGATTGATGAGACAAATGATTTGGTGATGTAACTTGGCTAATGGGTGATGATTTATGAAGGAAATGGTTGTTAGGCTCAAAGGAGTGTTTGAGGGTCTATTGAGACAGTAATTGATGTGTCTCATGGTAGGATGGACTTGTTTAGGGATGTGACTTGGCCAAGGGTTTATGAAGGATAGGATATTGAGGACAAGGGAAGTGTTTGGGGGTTTATTTCAGACAAGGATCTCTTATGGTAAGAAGTATCAGCTCATGATCGTATCACTTTTGCTTTTTTGTTTTTTTGTTTTGTTTTGATTTCACTTTCCTTTTTTATTTTGATTTTTTTTTATTTTTCGAGCTGAGTGACTTGAAAATAATACACCATTTTTTATGTAGAATTGATCCTTGTCTAGGGTGATTGAAAGGTTTCTTTGGATTTTGGCTTAAGGTGGGTAGCGAAGGTTTTTTCGGGGACATGGGAAGATGGTCAGACTTCGTTCCAAATCATGATTGCTCGATTTCTCAAAAATTAACTCAAGGACAATGATTTACTTATTTTATATACTTGCTCTTTTCTTTATTTCTTTTCATGCTCTAATTTACGCTTAGTTTTTTCTTACGAGTTTTCAACCTAACGAGCTTCTTTTGATTTATTTTTGTAAAGAACTTGCACCGAGGAAATACAATGTTGACAAAGTATTTTAGAGATCACCAATTTGCCCAGTATGGAAGACCTAAAGTGTTATTTCATCAGTGAGAACAAACCAAAAAGTTAACTAAGTAGGGGAGTATGTACTTTAGGGTGGTCGGGGTGGGATTAGACTTGGGGATGATGACAAGGTAAGGACATTAACCGACTCAAACAAAAATGAAGACACATGTCACACACGAGTTACTTCACGAATGCTTCAGAGAGAGTTAACATCGGTTTTAACATGAAAGAAAATTTTAGTGGACCACTTCGGTCATTCATCATGGAGTGGATGAGGTGCAATGCTTTGTTGAGAAAAAATGTGAACGAGCTGCTAATTTGAAAAACCGAGTGCCTTGAAACACCTTGAGCTTGCAACTAAGTATGGCTAAACTTTTTCAAAAAGAATTATTTATCTCACAAGAATGTCTCACCTATCATTATGTTTTTTGTTTGTTTCTGTTTTTAGAATGCATGATGTAAGTATGCAAATGAATGAATGCGCATGAAATGAGAATGCGAACGAACGAATGAATGTATGTGAAATGCGAATGTAATGTATGTGAAATGCGAATGTAATGTATGTGAAATGCGAATGTAATGTATGTGTATGAAATGATAATATATGATTTTATTTGTCGCGTCGGGGAATTATAAGTTTACATTTGGAGAGTAAAGTACAAAGTTTAACTTTGACTTTAGCATGCATGGCTTCTCTCCAAAATAAAGCTTTTAATTCTCGATGGTCAGAAAAATACGCAACATAAGATGTTTATCTTGTTGTTTTATGAAAAGAAAAGGAAAATGCATGTGGTGTATTTTCTAAAAATGTAGTAAATAATGATTTTGATTTTTGACTTTTGATTTTTTAAAATTGTTTGGATAAAAAACGGTATGCATTAATGTTCGTTTGAATGCAAGGGTATAAAGCTCCTTTGTGACCCTAGAGATGCATCTTACAGAGTGGGTCTAAGGTTTCTTTTATAGTGAACCTCACAGGGATGGTTCTAAAGAATCCTACACATGGTCCCTAGAGCCAAGGACTCGGTCAAGAACATCGACCCGACAATAGGCAAGCTATTAGAAGGGATAGCATCCTCAAAAGGAATCAAACTCTAGGTGAGATTTTCGTGACCACCCAACGAGACGTACGTCCCGCAGGCCATCACTACACAATCTCGTTCTAACTTAAGTTGATGCTCGAGTCCGGGTAGAGGACTTTTCTCACAAGTGTGTGAAGTGTAGAAGTGCAGTGTGTGTAGGAGCAATTTAAAACGAACCCAAAGCTGCAATCAATACAAATACCGTCTTCTACCCTAGGGTTTATATATCACATAAAAGTATAACATGCAAAATAAATAAATAAGGGAAGGGTAAAAATTAAATTAAACCTAAATAATTAGACTAGGTTTTGACTCTCTAAAAAGTTAAGTCCCCAGTGAAGTCGCCAGCTGTAGCGACCGAAAAATCCAAGAATGGATTCTTCGAAAGGTTCTTAAGGAAGCCGCCACCAAATTTTAGTTTAAGGGCAAATTTGGAAAATCCCTTTAGTTTTTAAGATAAGGCGTTGTTAGGGTTCGGGAGTCGTTATGTGTGGGGAAGGTATTAGCACCCCACGACATCCTATTGTCTAATTAATTTAAGATTTACTTAATTGTTACCCTTTTATTTGTAAAGAAAATGACTTATTTAGATTTTTGTTTTTTAGTGCTTGACAAGGGTTGAGTCTTGCTCCTACGTACCTCCAGATGCAATGGAGGAATCAAAGCTACGTAGTTCTTCCTGAAAAAGTTTGTGGGTTGGTGTTTTTTAGTGTAGGGGTCATAGGATTCCTTGAACTGTACAGCTCACTGATTCCTAAGACGCTGGCTAACCCGATTGTACAACCGACTTAGCCCCCTACTTTTTGAAAATAATTTTAGAGTTTTTTGAAAGAAAGTGGTTTGGTGTGAGGTGGATTCGTTTTAGGATAGGTATTCTAGAACTCCGAACTCAGCATGACTCATTAGTTCTAGAACATCGACTAACCCGATCAGATAAGTTGACTTAATCCCTATTTTTAGGAAAATGGTTCATTCATATTTATTAAGTTTGTAGGGTTACTGAACTGTACAGCTCATTGGCCCTAAAATAATGACTAACCCGGTTGTACAACCGACTTAGCCGTTTATTTAATTTTGCAAGAAAAATTATTTACGTTTGAGTTGGAAAAGAATTAAAAATCAAACAGAAGTGCAGATTGTGAATTTGGGTTTTATTAATAAAGAAGGGTCTGCAGATAAATAATAAGGGGTGTAAACAAGAAAGCCCAGTTCGCATGTGGGAGAGCCCAGTATGCGAAACTGGGCTTAAGTGGGGGGAGGCGTGCGCGTAAATAAAGGGGTGTCACTAACAATCTGAACATTAAAAAAATAAAAAATAAAAGGATGCTATATAAGGCCCAACTAAAACTAAAACCCTAAAAAAGGCTACCTTCCAGCCCTTCCTTCCATCAGTACACAGCCCAACTTCAACAGAGAGAGAGAGATTTATGGCAAGATTTTCGACGGTTTCGGGGGAAGGGAAAGCGGACCGTCCGGAGAGAGGTTTTACGGAGGGAGTGGTATCAGAGAGGGTGAAGAACGGCGACGTCCGGCCGTCCTTGGGCCGGTGTCGTTCTCGGTGACGGTGGTGGGGGAGGTTTCACTAGTGGTCTCGACGGCCAGAGGAGGTGGTTTTTTTTTGCGATACTGGCTCGGTTTCAACGGTGAAGCTCGTGGGTTTCGTTTTTTTGAGGGTGGAAGCCATTGTGGGGGATCTTTCGTGGTGGCTCGTGGAGCTCTCACGTAGGAGAAGATGACCGGAGCTCCGGCGAGCAAGCTTCTGTTATTGATTTATAGTTCTAAACTCTATTGATTTTTAAGTAATCCTGGACCATTAATTTGTAAACCAACCTATTACCAAATAATCTATATTTGGTTTTTGTTTTAAGAACTCCAAAGTCTATTTCCAGGAGCTGATTTCTGTGGGATGATTCCAAACCTTGATTTTATCTTCTGTATCCTCCTATTTCTCTACCTATTTTAATTATCTGTCAACATATATTTCATCATGAAACTAATGCTTGTATATGTTGTTATTAATCTTTCTAAAAAAGGGGATCTGTTCATGATTAAACACAAAAACCAGTACGCGGATTTAGTTTCTGAAGCCGTTTGATTTTTGTATGTTCATACACACTGTCTTAGTATCGGTTTCGGATTATTAACAATCACAGCTACATTTCTTTACAATATCCTACCCTGAATCCTGAATTAAACTTTATAAGACCAACAGTAAAAAAATATGGAAACGAGGAAACCGACCTAAACTTCCAGCCTCTGTCTCCTTTTGATCGTTCTGTGACTACGTGTGCTTGCTACTGTGTCTGCTACCTCAGAAAATCAAAAGTGTGTGTTTAGTGGATTAGGATTCTGACTTTGAACCCTAATCCTTGTTTAGGTGATTCTTGCGTTGTTCTCGCCTCGCGTTTTTGTGTGTTTTTAGACTCTAGGCTAGCCGCTTATTTATAGGTAGAAATTAGGTTTTAGCATTAATGGTTGTTTTGGGGCTTTTGCGAGATCGATAATGTGGGCTCATTGAGTAGTCTTGAGAGCAAGAACAGGACCCTGGAGATTACCGATCTTTCGCTCATTTATTTAATTTTCGTTTTTATATTCTTTGTATTTTTATATTATCATTTTTGTATTTTTGGACTTTTTGGACTATTAAGTGATCTTAAATTGTAAATTAAACTAAATAGAATTTTTGGCATTTTTTTGGTCTGTATATATGCTTAAATAAATTAAATAAACAAAATACGAATAAAATAATAAGAAAAAGGAGTCATGCCAAATACAAAGACGAGGGCGGGTGGGACTCGACAAATACGCTAAAACTAAACCAAAAATGGGCGTGTTAACTACAAACCCCACAGTTAACTCGGAATCGCATTAGTCTGAATTTAGACCAAATTTTGAGAAAAATGACTTTAGGTAGACCTGCTTACGTACGACTAAACTCGAATACGGACGTTAATTTGAAGAACGCGCGAGAAGATCGATCATTCGCGTGCGTGCCCAATTTAAACAACGGCGTTTCGATTTCAGCTGAACGGAGTGACTGGAATTGGTTTAGATTGGTAACCGAGACTCTACACTGATAATTCTTGTAATCATGCGACTCTGAAACACACCCTTACTAAAAATAAACGACTAAAGCGAGAAAAAGAAGACGGACAAAATTGGGGTATAACAAACGCAATGGCACTTCCGTATAAGGAATTTGTAGTTAAGTGTAGAAGTGCTGATGTTTAATTTTTAATCACGTTTATTATTAGATCTACGTTTCTTGCAATATAAAAATTAGTAGCACAATAAACCCTATATGGATGCATTAATATATAATTATCCAATTCATGTAGCGAATACTGAGATCTACCGTGTATCCTAGAAGCATATATTTTTTGTTACCATGTTTTTGGTTCGCAGTTTCTACATGTTTTGCCGTTGACTAATTTATGCTTGGGAGAATCCTACCACACACGAAATCTGGCTTTCTAGAAGCACACTTTTGTGAAAACCTAAGTGTGCATACGACTAAATATATTGACCATATTTCAAAGTGTTAAAATTAAGTGGATCAGCTTACAATAAGTAGTAAATTATACGTTTTGTGAGAACACATATGAGCCCACAATCATTTTTTTTAGTCAAGTACCCACTACTTTTCAAGGTACAAATATAAAATAGGCTAAATTGCTCTCAGGTCCTTTAACTTAATTTCAAATAACGATTTAGTCATTTATCTTTATTTTTTGTCACAAATAAGTCCTTTATGCTTTAAATTTTTAGCAATATTGCCCTTTTCCGTTAGCCTCCGTCTAACTCTATTAAAAATGCCTATGAGACTATTAGCTTGATAATGTGGGTGTTAAATAGTTGATGTGTCAATCCTTGTCATTAGATGAGTCACTTTTTGATTAAAATAAATAAAATAAAAATTAGCAAATGGTGGGATCTGGAAATCGTGCATCATCATCTTTATATGGAAATCGCCCCACACCTCTCTTCATCTTCGTCTATGTTAATTCGCGCATCATCATCTTCATTTTCGTTTTACAGAATCATGAGATTTGGAAATGATTTCTTCATTTTGGTTGATTCGTGCATCAATTTCCATTTCGTCTTTGTCTTTGTTCCATTTCATTTACCAGTTCGATTTCGATTTGAAGCGTTTTCCATTCGATTTTTGTTTTCAATTTTATTTTCGAGTTGCATGTTCCATTTCATTTTCCAATTTGTTTTCCTCACTTCATTTTACAGTTTCCCCATTTCAATGATATTTCAAATTGTTCCAGATCTGTTTCGCGAAGGAGAGAAGGCAGGAGTGATTATTTCCAAGGAACTGGGTTATTGTTAATTCTCGTTAGTTGTTCTTATTGATAACTAAAAACCCATATTTCCTCACTCTGTGGGTTTCACTTTGCTGCATTGCATTTTGTGGGCTTTCAATAGATGCAACAAATCACCGCTACAAAGCATGAAACTGGAAGACAAAGATAAAAAAGCGATGAAAGAGATGAAGATCAAGAAAAGGGTGGAAGCTATAGTGTTGGTCTTCTTCACCTAGTGAGGTTATTGGGAAAATAAATGGTGATGGGAAGATGAACGTGTTGTTGTTTTGGTAACAAACAATTTTTTATTTTTAATAAAATAAAATAAAAACTAAAATGATTAGTCAGCAATGAGTTGGATGATATTTTTTATTTTTATTTTTATTTTTAATGGCCACATAGGCATTTTCTAACGGGGTTAGGCGGATATTGACGGAAAAAGATTAGGTGCCAACAATTTAAAACATAAAGGATTGGTTTAGGATAAAAAAGACAAATGACCAAATTGTTATCTAAAATTAAATTAAGATATCCCGTGAACAATTTAGCCTAAAAAGTATGTTCAAATATATTTTAAACACTAATCAATAAGAAAAACGAATTCAATTAGGTCCTCTACCAAAACATTGATAAATGAGTTGTAAATTGTACATCTAAATCCATAACCAATTCAATTATAAAGTAGTTAAAGTATGTAATCTCAAAAAAAAAAAGTAGTTAAAGTATGATACTAAACAGTCTGATTTTGCGTATTTTAGAATCGTAAAAAAAATAGTTCGTTATCAAATAACCAATTTAATGAAATGTTAACATTATGACAAATAGGTGCAATGTGATGCTAAGTATAACGTTTTATTGATAATTTAAAGCTTAGATAACCTGTAATCGTAAATATCATCATTTGGGTACTCTAAAATCTTTATTATATACAATTGAGAGTTGACACCTCAACTCTCAAAAAACCCACATCAGCATCCGAAAAAGTCACGCTGGAGCCTAAAAAAGCCACGCGAGCATTATAAAAATGACATGGCTTATCCGACGGATCCCATTGCGCATATGACTTGAGGAGTTGATCTCAACGGTGAGAATTCTTTAAAATTTCGGCTCCTATAAAATTGGATTGTTAATCACCATAAATGAAAATATAAAAGCCCATTATGAGAATACAATTGTGTCTTAATTAGAATTAATGAAGAAAAAAAAACTGCCAGGTTAATTCAAAATGGTGCGCTGCCATGATTAATTCGAAATATATCAAAGTATAGACGATGGTGCCATCAGCCATGGGAATTCTACTGCCATGGGAATTCTTTAATTCAAAATATAACAAAACGTCATCAATTTTTATTATATTTTTTATATATCAATATATTAAAGTATACACAATGGTGTCATTCATTTAAGAAGAATAGATTCTTAACACGTACTTATCTTATAATATTTTTTTATCGATGAAAAAGGCACAAAATGTAATTAGAAGACGGTCAGAGATTGAAGGCAATGGCGGATGTTAACCGTGAATCGGTGATAACAAACGACAAAGGTTGAAAGAAACGATGGATGATAGAGATCGAGATAGAGATAGAAGTGCATGAATATTTTTATTTTAAATTGTAATCAGTTATTACAAAAATAAATCTCAGGCATTAATTTTCTTCTTAACATGAATATTTTTATTTTAAATTGTAATCAGTTATTACAAAAATAAAGGTTGAAAGAAATGATGGATGATAGAGATAGAATGCTTGACACCAGATAGTTTGTTTCTTAGCTAACTATCAATATTCATTCATCTTTTATAAACAATAACAATAAACTTTGTGAATTTTTTGTAGAATTTTTAAGACATTGGAACCAATGGATATGTGATGTTGAGTTGCAATGGAAGTTGTCGGAAGGCATGCAATGAACACAAATTTGGTATCCAACTTGGCCAGAAGATAAACTCAACTATTGTGAAGAGTGTATCTCCAACTATGACAAAGAAGCTTAATTGTTCCAACTAGGCCAGAAGAAACTCTTGCCTTTCTGGCTTCAGTCTTACAGCACATATGCCCATGTAGTAAGTGGTATAAATTAAGAGAAAGTATCAAAGGGAATTCGAAGATACATTTCTGAAATGTGTCTCAATTGATAGTGATATATACCACATACTCTAACAGAACTTTCTATAATGGCAAACCGATTCTGCAGATGAATCCAGTTCAAATGAAATCAGTTAATCAATTATTGAGTCTTTTATTTCCCAGGCCACATTGATTTCATTATCTGATATGTTGCAGAGCAGCTCAAATGAGGTGGAGAAGAGGGAGATGGAGGCTAACTATCCAAGGAGTGAGTGAATAGAATAAGCTCAATCTTTGGAGTGTATTTATTTTACTTACCTTCTCTTTTTGTTGAAACATAGTTTTGTTGCCTCTGTTGATGGCATTATTTTTCTAATTTATAACTATGGTAACTTTGTTCTCCTGGTCCTCATGTTGCTTTCCCCTTTCTGTTTTTGTTAAGAGGTCTTATCATTATATAGCTGTATATGCATTCAGGTGTTTTATTTTTGCTGTGACTGATTTCGTGATTAGTCAATCAATTTTCATTTGAAATAACTTAAACGTGTCTGTGTTCTCATTTACATAGTGTGTCTGTTCCATTGCATTCTCTTAAATTTGTCGATAATGTTCACAGAGTAATGTTCGAACTAAGTAAATTCGTTTACTTTAAATTTGTATTATTTTTTACGGGGGTAATGTTCGATATAAATCGGGTATCTATTTGATCATGCTCGAAAAAGAAATTTGCTTGACAAAAAATTGAGTTAACTGCATTTTCATTTGAAATGAATCACTCAATTCATAGATTTTGGTAATTAAGTATATTGTTTCTCTACAACAATTGGAATGGATGGCAATTTTTTGCAATTTGATAGACTTTTATTTTGTTACAAAATTCCATAGACTTCAATATTAGACAAAAAAGTTCATAATGATATAATATAAATATAATAGTCATAATTATAGCAATAACATATACAAATTGGATAACAATTAGAGCAAAAATAGTTATTTGAAAATTTACAGTTTTGCATATTTAAATGCAACAAGATAGTATATACATGCATCTGAGTTAGTAAAATTACGAACTCATACATAAAAAACTTAGTGTTAGTTAAGTTGTTGGGACAAGGAGAGTCAGCACAGAGGCGACAATTCCTACCGTGTGAAGATCTTGTGGGGATTGCTACACAGTGGCCCGTGAGTGAGAAATTTTTCCACGTGGAGATGGGGACGAGGGAGATAATTCCCCCACTATCAACTTGGGGATGAGGATGGGAACGGGGACCATTCCGCTGTCCGAGTACATTATATGTGTTTTTTAATTAAAAACATTAATAAAAAAACGTGCTAACTGTTATCTTTTATTCTTAATTTTATTTTTTTGAATATCAAAAAATCAAAGGACTAAATTTTATATTAAAAATATTAACCTATGATTTTTTAGTTCATCAATTGTATTTTTTCCGATTTATTAGATTTTAACTTACATCCGTATAGTAAATTCCTGATGATTTTACGAGGTCCCCACGAGGACTATGGGGACGGGGACATGGAGAAAAACTCTATGGGGAGGAGATCGGGGGAGTACTTCACCGACCACACCCACATCATTGTCGTCCCTAATCACCTGCACAAATTCACAAATTCGGCCAGCATCACTAGTGTGGAAAATAGTATGCAAGTATACATAGACACACAAGTAATATAATGATAAGAATAGGTCGAACCCACAGGGATTATGTAAAGCTTTGTAGAGTTTAGAGTGTACACTTAGTGTGTCTACACTATTCACAATTGGTTGAGGTATACAAAGTGAATAAAAACAATATAAACAATAAATGTGTGTAAGGAATCAGTGAGATAAAGTAGTTGAGATGTTTTCACCAAGTAAATCACTTCTAAGAGTTTTAGTGGAGTATGCTGTGTAGGTACACTGGATGCAGCTGCAATAGTAAGTGCATTTCATATTTCAATATTGTTAGTATAGACGTTGAAATGAAGGCTCAGATTTGGAAGTTTGAGTGGTATTAATGTGTTCTCTTTTCATTAACACATGCGCCTCATAAATGAAGTATGAGTGATAATGAATCTTTGTGTGAAGATCATTTACGTATTGTGTCTATTCCATAGCATTCTCTTAAGTTTGTATTAATTTTTACGGGGTAATGTTCGAACTAATTTTTGGTATAAACTGGGTATCTATTTGATCATGTTCGAAAAAGAAATTTGCTTGACGAAAATTGAGTTAACTGTTATCTTTTATTCTTAATTTTTTTTAATATCAATAAATAAAATGACTAAATTTTATATTAAAATATTAACCTATGATTTTTTAGTTTAGCAATTGTATTTTTCCCAATTTGTTAGCTTTTAGTTTACATCCGTAGTAAATTCCTGATGATTTTACGAGGTCCCCACGGGGACTATGGGGACGGGGACAGGGAGAAAAACTCTATGTGGAAGAGATCGGAGGAGTACTCCACCGACCCCGCCCACCTCATTGCCCACCTCTATGTGGAAGGATTTTATCAAAATAATAATTATAAATTAAATTAAAAAAAGAGGATGTATACCCGTGTTGGCACGGGTGAATCATACTAGTTTAGAATAAAATATGTAAAGAGCGATATTAAATATTGTGTTATAAGGTTACTTATAATGAAGACGAAACAAAAGAAGTTTGAATAAAAATACAAAGTACAACATTGAACAATGTGTTTTTATGTACTTTAGTGATTTAGAAGGAATTTTAATTATTCGAATATGAGAAATTCGTTTTGAAAATAAATTAAAACGATGTCGATATGTCATTGTCACTTAAAAACATTAATGATCAAATAGTTACAAACACATTGGGAGTGTAGAATTAGGAAAAACTTGAAGAAGCAAATGACGGTTAAATATTTTTAACTATAGGAGAATTGAAATTAAAAATAAATTATGGATGACATAAGTTAGTATTTTGGAAATCTTCTTTTACGTTGTTGTGCGAGCAAATCTTTGTCAACACTTAGTTTAGGATAGTGACACAATTAGTTAATGAATAGGGTCGTCACAAACAATTTGAAGATCCCTGTCCAAATATTAAAAATCGGACCATGAATTATGTTTTTATCACGTACTATTTTTTTCCATGACTCATATCCTAATTTGTACCTCAAAACAGACTATTTAACGACACACTTTACGTTTTTTTTTCACAATTTTTTTTACCAAACGGGTTACTGATCAAGGAACTTTGTGTATTTGGACATGTGAAATTTTTCTAAACCCTAAAGTACCCAAAAAAATACTACTTAATATCACACTTTACATATTTTGTCACGAAATTAAATTCTTTTTGCACCAAATCGGTTGTTGAGAAAGGAACTTTGTGTATTTGAATTACCTAATTTTTTTAACACTAAAGTACTCAAAAACAAACCGACCAACATCGCACTTTAAATATTTTGTTTTGGATATAAATATGTAGCCACTTGCAACATACATGTGGGCCTAGAATTACTGTACACGGGTCATGATCAAGTGGAGGAAAATAGAAAATAGTAGATAAAATATTAGTAGCACAAAAGTATAATATTCCAACCATAAATAAAAGTGTGGGACCATGGTAATAATTGTCTTCCTTCACAATGAGAAGAACTTTGGCGCGCCAGTACCAAGTGCAGAATGACTGCAGGATGGTACTGACATTATAAATAGAGATAGAGATAAATAGAGATGAAAGGGGGTGTGAATGACACTAATTTTATTCAGTTTTAAAAAACATTTTTAATTTTAATACATTTTTTTAGATAAACAAAAATAATGAATCAGACAACAAAAATTGCCGTGTTTACTATTTTCAAAATAAAAAAAAAAGATTTTTTGGTAAAAAATAAAGATACCACTACTCTAATTTTATTAATATTAAATTAAAAAAGAAAAATAAAGATATATCTCTCTAGAGATTTTGCTTCAAAATAAAAAAATATCTCTCTAGAGATTTAACACCAGGTCGTATCGTATCCGTTAATCATCATAAATCGAACGGCTAAGACTTCTTTATGAAGCGATGCAAATTGCAGAGAAGGGGCGGCGTCATATTATTACAAGAAGAAAAAGGAAGCGAAGGGTGAGAGTCGAAGTGCTCTTACTTCTTCTTCTTCCTTCTTCACTCGTTGCTCTCTCTCGCTCGCTGCTTCGACCTAGAAGTTCCTCTCTGCAACGACGGCGTCGCTTCTTCTACTTCGTCTATCGGCTATTTCTTTTGGAAAAACGCGCTTAAGTTGTTGCCGTTTACTGCCATTTCATTCAATTAGGGTTTCGTTTGAACTGTGATCTCCCCCCTTCATCGACTTGCCGGCATCAGAATTTTCAGTTTTCAGAATCATTTCCTCGGAATAGAAGTAAGTGCTTCGAGTTTTGTTAAACACGCTGCTATAGCTGTTTTCTGTTATTGGATTCCATTTGAAATCAACTTGTGTGGTAGAAGCAGGTAACTCCACCAGTTATAGTTGTTTTTGTTTGTATTATTATGACTATTATTGGATTGAAGACAAAGGGGATTTGAATTTCTTCCTAAGTTTATTTTCAGTGTTATTTATTTTGACCACGGCGATACCAGTTTTCACTGTACTTTGGGGTCTAATTTTGTAATAGTAATAGGATTCTAAGTGAATGAATGAAGATTTGCATATTGAATTTTAGTTTTCTCTGTTTTGGGCAGTTGTCTACAATTATACTCAACTGCACCGTGCCGTTAGGTTTGTCTGAATAAGCTTATTTGGGTGATTTTCTTCAGTGATCGGCACTTGATGCGACTATTGAGGTAGCGCAGAGAAACTGCAGCTTTTAGTTATTGAACAGTTTAAGTGTTTAACATTAAGATGGCGAAGAGTAGGGTTTCTGGAGGTTATTTTGGCAATGCTATGGATACAGCTGGCGACTCTGAGGGGTCTGGAACATCAGGACCAATAGACACAGTTTCTGAGAACTCTAGTGTCCCAACAAGAAAATCTATTAGTTTGAATTCAAGCCGCCGTGGCCCGTTTGGTGCTTCAGTACAAAATGTTCCCTTGTCAAAATTGTCACCTTTTGAAAGAAAAAATCTTGTGCAGCGGCTAGCATCTGAGCTTGAACAGGTTCGACTACTTCAGAAGAGAATGCAATTGCAGAGATCGAATAGCGTTATGTTGTCATCCTCCAATGATATTCTTGGCCGTAGTAATGGCAATAATGGACATCGTGTGGAAAATTTGAATAGGACATCGGTGTCTAGTTCTGTACCAGGGAATAAATCAAAACCATTGGGTAAGGGTAATAAGCATCGTCGATGGAACCACGGTGCTTCTGGAAAATTTGAGTCTGTAACACGGACTGCTTCGCCAAGCACTGCTAATGCTTTGTTGATGAAAGATTGTGAGTCAATTTTGAAACGGTTGATGAGTCACCAGTATGGTTGGGTCTTCAACTCCCCTGTGGATGTGGTGAAGTTGAACCTTCCTGATTATTTGAGTATCATTAAGAATCCTATGGATTTGGGAACAATAAAAAGCAATATGGCTAAAGGAGAATACTCAGGCCCTTTGGAATTTGCTAGTGATGTGCGGCTTACATTTTCAAATGCAATGACCTATAATCCACCTGGGAATGATGTCTATGTCATGGCTGATACCCTCAATAAATTTTTTGAAGTGAGGTGGAAAACAATAGAGAAGAAACTACCAAGAAGTGATGCTCTTCCATTGCCTATGAAGCCAGACACTAGTCAAGATGTGAAAACTACTAGACCAGTGCCTCCTTCCAAAAAGAGAAAAGTTGCCTCATTGCCCCCTCAACCTGAAATTATCCCACCTTCCAAGCAGCCGGTTGAAATTATCCCACCTGCCAAGCAGGTTGAAATTATCCCACCTGCCAAGCAGGTTGAAATTATCCCACCTGCCAAGCAAGTTGAAATTATCCCACCTGCCAAGCAGGTTATGTTGGATGAAGAGAAGCAAGATCTAGGTCGACAGTTGGAGTCTTTGTTAGAGGAAATGCCTGTCCATATCATTGATTTCTTAAAAGAACATAGTTCAAATGGCAGAGAATGTGGAGAGGACGAGATTGAGATTGATATCGATGATCTCAGTGATGATACGCTGTTCACATTACGAAAGCTTTTAGAAGACTTTTTGCAAGACAAGCAAAAGAACAAAGAAAAATTTGAAGCGTGTGAAATAGAGGTACCTCCCTGCTACCCAATCCTTTCAGAAATTTAACTATCACGTTTTATCTGAGTTGTACTAATCCTCTCTCTCCACAATGAAATTTGAGTCTTATAATACATTTTTCGTCTTCTGCTTATCTATGTTTTGTGTTGCAGGTGTTGAATGATTCTGGACCTAGCAATTCCTCAATGCAACCATTTAAAGGTACTGTGTGTTTGTGTTTCTGCGATCATGTGGATGCATATTCTACTTTCTTACTTTCCAAAAACTGTTCTACTTCTAGGCAATGATCCAACTGATGAAGACGTGGACATTGGTGGAAATGACCCCCCTGTTTCAAGCTATCCTCATGTTAAGATTGAAAAGGAAACAAATTTCAGAATGAACAAATCTCCAAGTCCAAGCAGCTCCAGTGGTATGTGAGGGTTTGGATTTCTCTATGATGCTTTGGATAACTTGAGTAATCTATTACTGTGTTTTTTCATGTCTACAAATATTTTATCATATGATATATTTAGCACACGGTTTAGGGAAATATCTTATTTCTTTGGCACACGATTTAGAGAAATATCTTATTTCTTTAAGTCAGTTTCCCCTGAAGTCTAGCTTTAAACTCATCCTTCTAGTTCTAGATCCTTTTATTTTTTTTCCTGTCTTTTTTGTCTGTCCTTTTTATGAGATTAATATTCCAGAAAAGCAAAATATTTGCATATCATTATCTTCCGTTTTCTTATTAACTGACCCTCCACTCCATCTGTCTATATCATACAAATATAATATAAGTATTTACAGTTTATAAAATTTGGCACGCAAGATCAACACGACTGAACACTTCATAGTTTGACCATCAGATAAATCTGAATGATCGATCTTCTAGAAAAAGTTATCTCTCAGAATGACAAGAAAATTCATAATTTTATGAAGTTTGGTTTGAATTTATGTGACTGTCAATATAGTTTTTTTAGTGACTTCTCTAGGACTGTATCAGTGCATTGCAGCTTCCTAGGTACTTTAAGATTTAACTTCGGGTGAAGTGGGCTGCTGTTCTTAAAGGGGAGAGACTCTAATTAGTACATTTAGTAAATTTTCTTATTTAAAACATCTTGATTAATGATGTTTCATTCTTTTTGTATTGGGTATTAGCAACATTGCGGAGTGTGTTTTGTGTATATCTGCTTTATTTGACGATGTGACTCGAATTTGTGTAATTCCCGTTATAGTTCGAAAGAAAAAAGGGACTAAGAGTTATTTCATGTTGAAGCTCGGAAGAGAGGATAGCAAATCCTTCTAAGACATAACTAATAGAAAGGAAACTAGCCACTAAACTGTAACAGAGCTACTTCTAAACAAAATTATTAATGGTAACTGGCTCTCCAGTCCCTTTGTGGAATTTTCAAACGGATTGGCCAGGAGAATCCTAGAACATTAATGGGAAGTCATGCAAAGAATCTTGTATTAACTGTGACTCTGGTTAGAGTAGAAACCTTCTCTAAAAATAAAAGCATCCTCCTTTCTAACAAAGGCACTGGGGAACAAAGTGCACTGCTAATGAACTGCTTAATATACTACCAAAACTTCTGATTTTCATCGGAAACCCATCCTTGTTTTAACTACACACCATAGCCTCACCAAATACTGAGTACCTACTCCATATTTAACTTGTTGCCTGAGAATTAAGAAACAGTTGCGTAGCTACGTATGAATTTGAACTTTCATATCAAAACTGAAACAGAGAGGCAGTAAGTAGAGAGGGGAATTTCTAGATGGTTTGATTCCATAAACTTCAGAATTCTGAAAACTGTTTCGAAAACTGAAACAAAGAGGCAGTAAGTCGAGAGGGCGGAGAAATGCAATGCGCTCCGCAATTGCCTCCGTGACAGCCACGATGGTGAAACGTGACGCCACGGAGCCACCATAATGGTCGGAAGCAGCGATGCCATGCTCTGCTGCGATAGCGCTGTAATAGAGCGCTATTCACAACACCGTTTACAACTTTCCACATGAATATTAAACTAGTCTTGTTCCTCACCTAATGACTTGAGCTTTTCAGAGTCCTTGATATAAGAGCTTCTAACTAAAAATAGAATTTTAGCACAATGTAGAATAGGCTTATGCGTTACCCACTTTTCAAGCCTGAAGGGCTCTTGTATGAAAAGGCCTAATAGAGATATGAAACCACTCTTGTGTTTGACACCAGACAGGGGACTCGCTAGCAACATAAAACTCTTGAATTCATATGGGGTCATTGTTTTGCTTTCGAAAATAATGCATTTCGAAAAAAAAAAGAAACAGAAAAGTGAGGTTTGGACATTTTTTGGTTGAATTATAAGGGGAATCTTCGATATTGTGGTTGTCAAACTCCTAAGTCTTAGAATTGTACAAGTCTTCAACTGGTATCAAAATTGAGTGAACTTGCATACAAAATTACTTGTGAAAGCGAGTAGACTCGCATAGAATTGTGTTATGAACCTTCATGTGTGGTCGAGTCACAGGTCTAGATCCGGTAAAAAATTTATAGTGACCTACGTTGAAAGTAAGAAGCCGACTTTTCCTTGACAGAACCCTTCCTTGACTAACATTTTTTAAAAACGATTTCTTACTTTGTTTATTCCAATAGCAATGGCCTATTTAATGGTTACATATAATGAATAGAAGCTTTATCCTGTATAAATTTTATTAATGATAAGGATTCTGTTATACAATATCTTATCTCGGTAAAGAAACTTCAAATTCAAGTCAGTTAAAATAATCGTAATCCTAAATAGTAATCTTAATTAATTGAAATTCAAAAGATAAAATAATCCTAATCTTTATCCATATCAAACTGCGAGTTTGAGGATAATTGAATGAGTTTGCAAATATAATGGTTGTTTTCTCCTAAACATGCCTAAAATAACAATGGTTGAATGTTTTATAAAAAACCCCAAATGCATCAGTTGAATGATAAGGCTCCGTAGCGCACAAAATATTAACATCACAGTTGTAGCACTCAACTCTATAGATGCTTCTAACATCTCGACACAAACCCATCTGTAAATGAGTTGAACAATGCCGTATTGATTCTCTACTCCATAGCTCCCAACCTAAACAAAGTCACAAACCAGAAAACGTGAAAATATGCATTGTTGCAAGTTTGCAATGAATCCAATAGGACAAAGAGTCAAATGATGGGGTAACCTTGATAAGCTGAAATCTAGCTCTACCAAGTTGGATCCTGCCCCAACGAGGGGTAACCCAGCCCCACCATCTGTTATGACGTATAATAAGGGGCAGTTAGGAGAAGGGATAAGGTGTTTGTTAGTTTGTAAGGATAAAGAGGAGTTAGTTAATGGATGTTAAAGGATAGAGTTAGTTAATGGATGTTAAAGGATAGCAGCCTAATGGTTGTTAAATTCTCTCACATAGTTGAAGCACAGCTAGTCTGCTTTTAAATTTTTTGGTTTCTTATAGAATGTTTATTTGCATGTTCATTACTTACTATGCACATAGTATTATATAGAGGAAAGGCATTAGTTGCTTGTAATCATTTAGAGGAAAGGCATTCAGTGAATATATGTTTTAAACATTATTTTTGTATGAAGCAAACTCTTGAGAAATCCTTCACCATGATTTATCAATTTGTCCATAGAGACTCAACTTAGTTGTGAACCCTGGGTGGTGTGGTCTGGTGTTCTGACTTATAGAATGTTTATTTGCATGTTCATTACTTACTATGTTACTATAGTTGAAATTCTGAAATTTGTTTTAAACATTATTTTTCTATGAAGCAAATGCATTTCGTAGAGGACTTGACAAAGGGCTTGATGAAATAAATGCATCCCGGACAAGGGCTTGGTGTGAGTCTCTCATCATATTGGATATAAATGGTGCTGGATGTTTAGCTATTTTGTGATGTTACGCTAAAATCTTAGAAAGAGATCGTCCCCTAAAAGGATAAAGAGAAAGAGAAGACGGATGAATAGTTGGTTCTTTCCAGAATTGCTATCTCAATTCTCAAGTGCAAAACTTACACGATGAATTTTATGATCTGGTTCATTACATTTTTTTTTTCCTTTTTAGATTTACATGGCATTTTCATAGCATTTTTTCCCTATAAGGATATGGTTCTTATACTTGTAAATAGTTTCTTTTGGCAGCAAGCATAGGCTGTCACATTGTTGTTTGAGGTCCACAGCATCTTCTGGGAGTCATTTGCTTGTATTTTCATTGTTGACGTTTAACTGGAAACTTTCTTATTTTAACTAATGAGTATGCATGCATTGCAGATTCCGACTCTAGTAGTTCTTCTGATAGTGAATCTGACGATGCTAAAGCAAGTCCAGCAAATGGCGCAAAGGTATGGTTTGATTATTCAGTTAAGGATTTTATTTTGTTATTTCTCAATTTTGTATCATAAGACTTTGATTGTTTATTTGTTGATGATGTTGTGGATCCTGCACACGGTTCTATGCTATAATTATTCATTTGGTTTTTTTCTTTAGGTACCAGAAAATCTGGGTTCTGAAGCTCAGTTAGATGAAAAGATTAGGGCTCCGGATACTCTTGAAAGAAATCGTGAGTATTGGATTTGGATCTTTGTTTGTCATTTTGTGCTACTTAATTAAAGGTGATCTAGTATGATCTGTAGTTTATAAGAATGTGAGTAAAAATGTGAGTAGTCCCTTGCTGAACTTTTTTTGTTAGATCTATAATGAGTAGATATTAATTATACATTTTCTTACAACAGCAACTCGTAGAAACTCGTTGCTCTAATTCTTATGACAATCTCAATGGGGTTTATTTGAAATGAGTTTATCTTCTCGGAATTGGTAGCATATTTTGTTATGACTTTTGAAGAATGAACTTAATTTAAATGTTGTGAGTTGTCAGTGTAAGTCAGTATTGAGGTCAAGGTCAACATTTTTCCCCATGCTGTTGCTCTCTGGTGATCTTTTCATTAAATTTACTGTTGAATAGTGAAGATGTGTCATGTGTAACTCGATAGCTTTAACTTGGATTGTCTAATTGGCTGAACTGTTGAGAAAATAGCTTCAGTGTCGAAGGACCATGTTGATTGGTGTTGGGTTATTATAATGAGTCCTAATTAAATACCTAGGTTGACTATGACTTGTGAGGAATCTGGAAGAGCATGTTAATTAACTCGAGCTTATCCCATGATTTAAGCACCTGTGTAAGTGTTTGGTAGTTTATGATATGCCCATAAGCATTTTTAACAAACTCCTCGAGATAGCTTACGAAAATTGGTAGAACTTATCCCTTGTCTGCTCTTCAAATCCCATTCCCATTCACCCTCTGGTTCTTTTTTTTTACAATGGGAACATATGTTGTGAAAGCAAATAGGTTTTCAAAGGGTAGTGTATATCCAAACACAAATTGCTTATAGAATTTAAGCACACATGACATACATTTCCATATGGCGAGTCTTAAATTAGGTTGACTACTAAAAGCTCCTTTAGTGGGAATAAATCCCTTGTGGTTGTTGTTGTTGATGTTTTGCTTTCATATTGTTTTGGGGCCAGGGGGAGGATAATAATGAATTTTGGGTGATTCATATTGTTTTAAGGGCCCAGAGAAGGGGTATAATTCCTAATTTTGGGCGATTCATTCCTTTATTTCTTTTTTCACCGAATTCCTATCAGTATTTGACTTTATGGATTCAAGGGTGTGAGTAGCTGTAAAATTGCCAAGACCTAACTCCCAAAATTTTAGACTGTTCCATGAATTGTTTTTTATTTGCATTGTTAAACTTCAATGAAACTGAGAAGTATTGCTAAAAAACATTTTGAAAGACACTCAAGTAGCCAAGCAAAAGAAAATGTTTTGTACTTTTTTAATATATACTACTTATGAGCTTTATTTTCATATAAAAGTGATTTAATGTGAAACCATCTATGCGTGAGACATTTCAGACTTTGGATTATGGACTATAACTGTACTGATATTGTTAATCTTGGGAAAACTTGCATACTTGTGCTAGTTGCTTGTTAGCCTTGAATTCTTTTAGCTGTTCCTTTAATATTCATAATTAAAATTCTCGGTAATTGCTATACTGCCATAGATTCTTACCCTTTGTTTCTTATAGAGTCTATTAGTGGCCTAGATCAACTTGAAGATGACTCTCAGCATAAACAAAGTCCTTTTGACTCTGATTGCCGCCAAGATGGTAAGAGTGTGTGGTGTATGCAAGATATTGTTTATTGTTATATTGGATGACTACGCACAGGTTACAGATTATCTTATAAATGTTATAGGTGACAGTGGTGCAACTGAGAGGCAGGTCTCCCCTGATAAACTTTATCGGGTTGCAATATTGAAGAATCGATTTGTTGATACTATCCTTAAAGCTCGAGAAAAGACACTCACACAAGTAAGTCACGTCTCATATTTTGATATATGTGGTACTTACTTTGCTCATAATATCCTTCTGGTCATTGTTTAATCTGTATGTCATTTGTTTCAATTTAATTTGATTGATGTCAGGGGGAGAAAGGAGATCCTGAGAAATTGCGCCTGGAAAGGGAGAAACTGGAGATGGAGCAAAGGAAAGGTGAGTCGGGTGTCATGCTTGTGTGCTATTGTAAAGAGCAATGTGGCTCTATTTGTTGATCCAACTCTTTGTCAAACAGAAAAGGCCAGGCTACAAGCAGAAGCAAAGGCTGCTGAAGATGCTCGAAAGCAGGCAGAAGCGGAAGCTGCTGCTGAAGCCAGACGAAAGAGGGAGCTTGAGAGAGAAGCTGCACGACAAGCATTGATGCAGGTAAATAAGCAATGTTTATCTTGCTGAAAGATGTGTGTTCGTTTGTTTGTTCTGGATTTTATGGTAGCATATACTGGCATCTGTGCAGATGGAAAAGACTGTTGAAATCAATGAAAATTCTCGATTTCTCAAAGATTTGGAATTGCTTAGAGCTGTACCTGCTGAGCCACTGCTAAGTTCTGCAGATGAGACTAGTCCTGATCACCCTCAGGATGGCCTGGGTAGTTTCAAATTTGGTAGTAGTAATCCTTTGGAACAACTAGGATTATATATGAAAGTTGATGATGAAGAGGAGGAAGTAGAACCATCCTCTGTTCCAAATCCTGGTGAAGAGAAGAAAGAAGAGCCACCCTCTGTTCCAAAGCCTGTAAATGATGTAGAAGAGGGAGAGATTGATTAAGCTATGCACATGCTGTGTGATGAATAAAAAGCAAAGCATAATCATCTTGATCCCACGAATATTCCCCAAAGGACAATGTTGATTTAGTTTTGGACTTTGACATAGGGGATCGGTTTGAACAGATACCAAGGAAACATTTTAGCCGTTTGCTGTTAGAATAGAAGTATACATCTATCCTGTTTTTCCAATACTTGTTGGTGGCTTTAGCCTCGTATCCGTTCGTCTTGGTTAAGTTGTACAAAATATAGGTGAAGTTGTGAACACTGAAGTAGCAATGTATTTCTGAATCTAAGTGTTGGATTTGCGTTTGCCTATTCCTTGAAATGTTTGAATTTTTGTTTAAGCTTTAAAAGGAAGTTTCATCATCAGGACACTAGACGTTTTGGTGTGTGTATTGTATGGCATAACTCAGAACACTTGACTTTATAATTATATATATTCATGTTCGTCCAAAAGTTATATTTGGTTTCATTATCATCTTGAATCATTTTAATACTTAGTTCTAAGTGTTAATTATTTCCCATCGCATCTTATGTGAACATAAAATGCACAAACGAATCAACATGTGTTAAATGGAACAACATTTCTAATTCTAAACAAAGAGTAATTTTTCCTACAAAGGCCAACATACATGGACACATATTTTGCTTCGCATGCTTTACTCCAACATTGTCAACGTGTGTACATTTTTTTGTTGCTACAATCAGCCTGTCTCATTTTATTCTTTAGTCAAGGCTTTCAAATATCTTCAATAGTTTTTGAGATTCCTTTGTGTGCATCATGCTTATATTGTTATAAACCATCAACCATCTTCAATAGGGTAAATAGTCACTTTGGTTCCTCAAAGTTTTAGGCACTATTAATTTGGTCCCTCGACCAAAAATGCAAAAACGTCCTACAATAGTTGCTGCGTAAGGAGGGACCAAATTGACATTAAAAAACATGTTTTTAAATATTTGTTTTTTAATAACAACATAAAACAAATTAAAGGCTCTACTGCTTTAGTATCAGTCCCAAAAACAAAATCGTAACACCATCACTGTCGCTATCTTTAATCGCTAACCTTCACACCACCACAACCCATCCATGGAATGTTGAATTTAAAAATCAAAACACAAAAACTTTGAAATCTTTTAAGCACTCTGTTAATATTTGGTTATTGTAAGAGTAAGATTGTGGAAAATGTTATAGACCAGTTCTGGAAAATTTGCAACATTTGGAGCAAGAACAAAAATAGAATAAGTTAGGAACCAAAACACAGCCCGGATCTAATAGAAACAAAAACAAAACAAATATGAAAAAAGCCCAACGATTTCAAATATGATAAACCCAACGATTTCAAAGACAAACCCATTCAGTAGTACAAACCCAGCGATCTCGATTCAGCAGCGATTACGATTGCACAAACCCAACATTTCTGTTGCATTAGTGATTTCAATTTCGTTTTGGGATGACGATTAAGTGTGTTTATGGGTTTTATCTTCGACTTAGTTTCATGATTTAGGATTTAGGTTTTATGTTTCTGAATCGCACAAACTAAAAGTAAGCAAATAAACTTTTGTTGTGACTGAAAAATCATACAGTAACACATCGTTAATGTTTGGGAAATTGCGAGGGTGAAGAAACAAGGAACAATTCAGGGAAGAAGAAAGGGCTCCGCACATGTGAAATTTTGAAATTGAACCCAAACCCAAAAGTTTCAGGTTTTAACACTGAAAGTTTATGGGTCTTATGTTGTTATTACTTGAAAACAAATATTTAAAAACATGTTTTTTCAATGTCAATTTGGTCCCTCCCTACGTGGCAATCACTGTGGCATTAAACGTGCCACATCAGGAACTTTAACGGAGTTAAAATGACAGTTAACGTGAGCATTTTGCATTTTTGGTTGAGTGAGGGACCAGATTGACAATGCTTGTCACTTTGAGGGCCAAATTCACTATTTACCCTCTTCAATAATTACTTAACTTTTGAAGATTTGTATACTCTGATATCCGAAAACAATCAATTATTATGAACAGTGTTTCTATGCCTTGCTAGCCATATGAGTCGTGTTTGTAGGTGCAACGCATCCATGTTCTTATTGATTAAGATTTTTTCGACCTCATTTTCCGTCTGTTGTACTCTTCAAAAGAGTCTTTGAATTGTTGTAAACTAGGGTCACGAATTCGGCAAATCACGACCACACGTCACGTTCTCCCAAACAATGCTATAAGAGAACATAATTACATAACCTGGGGGCACAATATCCTCAAAATGTAATCGTCTAAGACGGAAAAAACCCTAAGATTTATCATCCCTTTCCCAAAACAATAAAAATGATTACAGTAGAAGGGCCGGCCCAAGGCCCAAGCAACTAAAGCAAGGGCTTTGGGCCTCCAAAAAAATTGGGAAAAAGAGGCCTCAAAATGTCTTGTTATGAAGTATTAAAAAGAAATTTTGGATTCTGTTGACAATGTAAGTGCACCGAATATGGTTGGGAAGGGCCTCAATATTTTCAACAATGTGGGTTCGATCCCAGTTGAAAACAATTTGGGGTGGTTTTTTTATACCCCCACCCCATCCCCTCCCACCCCCACCCTTTTATGATATTTCGATAATACCCCTGCCATAATCACCATTTTGACTTGCATTGAATTCACTCTGACTGGGACCCACATTATCTGGCATCGTATATATCTCAATGGAAGGTATATACGATTACATTAATTAATGAACGCTGACCTGAAAAAGTGTGCATCGTATATACGTCCTTCAAGACATATATACGATTGCATTATTAAATGCTTCGTTGACTACCCATCGTATATATGTTCTTTTAAGACATATATATATATATATATATATATATATATATATATATATATATATATATATATATATATATATATATGTTAGGATAATATATTCATACTAATAACTCACCCATCAAATGGCTCGATACCATTTAAGGCATCTTCACCACAACAATAAATTAATTGTTCATATTAATAGATTAATAAAAGAATAGTAATAATACCTTTTGTGGATGCAATATCAGTGGTGGATGGTGCGTGGAAACTATCTTCAAAGCAATATGAAAAGAAAGGAAGTGGAGAAGTGGAGAAGGAAAGTGGAGGAATTGGAGAAGCAATTTACAAGAAAGAAAATATTATGCTTTCAAGTGGTGATTACAATCGAGGCATTGCATGCCTTATATAGGAAAATAAAGGCCTACTATTTAAGTAGGTTAAAAAGACTACTATTACATTCGGTGCGCTTTGTAAACTAAAAAGACAAAATATCATTATTAATGCAGGGTACACTTTGGGCCCCATCGACACATTGATAATGACTAAAGTTGAAAAAACAAAAATAAAAGCAAAAATAAAAGTAGTAGGAAATATTCCCTTTATCGACCATATCTTGAATTTTTGGTCTATCCTTCGAATCTTTTGATTCCTTTGAAATTATGTCGGCAATTATTGTTGTCCCTTTCCTTATTGATTTGGTGAGTCATCCCTTCTATCATTGCATCCCGAGAAATCTTACGGTATAGGTTTCGCTTCTTCTTACGCTTTGAGATTCTCCGGCTAGGCAATTGTAGGTGGAATCCGGTGATCCTTGAGAACCACTTGGTTCTCATAGACACATCATCACTTTTAACTTTAAAAGTTTTAAAAATTGTTTTTTCATATGATCTAGAGTTCTGATCATGATCTGTTCTTCCGTTTCATTTGGGAAAATTTTCTGAAAGTAATTCTTTAGATTTTCTAGAGACATTTCTTGAAATCCTAATTCTTTGGGTCTGGATTGGTCCTCGGCTATGGCTGTTTCAATTTTTTCTTCCATATGTTGGAGATCCTCTTTAGGCATCTTAGTCCACCATTTGTAGAAGAAATTTCTTCTAAGTATAGGGATATTGAATTTATCCTTAGCAATGGTAATTGTCCATCTCCAAATCCATGGGATTTGGAATTTAATACAATATAAACAAGGTCCTTGCCCTGTAATCATCCTTGAAGCATTCTTCAGAATTAATGGGTTATAATTGCACCATGTTTCATATAAATTTAATATATTTTTTGGTAAAATTTCCAAAGAAGGACCAAATTTTATCCACCAGTTATAAAACCAATTTGGTATAGGTTTTTCCAGAATTTCTGGATTAACACTGAAAAACCAAGAATGCTTATTCTTGGGATTTTGATAATAAAAAGCTAATGTAAAAGCTTGGATATAATCCCAATAATTGAAGTAAACATATTTACCTTCAGCAATTTTGATTGCTTTTTCTCCATTAGGATTTAATCCCCATTCTCTTGGTGATAATATCTTATTGATATGACATTTGCTGAAGTTTATAAAACTTCCTGGGTTATTATTTTGATAATGATGTGTGATTGTTACTGATTCAGTAACTAATAGAAGTATTTCCAAATGTGGTCTGGACTTGCCATAAAGTCCAGGATATCCTCTTGATTCAAGATATCTTATTTTAACAGACCACCCATCATTAGGAGTCAAATTGATATCTTCCTCTTCAACATACATTATGTCTTCTGTAACAGGATTTTCATAGTAATCTGTTACCTCTTGAGGTGTTTCATTTGTAGCTGCATCTTTATAAGTTGATGTCTTACTTGATGAAGAAGAAGGAATATCTTCTTTCTTCGGAGGTGCGAGCAATTCTTTTGCAAATTTCTAGTCCTATGGTGTAGTCCAACTCTATTAGAGGAGTGTTTGTTTCTCGATAAGGCAACAAATTGTTGCTTCCTCGGCCACGGCCACTGGCCACGACCTCTTCCCTATTGGGGTTGTCATTTCTGCAAAAATTCACGAGTCAAATAATCAAGCCAAGAGAATTATTTTCTCCTTTAATATATTGTATATCAAAATCAAATCATCGATAATTGAGCTTGCCAACTAGCAAAAATTTGTTTTGATACAAGATTCTTGACATCTTTCTCAATGATAGATTTTGCAGAACTACAATCAATTCTTAATAAAAATTTTTGATTTAATAAATCATCCACGAAATTTTGATATGCATTTAATTATAGAAAGCATTTCTTTCTTAATAGTCGAATATTTAGATTGTGTAGGATTCCATTTCCGTAAGTAAATCTTACTAACACTTCTTTATTATTATGCAGTATAACTTTCGCTTTAAGATACCACCATAGCCTATGTTAGAGGCATCTGTTTCAACAATTTTGAAATACTTGGGGTTTGCCAAGGCTAAACAAGGTAAACACTTTACCTTACTTTTGATCTTTTGGACACTAGAGAATGTTTCTCTGTCCATGGTCCCGGGTTTTTCTTTAACCTATTATATAAAATGGGTGATATCTGAGCTAAATTCTCATAATAGTCGAAATATAATTTAGACTTCCTAGAAATCTTTGTAATTGTTTCTTCTCGGATATAATATCGTGAAATTTAGAAGCAAATTCAATACTTCTACTTATAGGAATAATTGTTCCTTGGTCTATTTCGTGACCTAAAAATCTAACTTTTGTTTGAAAAAGTTTCATTTTGGGAGCAGATATAACTAAACCATTATGTTTAACCAAATTTTTAAATATTTTTAAATGTTTAAAATGTTGATCAATAGTTTTAGAAAATACTAAAACATCATCAATATAGACAATCATAAAATCGAATAAGAACCGAAAATATCATTCATAATATTCTCAAATTCGGAAGGAGCATTCTTTAATCCAAATGGAAGAACATTCCATTCAAAATGCCCAAAAGGAACAGAAAAGCGAGTTTTGTATTTATCGATTCATTAATGAATTTGCCAATAACTCCGACTTCATATCAAATTTTGAAAAAATCAAGGCATCATTGAGCCTATCTAAAAGATCTTTCTTATTAGGAATTGGATATCTTATCCACTTCAAAACTTTATTAAGAGGTTTATAGTTAATAACTAATCTAGGAACACCTCTTTCTTGTTCAAACATTTTTATTAACATAAAAGGTGTACAACTCAAGGAGATTTAGATTTTCTAATCAATCCTTTTTCTAAAAGAGAATTAATCTCTTTTTACATAAATCAAGATATTCTTGATTCATTTGAGCTGGTCTAGCTTTAGTAGGAATTTGACTTTCATTAAAGTCATCAATATAAGGTAAAGCAACAACATGTTGTTTCCTATTCCAAAAAGCATTAGGTAGATCATTACATACCTCTGAGACAAATTGTTGTTCAATAACCTTAATTTGTCTCCTAGTTTCTTCCTTATTCAAATGATCCTTAATATTAAATATATTAATTTCACTTTTGAGAAAACATATTTGTTTTTCTTTATTAAGAAGAATGTCCCTAACCTCATTAAGCATTCTTGTATGAGGATCATAATAAATTTGAAAATAATTTCCTTATTATCAATAAAGGTAGTAATACAATTTTGATCAATATTTTTAATAGGCATAATCTTATGTAAAAAGGAGTGCCTAATATAATTCTATGAGTTAAATTTTTAACTAAAATAAAATGAGTTGGCAAACAAATATTACGATTGCAAATATAAGCATTTGAAAGTTTATAATTAACTTGTAATTTATCTCCTCCACTTAGGTAAGAGATTGAGTAGTTTTTGAAAAATATTTTGTAGGGATAATTCCTCTTGGATACAATTAAGATCAGCCCCACTATCTATGAGAGCTATCTCATTTTCTAAAATAAAATTTTTATTAACAACTAAAGTAATCCTTACAAACCATTTTTGTGAAGTTACTCTATCTAATATAGACAAATAATCTGCTACTAGAATGAGCAGTCTCTTTTGTTTATTAAGACTATCTATAGTGAGATATCTTCGATTGATTATGAATTTCTAAAGAAGATATTCTTTGGAATAATACATCATTATTCTTTTTATCTCGAGCAATTTTGATTTTAAGAGATTTATTTCTCTTCTTAAATCGATTTAGAAAGCGGTGTTTCTTTAATATTAGATTCTTGGAATCTAGATAAAACCTCACTCATTTGATAAGGAGCCTCTATAATTACAGGACTTTCCTTTTTAATATATTCTCTCATAAGAGTATCTATCATTTTCCTTTTAAATTGCCATCGATTATGGCTTCTAAAGCTTTTAAAGCTTCATCTTGTTCTCTGTTAGAACATTTAATCCATTCATTTCAACAATGGATTTCCAATAATTCAATTCATTACATCGACAATCATTATTGTTAGTGGAAGATGATTCGAAGAGGTATCATTGATACACTCTATACCTTCACTTGAAGGATCAAACTCTTGTTACGATTCGTAACTAATTAATAAAACTTTTTCTAATTGAGCCCTTAATTGATCATCTTCAATCTCATTTAAGGCTTTTTAGTCCAACATTGGTTGGCATAATGGCCTATTTTGCCACACTTATGACAAAGTTATGTCCAATTTTTAGCCTTTCTTTTCCTTTTTTTAGAAAAGGCTTATCTTTTGGTTTTCTTTCTTGAAAAATTTTTCTTTTAAAATTCTTTTTCTAGAACTTTTGTAAAAATTTTTGTTTTATTATCAAAGGGTTTTCTCCTTTCTTATTTTGGCCTCTCTTGCCTTCTTTAGGCTCTTTTCCTAGATCAAAGGCAAATTGTTCTGTAATTCACCTAATTGGTGTTTTTTCTGTTAACTTTTGCTTTTTCAATTGGTTTCTTAACTTTATGTCATTACATAAAGCTAAACCTTCATTAATACAAACAACTAATAATTTGGCCATATGTTAGATCAAAGCATAATTAATATTTATGCCATCATTCTTATTCCTTAAAGATTGTCTAACCTTTTCGGAAAAGAGATAAGGAAGACCATCAACAAATTTTGCCTTCCAATGGATAGAATTGGGATCTTTTAATTGAAAAACCCCGGATAAGAAAGTATCTTTATACCATCTAAAATGAGTTAAAGATGGACATCTTAAATTTTGTAAAAGAGAAGCTATTTTTTCTCCTATGGGAACATTAGTTCCTACAAAATGTTTTAATATGGATAAGCAGAGGGTATAAACCGCATCTTCTTCCCCAAGTACTAACAATAGTATTATTAGAACTAGATTCTAGCTTAACTTCTTTCTTATGATCAAGAATTTCTTTTTCTGAACTTCAGTAAGATAATGATCCCACCAACCTCTTAATTGACCAACAAATCCAAAGTGGCTATGAAAGAGGCTATAGTACTATCGAATTTCCATCTTTGTTTACAAACAAGAGAATACATAATCATTCTATGTATCGTATCTATGATTTGCTTATCATTTAAGCCATCAATATTCCATTCATAAATGGCTTTACCGTAATAGGAATTTCGATATGGTTCGTGTTCCTCATAAAGTAAATCTTGAGGTGAAGGCCTCTTATAATAATATTTTTCTATGGCCTTAGAAGTGTAAATAGGATTAATATTAACATCTGGTTAATATCCCGGTTAGCAAACATGTTTGTTAGTTCATCAATATTATTTATATCCTTACTAAAATCGGAAGGACTCTCAGAGCTATCGTAAACACTCTCTTGAGATAAAACACTTAAACTTAAATTCTTTAATTGTTCTTGCAAAATATGAATAAATTCGAAGTATTATCTTCCATTTTGAAACCTTTTATTGGTAAAGGAGGTTGTATTATAGGAGTCTCTGTGTAATCAGAGGTGCTTTAGACTCATTAGTTTGTTCAAAAATCATTTTTTGTTGAAGAATTTGTTTTTCAAATAATTCCTTCAACGAAGATAAATCCTTTTCAAGAGAAATAAATTGATCTCCTAAACAATTGAGAAAAGCATTTGTATAATTTCAGGTTTTTATCAAAGAATTTAATTCTTTGATAGTAACTCAGTTACATTCTACCTTATGTAAACTATTAAAAGCATTAGCTTCTACGTTTTGACCCAAATTTATAGGTTGTCTTGGAGGAAAAATACTACTAATTTTTTCTCCTTTCATAGTTTCCCAATTCTTTGAATTAAGAACTAAAATCTCATTATCAATCTCATTTTTGATTTTATTAGTAAAATACTTAACAAACCATTTCACAAAAGGAATATAATCTGTTTTATAGTCATTTCTTCATAATAATCATCCTTAAACTTATTAAGTTCAAGAGGAGAGAATTTCTCAAAATACCATTCCCTAAATTGGGCATATTTATCCTGTTGGAACTCATCATTAACGAGTTCTCTCATTCCACTACCGGAGAGTAATCTAATATGTACCTCATAAATGAAAACTCATTTCGATTGAGTAGGAGATTCCCTACTTTGGGTGGGTTTTTGATATATACCATGTGGAATTTGATTCTCACTAATTCTAATATTTTCTCTCTGTCTCTATTTCTTCTATTGGACGAGAAGTAGAAGATCTATGTAGTTCACTAGGAGTTGTATAGAACTCACTAATGTAATGCCTTGAGAAAAACTTCTTGGTATTTTATTAACCCTTTGAGGATTAAACTTTACCTCTATATCCCCTTCATTTGTTTGGATAATCGATCTATCTCTCTATTTAAGATAGGTTTAGGTTCCACTGCTTGTGGTAGCGACCATGACTCAGGAAAGTTAATTTCATTCCATTTAATTAACCTATTGGTCACTATATTAGAAGTTAATAAATTGGTTTGGACAAGAGTTGTTGTCCTGGAAAAGATATTTGCTTAACCTTTGGATTAAGTGTATTTAAAACTTTATAATAAACTCTATAACATATTGTTATAACTTCACTACCTGGTGTAAAATTATACCCATTAGTATTGATAGTGAGTTGCATAGCATCTAGAATATTTCTGTCAGATAAAGACAAACTCAAATTTGGAGAAACATTAAAATAAACAGTCCATGACACGGACTTGTTTCAATTAAAGCAAATTAGAGAAGGCTTGAAATCTCTACATCTACCATCTCTAACATATGCAAGAATACTTGCATTTAACCCCAAAGAAAGTTAATGGTTTAAAGGCAATTTGCACAAGTCCAATATGAATAAAATTATAGTCTTTAAAAGGAAGTAAATCTTTTTACTTAATAATCTTATGGTCCGAGTATTTTGAAACTTGAACAAATTGTTCAATGGTCTTAACAAAGATATCTTGATTTGAGATCAAAAAGACCAAATTTATATATTTGGCTAGAAGGAATCGCAGGAATTGTCCATTTGTTTAGTTGATCCAAATTTTTGGATATTCAGCTAATTCTTCATTTTTAATTGAATTATCTTGATGATTATAATCATCTAATTCCATGGTTAAAGTTTGAATTATTGTTGTGGTTCGGATGCTTAACAGAATCGTAACTAGATGAGTCGGTTGAAATTATGAATATACTATACTCCCATCATTTTATTTGTCATCTTTGCAAACAAAAAACTGTTTAACTATCAACCCAAAGGGATAGAAGGATTTCTCCCAAATCAAAGATGTAGAATGTTTTTAGCAAAAATTTTGAAATCATCTTAATACTTCCTCTTTACGGGAAAAGATGATGATTTTAAGAAAACACTAAAAACATTCTTAGTTCTAATATAACACAAATAAAATGATGTTAGGATAATATATTCATACTAATAACTCACCCATCAAATGGCTCGATACCATTTAAGGCATCTTCACCACAACAATAAATTAATTGTTCATATTAATAGATTAATAAAAGAATAGTAATAATACCTTTTGTGGATGCAATATCAGAGTGGTGGATATATATATATATATATATATATATATATATATATATATATATATATATATATATATATATATATATATATATATACGATTGCATTATTAAATGCTTCGTTGACTACCCATCGTATATAGGTTATATACGAAATGGCTTTGAAGATCTAATCGTATATACATCAGGCCATGTATATACGATGTTAAAAATACCCATCGTATATACAAGGTTGAGGAGGTATATACGACTGGGTTATTTTTTTTGTTTTTTCCTGAGTTGATATCTGTTTTGTTGGAACAGATATTGACCCGCCTACTGCAGATGCCGACTCTCAGTTGGCTCCTGTTGATATCGATACGACAGCGGCGTTTACCACCGATACGGTATATTTTGTTACTCAAATTTAGTAAATAGAATTAAATTACTTAAGTACTTAATAAATTATATATTTTGTAGATATTTTCTACACGCGAGGCTGTGGAGGAGTGGGTCAGAGTTGTTGGTAGAAGTATCGGTGTAGTCGTTATTATAGTGAGATCAGAAAAAGCAGCTGGAAAGAGGGGGAGACGAGATAAGATTGATTTTGGCTGTGAGAAGCAAGACGGGTTTACTAATGATTCAAGGGTTTTCGGTTCTAAAAAGAGAGGTTGTCCTTTTAGAATGAAAGCTACTTGCACTGTTAGCCGTGGGGGTTGGTGTGTGACGGTTAAATGTGGTAGACACACGCACGAGTTGCTTAAAACTTCCATTGGTACTAATGCATTTGGGCGCCGTCGCTCTGGCGCGCAAAAGGATCCAGTTAACGAGCATGTGGATCTTGATGTTGGACCGAGAAAGCTACTATTATCGCTTTGAAGAAGCTAGATCAGGAGAATGTGACTACTATTCGTCAAGTTTATAGCGCCACAAACACCGGTCTCTGAGAGAGGGTCCTAGAAACGTACATTCATGAGGTGTTGAGACCGATTGCATCACATAATTATCTATGTTGGAGTAGAAAGATTCCCGGGTCTGATGTCGTTAGTGATATCATGTGGGCCCATCCCACTTCTATAAAGTTATTGAGGTTGTTTCCCAAAGTTCTCATTCTTGACTCAACCTACAAAACCAACAGATATAACTTGCCTCTTCTACAGATTGTTTTTCTTGGGTATTGCAGCAGCTGAGGGATATTTGTGAGTTGCATTCTATTCATCCTCAGGTTTTCTTGACAGACAGAGATCTCGACTGTATGTCTGCTATTTTTGATGTCTTTCCTTCTGCTACAAATTTATTGTGTCATTGGCATGTGACAAAAAATGTGAAAGCGAAGATTAAAGACTTGGTTCACAAGGATAGGCGGGAGGAGGTCCTCTCTCTGGCTCTGTATTATTGACTCTGTTGATGAGTCTGAGTACTTATCTAATCTGAAGTTTTTTGAGGCTGCTTGCTCTGATAAATCTGCTCTTATTAAATATGTGCATGACACATGATTGACACATCACATGGAGCGATTTATCTCAGCATGGACTAACCATATCCCACACTTGGGGAATGTGACACGTGGACATATTTTTTTTCGTTGTTTAAATTTCTTTGACACTTGTTTATTATTTCTATTCGTTGCTTGAATTTTTTTGACACGTGGACATATTTTTTTTCGTTGTTTAAATTTCTTTGACACTTGTTTATTATTTCTATCCGTTGCTTGAATTTTTTTGACACGTGGACATATTTTTTTCGTTGTTTAAATTTCTTTGACACTTATTTATTATTTCTATCAGTTGCTTGAAATTTATTGACACGTGTTTATTATTTCAGAGTGGAATCTTTGCATTGGAGTTTGAAGAGATAGTTGAAGACTTCTAAAGGTGATTTATCTAAATGTTTCATATCTATTGATGACATGCTGACAATTCATTTTGATCAAATCATCGAGTCTTTTCAAATAAGCATCAACAGAATTGAAGTCAAGTCCAATATTCCACTATTTAAAAATCTTCAAGGTCTTGTTTCTTTATCTGCATTGGGTCACATGCTTAAGGAGTTTGAAAGATCGAAATCTGGGGTTGGATATGACAAAGGGCGGTGCCCGGTGCATTCAAAGGAAGACACATCTTCTTCCTTATGCTTGTGAGATAGGTATTTTTCATGCTTCCGATAATTCTATTCCGCTGAATGTTGTTGATGATCACTGGAAACATTTGAGCTTTGATGCAGTAGATGATAAATCCACTCAGGATAAATCATCTGGCTGTGATATTTCTTACCAGTTCGATGCTATCCGGGCCAAATTTGATAAAGTGAGTGAGGAGGAGAATTTTCTTATCAAGATGCAGCTTAATGAGATAGCTTTCCCTTCTACTTCTTCAATGGTTCCACCTAAATCAAAAGTCAGAACAAAAGGTGCACCAAAGAAGAAAAAACAGAAATTATTTGATGCTAAGCGTGATCCTTCCGGGTGGGAGCATGTGGATGAGAAGCTAAAAATGACTGAAGAATCTGGGGCTTCTAATTTAAATCAACACAGCGGTCTTCCAAATTATCTCCGATATAGTTTCTAAACTATGTAAATGTGACTCACATTGAAATCTTTTTTTTTTTGAAAAAAAAATTATATAGTTTTTAGGCTAAATTACATTTTGGTCTTTTATCTTTGGCCTTGATTTCATTTTGGTCATTTATCTTTTTTTTCTCTCGTTATGATCCCTCATGTTTCATTTTGTGTCAATTTAGTTCTTTTTTGTAATTTTACATTCACCACCTTAACAGACGACCACGCTGGCAGTTAATTGCTGACGTGGCGTCTTAGTTGTCAGGCTGACTAGGATTCATTAAATGATGTGGCGCTTTTTTGTGAAAATAAAAAATTAATTAATAAAAACCAAATTAACAAAAACAAATTAACAATAACTCATCTTCTTTTGTTGTCATCAATCTTCGTTGGCATCAATATTCAAATCTGCCATCAATGAAGTTTGATAATTTTTGATTTACCCAAATCATAAAAACCCTCAAATACAATTGAAATACAATCACAAAAACATATTCACGAAATTGAAAAACAGAATTTTTTAAAACTTCAGATTTACCCAAATCTTAAAAACCCAAAAACACAATCGAAATCGAAGCCAAAATATGTTTTTTCCATTACGGTTATGCTGATTCTGTTTTCGTTTCACCTTGTTAAGTTAACGATTTAGTGTTTTTAGAAATCGAACAGATGAAAGGGAGAAGAACGAACTCAGATCTATGTGATTCATCTTCCATTCTTTTCAATCTTAAAAACAAAATAAGAAACGAACCTAGATCGAACAAAAGAAAGGTAGAAGAACAAAATCAGAAATTGAACGGATCTGGGTTTCTGGGTTTCTAGGTTTCTGCGTTTTTCTTCTTGCATTTCTTATGAGTTTGTTAATGATGAAGATGATTTGTTTCCAGATTTTAGTGATGAATCTGATTCTATTTCAAGATTTGTTAATCTGAGAGTAATATGATTTTGTTGGTTCCAGATTTGATTTTAATGATGAAGATGATTTTGTTTCGTATTTGTTAATTTTAGAGTGATTTGATTTTGTTTTAGTTCCAGAATGTGTTGTTAATTTTGATGGTTTTGATTTAATTTTACAATTTTTGTTCCAGAATGTTTCAGAACAATTTCTAATTTTGTTCATTTTAATTGTACCATTTTTATTCAGTTTTGAGTTTATGTCAAATTGGTCCTCTATGTTTTCTTTTAGTTTTAATTTGGTCCCCATTTTTCACATCACAAAATAAATTCCAAGTCAGCCCGGACACTTAAGACGCCACCGTCAGCAGTTAACTGCCAGCGTGGCGTCCATTAAGGTCATGGACGGAGAATTACAAAAAATGACCAAATTGACACAAAAATGAAAGATAAGGGACCAAAACGAAAAAAAAAGATAAATGACCAAAATGAAAACAAAGCCAAAGATAAAGAACCAAAAGAGTAATTTAGCCTAGTTTTTATGACTTGTTGGAAAATTAGATACAGAGAGTTTGAAAAAAAATAATACCGAGAGCGAGATTTTAGCATCGTATCCCGTTGACAGCACATCACACGGCTAATACGGATTACACAATGACCGTCCGATCCATTGAACAAAAAAGATCGAGGGTTCAAATGCGTTAGAGCACGAAGATAGTCGATAGTGGATTCCGAGTTCAACTCTCAGCGATTACACTTCTTCTATCAGAAAAAAAAGGAGTTGAGAAGGGAGGTCTACTATTCGCGAGTCCATCACTACTGACTACCACTCGCAAGTCGCAACGCCTTCGTTGCTCTTTTTTACTCTTTTCTCTTGCTTCCCTGCAACGGCGTCGTTTATTCTTTCTCTATACTCCAAACGAAGTTGCTTCATGCTCGTTTCGTACTCTTGTGAAAACGCGTTAGCGTCTCGTTAAGTTGTTGCCGTTTTGCTCTGCTAGGGTTTTGAATTCGCCGCCTCTGATTCTCCATTGCTTAAACTTCGAAGAAAGGGCTTCGAGTTTCGTTGACCACACTACTCTTTGAACTTCGTGGCTGGTAATTTCGCAGTTGACGTTTGTAACTACACTACTTATTATTATCATTTTTGTTAGTAGTATTAGAATTGGTATTTTAGCACTGGTATTACTATTATTTTGATTTAGGAAGATAACTTCAAAAATTTTAGCTGTTTAATTATTTTTTTTAGCATATAGGAAGCTAATTTTATACTAGGGTTCCATGTTATGAAGAGTGTGATGTTCAATTTTGGTTTTTCATGAGCAGATAAACGGTTATAGTGAGCTTCACCAAGCCTTTAGGTTGGGTAGGACAATCTGAATTGATGATTTTCCTTCATGATTGATGCTGTACGTAGAGATTGAGCTTGCTAATAGGAACTGAAGCTTTTGGTTGCAGAACGTGATTCTCATGGCAAAGAGTAGGCTCTCTGGAGGATATTGTGGTAATGCAGTAGAGAGAGGTGATGACTCAGATGGATCTGGTACATCAGGACGAATAGATCCTGAAATTACTTTTTTGGAGGACTCTAGTATCCCGGCAAGGAAATGTGTTAGTTTGAATTCAAGCCGCTCTGACGGGTTCGCTGTCCCCATGCACACTGTTCCCTTGTCAAGATTGTCAGCATCTCAAAGAAAAGGCCTGGTAAATCGGTTAAGATCTGAGCTTCAACAGGTTAGGCTTTTTCATAAGAAGTTTGAAACACAAAGAACAAGTGGTGTTGCATTTTCATCTTCCAGTGATATTCTTAGCTATAGAAATGACCATAATAATGGGCCTCAAATAGAGAACTCGAGAAAACCATCAAAAACTAGTTCCTTACCGGGAAATAAATTGAAACCATTAGGTCAGAGTCAGAAGCCTCATGGATTGAATCGGGGCGCTTCTGGAAAGTTTGAGTCTGCAACATTGACTTCATCGTCAGCAACTGCAAATTCTTTGTTAATGAAAGATTGTGAGTCACTGTTGAATTGGTTGTTGAATCACAAGTTTGCTTGGGTTTTCAACACCCCAGTGGATCCGGTGAAGTTGAACCTTCCTGATTATTTCAGTGTCATTAAGCATCCTATGGATTTGGGAACAGTAAAAAGCAGGATTTCTGCAGGATTATATTCAGGCCCATTGGAATTTGCTGGTGATGTTAGACTGACATTTTCAAATGCAAAGACCTATAATCCACGCGGGCATGATGTCCATGTCATGGCTGATACCCTCAGTAAGTTTTTTGAAATGAGATGGAAAACAATTCAGAAGAAACTAACTAGAAAAGATCCTCTACCATTGCCTACGAAGCCCGACACTTGTGAAGATGTAAAAATGACTAGACCAATGCTTCCTTCTAAAAAGAGGAAAATTGCCCCGTTGCCTCCTCAATTGGAAGTTATCCCATCGGCTAAACAGGTTATGTCACCAGAAGTTATCCCATCTGCTAAACGGATTATGTCGAATCAAGAGAAGCAAAGTCTTGGCAGTCAATTGGAGTCATTGCTTGCAGAAATGCCCGATCATATCATTGATTTCCTAAAAGAGCATAGTTCAAATGGTAGAGAATGTGGAGAGGACGAGATGGAGATTGATATTGATGTTCTCAGTGATGATACACTGTTCACATTACAAAAGCTTTTGGATGAATTTTGCCAAGAGAAGCAAAAAGCCAAAGCAAAAGCTGAAGTTTGTGAAATAGAGGTGCCTCCCCGCTCCCTAACCCTTCCTTAAATTAAGCTACTATTGCATTTTGTCCCAAATGTATTCTTCATGTCTCTTCATAATGATATGTTCGTCTCATATTCTGTAAGATGTGACTTCTGGTTATTTATATTTGCTATTGCAGCATTTGAATCACTCTGAACCAAGGAACTCCCCATTGCAAGCATTTAAAGGTTATATTCTTTGTTTTTGGCTGCGTGTGAAGTGTGTATGTTTTGTTTTATGTTTAAACTTATTTTACTTGTAGGTAGTGATCCGGCTGATGTAGAGGTTGACATTGGTAGAAATGATCCCCCTGTCCCGAGCTATCCTCCTGTAGAGGTTAAAAAGGATACAACTTGTAGAGGGAACAATTCTTTAAATCCAGGCAGCAGTGGTAAGCGAGGTTTGAATTTTTTTTTTTTTTATGCTTTTGAATGCTATTAAGTAGGATTTGAAGATTTGATGATACGATACATTTGGTACATTATTTGTGAAAATATATTATTGAAATTTATATTAAATGCATGCTTTATATTTTATAATTTTTATACTCTTGCGTCTAACTTAAGCTTTTTGTTTTAGCTTATTTTCTTAGTGTTGTGCAAATCATGCTCATTGATTTTCATATTAAGCCAAGAGTAATTGGTACTCAAAAGAACAGAAATATCACACTTTAAAATTTATGAAGTTGACATCCCAGGTCAACGGAGTAACTACTTTATAATTTAAAAATCAAATAGATCTATATCATTTTTCAAGTGAATTATTAGATGTACATATGACAAGAAACATTAGTGATTGATCATATAAGTTTGCTGGAATTCATTTCAAAATCATAGTGCTTTGTTCTTGACGACTGCTGTTGGCTGCATCAACGCGTCAGTATTTCATAGTTACTTTGTGATTTGAGTGAGCACAGTAGGAAACTAGAATGCACAAATACGACTAGGAAGAGATACCATGCCACACCAACTCAAGATTACGGCAAAATTTGAAAACTATAAGGCATGACACAAATAAAAGTTTGAAACACAAAACATGAAAGTGTTATAAAATTAAGATGAATATATAAATGTTGAAATTAAAAGAGAGATTCAATAAATTTTTTATTGTTAGCATGAGATGTTGCAGATAAAATAATATAGTATTATTTATCTAATCTTGATGTTGTTCCTTTCTATATTGACATAATATTATATTGACATAATATTGAATTAATAGTTTCAACAAATAAAAGTAAAAAAGAATAACTAAAATGCAACTGCAGATATCAGAGTGTCTGACCCACACAAATTTTGAAGTGTCCATGGTTGGCGTCTGTTGTTGATAACAAGACAATTAGTACAACCAGTAAACTTTTTTATTTTGTTCATTCTTTTCTGTAAGGAGCTTTAATAGCATCACAATGTTTTTTCACTAATATTTACGAGATCATTCATTACATAACTTGTCCCAAACCTAGAAAACCTGTAGGTTGTGTTAGGAAGTTGACAGCGAGTGTAAAACTTTGTCAAAGCTTCATGATATGCATCAGTGACGTGATAGTGTTATTGCTAGGTTGTCGTTCATAACCACACAGTTATGGGTCAAGTATAGTGTGAGCATGAGCTGTTGTACTGACTGGTTGTCATTACACATGATTTAATTGGACATTATGACAATCTCACTTATGTATTGTGTCGAGTGAGTAAGAGGTGCTGTGAACTGTTAACTGGTTTGTCACTAAACTAGTATTATCAATAGTGTGCTATAGCGGTGGAGCAGGGCAGAGGGTGGTCGCTAGAGCAGCCTCTGGCACATCACATTTTAGTATATTAGGTATTGCAGTTTCTTTTGCGGCAGAATTGGTGGCAAATGCGGTGCTATCGTGCCACTTCCATGAGTTCCTGGTGAAATACCAAGAAAGCCTTCAGATATTAATCATTAGGGCTTTTGAGGAGCATTTTAAGGATTTTAGGGATATTTTAGGGCTTGTTTCCCTACATCTCTCTAGCATTTCTGTCTCTCTATTGTCCTCTCATGCAATTTTCTCCCTGGCAATTCTGTCTCTCCAGCAATTTTCTCTGCTTCCCTGGTGATTCTCTCTCTCTCTCTCTCTCTCTCTCTCTCTCTATCTCTCTCGCTCACACACACACACACGTTTCTCTGAATCTATAGCAGTTTTCTCTTTCGCGTGCATCTTTTGAGATTTTAATGCTTCTCTCCCTGCATTTCTTGAGATCCCCGATCTTGACTGCTGCCTGTCGTTCCTTTTCACCTCCTCACTACTCAGTCTCAGTCCACTTTTAGATAGATATGACATTTTGTTGTTAATTTTGATTGTCATGACTCTTGAGTAATTTTTATCATCTTTTAGAATTTATGTGTTTAGTATACATTGTATAAACTGTATAGAAAATTTCCGAATAGCTGCCATACTGCAATAGTTTTTTTGGGGTTGGCTGCTACGCTTCTCTATCCGGGATTGATAGCACTGCATTAAGCATGATTCACTAGGACACTGTGATGTCATTTGATTTATCTACCAATCTCACCTAGTGTGAAATGGCAGTGGCTGTTGTGTTAGTATATTGCCATTTGACTTTGCACTATGCAACTTTATTTGTAAAGTTATTGTTTTAAAAGTGCTGCTATTTTTAAAATAATTCAAAAGAGGGAGAATAAGGAATCCTTCTGATAAACAACTAAATGAGAAAGCTACATACCAAACAGAAACAAACAAAATTGCTAATACTAAATGGCAATCCCTCTGCAAATCTATCAAGGGGATTGGCCAGATAAATCTTAGCATACTGAAGAGAGGCCAGTTAAACAATGTTGTTCAAAAACTAGGACTTTGGAAGAACTTTTCCATCAAAAATAAAAACATTATTTTCTGACCATAAGCACCTATGTATGGCAAAAATAACACTTAGAAGATGCTTGAAGTTTTAAGTACACTCAGGTGTTCCAAAAACTCAAGGAAAACTAGAAACCAATAGGTAGTTGGTTTCTGAATAAGAACTCCATAGTCCAAACCAGCACATATTAGGGACATTTTAAGAAGGTTAGAGTCAATTAACTGCAGAAGGTTTCCTGTCAGTTAGAAAATTGGGAACTAGGTATCTGCTCAGCTTACCAGCATTGTGATACTTCCTTTTTTTTTTCCTGATAAAGAGCTAATAAAAATACCTGATCGGCATATGTGAAGCAGTTGATGGAGTAAGGAGGATTAAGTTATATTGCTTTCAAAGTGTCGGAGTTGGAGTTTCTTCTACATTGGTGAAAACTTCTATTTTTTACTTATTTACGTAGCAGAAGTTGTGCCCAGGGACAGATCTATTATATGGGATTGGAGGCAAATTCCCCCTTAATATTTTTAGATCTCAACAATATATTATTATTATAATATTATTATTATTATTGTTATTATTATAATTTAGGTAACAATGTATATATTATATGAGTATTACCCCCACAACTTCATATACATGAGTATTGTCTGCACACCTTAAAATTCCTAGATCCGTCACTGGTTGTGCTACCCTGAAAGTTTGTAAGATCAATAATTGCTTTGTAATTGTTTGTAGTGCAGTTGCATGCTTGTGCAGAGTAGACTTATATCTTGAACTTTGATCCTTATATAAGTTTGAATAATATTTCAGATTGTATGTTAGTTATTGTCTATATCCAATGTGTATATTGCAGATACGAAGTGTAGTGGTTCTTCTGATAGTGAACCTGATGATGTTAAAGTAAGACCAGCAAATGTTGCAAAGGTCTGGTTTAGTTATTTACTGAAAGATTTGTTAGTTGTCTGTTATTTTTGAATGTCAAGTGTTAGCGCATACATACATATATATATATATATATATATATATATATATATATATATATATGTATATGTATGTAAAATATCTCACTACATCTTCATTCTATCATAAAATATTTTAACATTAGAGCACTGATAGATGGTACGAGACGAAAAGAACAAACCAGGCTGAAATGCTTCTAACTTTTTTAAAAAAATATAACACCGTTTCAAATAATAATAAATGCTTCGTACGACACTGACAAAAACAGTTTCATACTATCTAACATTATTGTTTAACAGTATTTTACGTTATCTTTCAGAATTTTTTTTTTTACGTTATCTTTCAGAATTGGTTTCCATATTTCCTTATTTTCATGATGTGTTTCCTTATTTAGCTAGGATTAAGAGCCTAGTATAAAGAGAGATTATTGTTTTTATTTTTGTAATATATCAGTTACCTTAATATAAATAATATTTTATTATTCTAAGAAAGGTAGGCAAAATTGCGTGCAGGTTCTTATAGTCGCACAATTTTGAGTTTCTCAGCCACTTCTGAGTTTGAGTACATGCGGAGTTATTTGTTAGCGTGAGCGGTGGGATGTCTATAATCGTAAACCTGGTTGACATGGTGTTTCCATGTGAGTCAACAGCATGGGTCGGGTTTGAATACCCAAATATGGAGAGGTGACAAATTGTCATTCTCTGCCGTGACCCATTGTTTTCTGTTGTACATCCCTTTGCAACCCACCTAAACTCCCTTTTCTACTTCTCTAACTGAGTTTTCGTGCTCTTTGTTCTCCATCACGGAGGCTGAAAGGAGAAATCTATTTGTGCCACCAAAAGAAAATCTATTTGTACATTAAAAGTGACAAACCCTAGTTCCTTTGGTTACTTGGGTTCAGTGCTTAAACAGTTTGGGCTTATTAAATTGGTCCTTATTAAATATATGATATATCACTCCTCGGAACAATGAACCAACTCCATCTACTTAGGATTTTTTTCCTTTTGATCATAACTATTAACATTAAACATACTAAATATGAAAAGATCAATAATAAAATAACTATCAAATAATTACCGACACTCTTACTTGAATTATTTTTATATTTTCTTCTATTAATTAATTTTACTATCATATTTCTTCTTTGAATCAATTACTAGCGAAAAGACGGCATTTCGTGCTAAAGTCTTTCACTTTTCCTATTGCACTAAAGTAGAGGGGGACTGACAGGTTGTTGAAAAACTGAGAGAAGTTCGAGAAAGATAACTGCAAAATGGGGAAGTTAGTGTTTTGAGGAGAAAGATAACTGCGGAATGGGGAAGTTAGTGTTTCAGAACTTTCGTGTGCATGACTTGCAATTTTGCTTGGGAATGCAGTTTTTTACTAAAAATAATTTTGTAAAACCGAAATTGATTTTAAGGGTAAAAAGGTATAAAAAATCTGACACCAAATAGGGGGAATCCCTTCATAATAGTTATAGATATCATATTTTTAAACTATTAATCAATTGTATTATCATATTTTTATATTAGAATGTATTTTAATATTTTTGATAGGATCTTATGATCAGTGTTTTGATCCCATGATCTACGATCTGTACTTCTCTACCCAATTTTACAAGAGCTCTTGATTCATTACCGTTTCTTCTCCAGGTACCAAAAAACACGGGCTCTGGTGATAAGATGGATGAAAAGACCACGGTTGCTCATACCTCTGAAAGAAATCGTAAGTGTTCTCGACTTCTTTGTCTTTTAATGCTCTTTGAAGATGATTGTCAAGGAGGCTTCTGCAGTTTGAGCAAGAGTGCAACTTATACAACTGAAATGCGAGTTTTTCCATCCATTCACTCCTATTTTTGTTTTTATGATTTGCTTCTTTTGCATGCCTTCAGTATTCAGCATTGAATTGAATTGGATACTCTAGTGAATGTCTTAAGAATCAGATTGAAATGTAATAAAAGAAAGAATCAAATGAATAAAATGTATTGCCCTTCCTAGAATCCTCCTGATAGGGAATAACTTATTTGACTATATCTAAGCGGAGAAGCTGCCCTTACTAAACTGATGATGGTGGACTATCCTTATTGATTATTGACTTTGAAATGATAGTAGTGTAGAAATCCTGTGAAGCACAAACACTACAATTTGAGGGCACATTGCTGCATCTGATGTGTATGCGTATGCGTATCAGACACACAAATGATGCGTGTCAGACATGCGAATGACGTGCGTACAATCCGTGTCTGACACGCGCTATAGATTTTTGAATAAAGAAATTTAAAAGTGCGACATGTAAAGGACGTAGGTGAGACACCGCTCTGAAGAAAAACAAGACACAGCCTAACATCCAAAATGTCCATTTTTTTAAAGGAAATAATAGGTTAACTAATTACGCATTCTTCATCTCGCTTTCACTATGTTGTACTCTGTTTTCCTTTCATCACCAACGTTGATGTCTCTGTTTTTGCAAACTGTTAGATTTCAGAGAGAGAGGGAAAGAGAGAGTTTGAATCATTGGAATATTCTGAATATTGATTGTACTGATTACACTGTACTGGTGACCTTATATAGAGGTACCAGAGAAAGGAAAGGTTACCTGCAGTAGCAGGTAACAGTAATACAGAAACTACACTGGTTACAGGCAATAGTAGGTAAACAGACCTAGCTAAAACAAAGTTGAACTTAAATATCCTATACTCTTTGGACTTTAAAGGATATGCTAAACTCTAATCTGTACAGTATACTCAATATACCATAATTTAAAATTCTTGCATGATATAAGTTGTATTATAACATCATCATAATTTAAAATTCACTGTGATTTAAACTTTAAAGGATATGCTAAGCTCTAATCTGTACAGTATACTCAATATACCATAATTTAAAATTCTTGCATGATATAAGTTGTATTATAAGTTTATAACATCATCATAAAAAAGAGCAGTATCATCAGAAAGTTAAATGAAAAATCCCATTAAAATTTAATAGGTGCTAAATTTAGAAGGTCCTAATTTTATAGGGACCAAAATTATATTTAACTATCAAAAAAAATTATATTTAAATTTAACTCTATTAATTATTTATTTATTTTTAGCCCTTCCATGATCTCTGTGGACCTTTCAAGTTTAAATTAGCAACTATTCGCTAATATCATCAGGCTTGTGATATGCTTAAGTATCTATACCTGCTAGCATCGACTAATTTTAGTCGTACCTTTAATATTGTTCACAATGAAAGATATACATTGATGTATTGTCTTATACTCTTACCCTTTATTTGTTACAGAATCATTTAAGGTCTTGGATGAACTTGTGGATAAATCTCAGCTAAAGCCAAGCTCTCGCAAATCTGTTTGCTATCAAGATGGTAACAGTGCATGGATTGTGATAGATGTTTCTTTATTCTTCTATTCAATCCCTAAATACCCCATTTATCCTATTGATGTTTTAGGGGAATGTGGTCCAATTGAGAGACATGTCTCCCCTGATAAACTTTATCGAGCTGCATTATTGAAGAATCGATTTGCTGATACTATCTTGAAAGCTCGAGAAAAGACATTGACACAGGTAAATCACGTAACTTGTTTGAGATAATAGTACTTACTCTGTATGCAATTATTTTTCTGATTCTCATACAATATGCATATGTATGTGATGCGATGCGATGAGATTTATTCAATTTAACTTGGCTGGTGTCAGGGTGAGAAGGGAGATCCTGGGAAATTGCGCCGGGATAGGGAAAAACTGGAGATGGAGCGACGGAAAGGTGATTTTGGTGTCCCAAATATACATTATATGTAGATATAGATTTTGCCACTCTTATTTAACCTATGTGTTGATGTTACTCATTGTTGAGCAGAAAAGGCAAGGCTTCAAGCAGAAGCAAAGGCAGCTGAAGATGCTAGAAAGCGGGCTGAAGCAGAAGCTGTCGCAGAAGCCAAACGAAAGAGGGAACTCGAGAGAGAAGCTGCGCGGCAAGCACTGCTACAGGTAAAGAAGCATCTATCTTGCATGAAATATGTCCATCTGCATGTTTGCCTTGGATTATGTTACAGCATATACCGGCATCTTTTGCAGATGGAAAAAACTGTGGAAATCAACGAGAATTCTCGATTTCTGGAAGATTTGGAAATGCTTAGAGCACCTGCTGAGCAATTACCTAGCTTTGTAGAAGAGTCAAGTCCTGACATCTCCCATGATGGTATGGGCAGTTTCAAATTTGGTAGTAGTAATCCGTTGGAACAGCTAGGATTGTATATGAAAGCTGATGATGAAGAGGAGGAAGGAGATGCACTTTATGTTCCAAATTCTGTAAATGAAATAGAAGAGGGAGAGATTGATTAAGTATGAACATTTGGTACTTAGAATCGAAGAGCAAACTATAATTGTTTTGATCTCAAGAATATCCCTAGGTACTCTAGTACTCTATATCCCTAGGCAATCCATCACAAATGAGAAGGAGCGATATTTTCTTTTGGCAGCATTCAGACTCAAGAGTGGCAACATTAATCTAGTTTGGGTTTGTCTTGGGAACAAATTAGAGTTTTGAATAGAACCAAGCTGCAAATTTGGTTATCGAAACTATACATTAGCCTTTTTGTTTCTCCAATACGAGTAAAATGCGAGCAACACGTTCTTTCATCTAGGTTAAGTTGTACAAATAGGGCTCATACCGTTGAATCATTGAAGTTCATTAAAGCAGCTTCGTCTACAATTACTTTTGTGCTTGTCTTTGGTTTTTTCATTTTATAATTGCTACAGTTTCCAGACACTTCCATAGACGTTCTAGTTAATATCATAATTGAGGGTGTACAATTGTAGGAGAAAAAGTAAGTGGAAGAACTATAAGTTTCGAAGTGAAATTAATTAGGGCCATTATCTTAACACATGATGTTCTAATCGAAAGTTTGATTAATAATGACAACCAAGTAGCCAGCAAATATAATGTTGCAATGTTGCCTTTGTCTGGAGACAAGCAAACATAATTGCTTACTCCCTAATAAAGGCATTATTTTCACGTCTCCATAGTACTTATGATTAATGCTTTAACAGTTGTTGGTATGAATTAGGTTTTGCTTCCTTGTATTGTTAGTTAGTTAGTATGAAGTTCTAAACATTCAATCGTGACAAACATTTCACTTTGAATCTTCTCCTTCCACTCTCTCTACATCTCACTCATTCTTCTATCTCTCTCTTACTGTTTGTTTGAGGTGAAAGAGAGAAGAGAGAGTAAGTGAAGAAAGAGTGTATGCTCCCAAAAATGTAAAGAATATTTACCAAAACCCATGAGACTTAGGTGTCTCATGAGATTTATCCTGGTTAACCTAAGTCAAAGGAAGCATATTGGTTTGTCTCCATGCTTAACAGAGTTGCCCACTGGATTTGCCATAGCTATAGTTCAACAAACACACTTTAATTAGTCAAATATGATGGTCTAACCCTTCTCCAATATTTAAATGGGTATACTGTTCATCCATTCAAATTATTCTCAAAAGTCAAGCTTCTTATTAATCATTAATTATTATTTTACTTTTTGTCCAATACCTTGTCTCTCACCTCTATCCATTGACTATTTTCAGGATAACTCATAGCTCTACGAATTCTCACTGAAATGAACCCCAACCAAATTCCTTGCTGCTTTTCTATCCCTAAAGCTTTGCTTTGTGTTTGGTTAGCTAACAAAATTTTAATTTCAAAACTGCTTTGTTTTCCTTCTTCATGAATATAGCACCAACATTATTCCCTCTTCACGCATCTTGGTCTGTCCACTATCCATATCATTTTCTTAAAGTCTTACACTTCTTTCCTAATTCAACTTTTTAGTCTATATACAACCCTTAACACGACAAGAATTGGGAATTTCATACCAACCCTAGAATAATTTCTTTAAATATGTAGCAATATTAAATTTTGGATAAACCTCAATATGTAGCAATATTGTATGCGGCTTGGCGCTCCTCCCGCCAATGCTCGCAATTTTATTTTATTTTTGTTTTCTTCTTTTCTTTTTTTTTGTTTTGTCTTTTAGTCTTTTTTTTTCTTCCTGTTTTTGGTTTTTTTTCATACATATCTCAAATCGATGATTGAGCACGACTAAAATGGTTAAGAGACCCTCTTTTTATATTTTAAGGAGTACATTGAGTCCCAAAAAATTTAAGATATTTGAATATGTGATGTTTATTCTTCAATAATCAATTGAGTTATTATTACTTTTTTATATAATTATTTGGTTTCCTTTTTTTTTGCGATCTGCAACTTTTTTTTTTTTGGTTTTAGTTTTTTTTCTCTTCTTTTTTCCATTTTGTTTTGTTTCTTTTGGTTTTTCTTGCTTTTTTCTTCTCTTATATTTTAAGGAGTGATTTCTTGTCTCTAAAATTTTTAGATACTTAAATATGTAAATTTTGTTCTTCAATAATCGATTCGGTAAAAAAATTCATTTCATGAAAAACTACGTAAAGTCAGATCCTAAAAAATGTGGTTTGGTGTACTTGATCGTGAATTTTTTTTAATTTTGTAACAAAATGTCTAAAGTGAAATGTTAAGTAGTGCGTTTTGAGGTACTTACAGGATTTGAAAAAAATTAACTCTTCAAATACTGAAGTTTGGTAAAATATAATAATAAGTTTGTGAAAAATCAAAATACGTAAAGTGGGATGCTTAGCGAGTGTATTTTGGGGTACTTTAGGACCCCAAAAATTGTAGATGTTCAAATACGAAGTGTGTTCTCAATAACCATCTCTTTTTGATTTTATAATCTTCTTATTTAATTTATAGTTTAAATTTAATTTTATCTACGGGAACTTCAGCCACATTTACAATAGATCATCAATCGTACTCTTTCAACTTTATTTATGTGCTTCTATTTTATTGATAATTTCCATCAAATCCATCACGATACCACATGTTTCACTTTCTATTTTATTGTCTTCTTTATTTTGGTCATTTTGCACCAACGGGTATTAAATCTTTTCTTTAATTGGTTTTTATATTTTTATCTTTCTTTAATATTCGAGTACATGCAGTGTTGCTGCATTGACTCCCTGTGGGAATTTCAGCCACGTATACAATAGAACCTTCATCATCTTCTTTCAACGGGACCTTCAGTCACATTTACAATAAAACATCCATATTCTTTTTCAACTTTGTATAACTGCTCCTATTTTATCATGGGTTTTCCTTCAACTATGCATGATACCCGAGTGCTTCACTTTTCATTGTATTGTTCTTTTTTTTTTTCGATAAGCAATTTCATTGAAATCAGCACAAGGGGTGCCCATCCCTTACAATGAGAGAAAAAAAAATATACGGAGAATGTTCAATATTTCTCTCTTATTATGGGTTCATTTTTTTAATTTGTATTTAATGAATGTTGATAATTATTAAAGTTCTTTAGACTTTTTCTTCTTATTTTATCTACAAAGGATGTTCAATTTAAATGTCTTTATTAAAGTTCATTTTAAATTTAATATTTTTTATTTAATTAATATTTATAATTTAATTTTTTATTCACAAGAATTAGATTTTATATTTTACAAAGTAACTTCATTTGCCTAATGACATAAGCTACTTATTAGATTTTATATCACAGTTGACAAGCTCAATGTTGACCAGTACAGAATTTTCTTTCAAGTACGATGCTATATTATTCTTTCGAAAGAAATTAATTACTCGATTATACGATGAAATTTAGCCATAATTAACTTATGTCTATAGGGAGTTTCACGTACGCATAATTAACTTATTTTTCACTAGAGTCTATAAATATAAGTAACCCCCCATTTGTTACACCTGGTAATATTATTTATGTATTGACCCGTCCAGAGGACGAGTATTGAGGCTAGTTCTTATAGTACTAGATGACTGATAATGATTTGGAAGGGTTTTATCTACTGTTGAATGCATATGTTGTCGATTACAAACATAAGTAAAAAGCGTAGAAAGAAAGATAAATTGATTGAAAGTAGACTCGTATTTGATTGACGTGTGTTTAAAATGTTTACAAGCAAAGTATATATAGGTGATAACTCATGTTTATATGAGTTATTTATGCCTTTATTCATTAAATTAAAGTAAGTTCTCAAGTAGCATCAGTATCTTATATAGCATATTTTGATAGTTTTAGGTAAAGAAGGGCTGAATATTATTTTGCTGTTGATTTGGCACATTTGGTTCCCTTGTGAGCAATTTAATGTGTTGTTAGTGTTGCAGTGTTAAGCACCATAGCGTCTAACGTTATAGCGGTAAAAGGGCAGGTCAGCTGAGCATTCAAGGCAAAAGTTCATTTTGGCGCCAAACTCTTTATTTCAAATCTCGTATTCTGCGCTCACTGTACACGCTGACACGCCCGAATTTTATTGGATAGCGAGGGACACTTGGAACCTCTTGAGTGGAAGGCTAGCTTTAGTTGGTAAAAGGTTTCCATCACCTTTTTGTACTTTTTGGGGACTAACACAAGCAAGCTATCTTCTTCTCCACCATACTTCCTTGATAGAGAGAGTTTTTGAAAAAAAGACTTGACACATTTTTCTCCTCCATTAAAACACTTTCAAGCTTTATTTTTATTGTATTTTTATTTTCCCTCGGTGTAAAGCAATGTTATAGCGTCTTCTCTGTGGATGATTTGGAATCTTCGGGTTGTATCTTTTGCAACTGTTTCTTCTCATCTTGTTCACGGTAATATGAGTGTTTTATCTTGTATTTTGTTGATGATGCTCAATATGAGCTAAACACCTTGAGTTGGATTGCTTAAATCTTTGTAATGAACCTCTAGTGTTACGTATATAATATTTCACGTTTTGCGTTTCAATCTTTGTATGTTACTTCTTTCAAACTTGTTTTAGGGTTGGCCACTTAAAATAGGTACATTCGTGGATACAGACATGGTCCATGGATAGAACTCAAAGATTGATATGAATGAAAGGTTGTTTAAAGACATTTAAACAACGTTTGCTCCTTATAGACATAGAAATGCAATAGTTCATAGAGTAAAAGCTGCGGGGTCTTTATTATACAGGGGTGAAGTTATTTAGAACTTAGACATAGACTTCTTGTAACGAAACCCTGGCGTTAGTGACTGAAAAGCACAAAAATTATTTGCAACAACACTTGACGCTATAGCGTGTGACGTTATAGCGTCTCAATTTTGGGAATTTACTTAGTAAAGAGCAATCCAACTTACTTCTCTCATATTTTAAACCACTCTTTTAACTGTTTCTTTTCTACACTCTTTTCACTGATAACTTGTGACTAAAACTATTTGCTACTTGTTCCACTAAGAGTTAGTGTAAGTTAAACTATAAAATTAACATCAATCCCTGTGGAGACGAACTTTACTTATCAATATATTACTTGTTGCGATTGTGTACACCACAAGCCAGCCGGTCGGACGGCGGCGGCGCGCGCGCGTGTGGTGGTCACTTTGTGTGTGTCCTCACCCATCCACAAAATTGGGTACCCCTTGGGGCCCAACCCAATGGGTGAGGTTCCCACTTATAAACACTCACATAGTGTCTATTCTAAGCAATGTGGGACTTTTTCAATTCACACACAATTCATTTAAAATTCCAACAATCCCCCACTTGAATTTAAAAAGAAGTTTTAGAAATAGCGTCAAACACTTCTATAAGATTGTGCATAAGCAAAGGTGTCTACGACTTGAACCTTTACATAGCAGTTAGGATTTCGATTCAACAAGAGTGACTCATAGTCTTGAACTCTATCTCGAACATCAAAACCACACACAACCTTTTCTATGGGTGTATTCTTATAAGCCTGTGCTTTTATGGCCCTGCACGTCTATCCCAGTTTAGTGAACACTCTAGGAATCCTGCTAACGATTCCATAGGAAGCGGCCCCACTTCCACATTCACAAAGGTAAGTCTATCAAGAGCACTCCTGTAGCTAGGTACTCCACTCCACATAGAGTACATATCTCATTAAGAGTTTCTATTACCTCAACCTTAACTCGCTTCAGGAATCATGCTTCTTTACTCATTATAGCATGTTCATCTCGTATCACTTCACAACTTGTTATTACCCATTGAACCTAATTCTTGGGATCTCCTTACCATCGTGAATGACTCATGATTCTAATGACAGTAGTCCCATCCTTTGAGATGTATTTTGGACTTTCTCCCTAGCTAATTCTTTCGTCAAAGGATTAGCTAAGTTCATATCAGTGCGTACATGATCCACTCTCACAACTCCTTTTGAGATACATTCTCTCACAGTGTTGTGCTTACGTCATATTTGTCATCTCTTACCGTTGTAATAACCGTTCTCTATTTTTGCAATAGTTGCGGTACTATCACAGTGGATCAACACAGCTGGCATTGGTTTTTCCCAGCATCTTAGCCAAGTAGCTTCTTCACTAGCAGTTGCTAGTGCTATCATTTCAGACTCCATAGTGGACTGAGCCAATATGGTCTGTTTCATAGATTTCTGTAACGCCCCAAATAATTTAATTAATTATTTACTTAAATTATTTAGGCATCTCGTGGGTTTAATCATATTGAATTAATAATATGTATCTTATTATGTCAGGGAGTAGCGTAAGTAACTAAGTGGGTGGTAAAAAGGGCCCCAAGACACAAGTGCCCAATAACTTAAGCTAGGGTTAGTGGGATTATATTGTGTTGCGAATTGGAGAGAAGGGAAAAAAGGAAAGAAAGGAGCGCAGAGTGAGAAGAGAAGAGGGAGAGATCGCGCAAGGAGAAGAGAAGGAGAAGAAGAGAAAGCTCTAGTTGCGGTGGTTTCCCTTAGAGTTTCGTGGAAGAGTCCCTTATTCGACAAATTCCAAGGTAAGGGTGGGTTCTAATCGTATAATGGGTTGTATGATGGGGTGTATGTGGGAGATTAGGACCTATAATGCATGTGATGTGTTTAATAATATGTTTGAATGATTTGTGAATGTGTATATGTGGTTTCTTGATTTCGTTTTGGCGTTAATTACTTATGAATGAATTAATGGTGAATGGATGCACATTAGGTGTTTGATAAAATGTGTATATGGTGTCTAGAGTGCATGTTAGGTGTTTGATGAAATGCTTTGTTGATTTTATTTGGTGTTTGATGATGGGTAATAGAAACAAAAATCAATAAAGTTGCTTGTTGAGTCAATAAGTATTTATTAGCGCCATTTGTGTGGGTTGTTGGCGCCCCGCGTGCGCATGAGGTCTGCCGCAGGTGCCATTCGTAGGTTATCTTTGCGCCGTGGGCGCGTGTTGTGTTGCAATCTCGTGGCGTTGTGTCTCGACCTGTGTTGCTGTTGCCGCTTTGTGTGTCTTAGTCTGTGTTGTCTGTTATGTTGATGTGTGGCGCCAGGTCTTTGTGTTGCCCCAGCGCCCGATTTTTGTGTCTCGGCGCGCCGTGGGCATCTTTGTGTTGCCCTAAGCGCCAATTTTTGCGTCTTTGTGTGCACCGGGCATCTTTGTGTTGCCCCTAGGCGCCATTTGGTGTCTTTGTTTGGCGTGTGTTGCGCTACATTGCACCTGGCGCCATTCTGTCTTTGCCGTGTCATTGGTGTGTAAACTAATTGGTGCCTTAGATGTTGGCGCGGTTGGGAAAATTGGTGTTAGTTTTAAATGCTATAATTGGTGTGTGGTATTAACTAAGGTGATAGGCGAGGGGTCAAATATGGCCAATTATTTGATGATGGTGTTGTTGGGTCAACTATGACCACTTAACGATGTTGGTGTTGTTGCATCATGCGTAAGATTATGATTATTGACTGTTGCTTCGGTGTTGTTCATGGTGTCACATGCATTCATATGCACATTCCGGTGATGTAGGGCTTCGGCCTTAGAGCTATGCTCATTATTGGTGATGATGCCACGAGATGGCTATTTTTCGGTGATGGTACCACATGCATATGCCCGTCGGTGTGGGTTGCATTTCATCTCCCATTCATTATATTGGTGATTTTCCTTGGGTGATTGATATTGACGATGTTGTTGGGTAATAATGTGTTTGAGTAACGATGTGGTAATTATAGTTGTCTTAACTCTAGTATACTGCTTATCATATCTGCTATTATACTGTTAGAGACTCACCCCTTCTGTTTGAATGTTACCCATATGTTGGTAACGTGCAGGTGAGCGCGAGTGAAGGTTTTTCCACCTTCGCCTAGTCGAGTCGTGTCGTCGCTCTGATACGTAGCACCTGGGGGAGGGGAAGAACACTAGTTTATGAATTGTTTTTATTATTGACTGTTGCTTTATTATTCGATGATTTCCTGGAGTGTTATTACTAGAGAGGTTAAGACATGTTTTGAGAGTTTATTCCATTCCGCTGCGTGGTGATAAACTAAATAGGTGAATTGAGGGAATTACCCCGTTTACGACGTGCTACGTGTTACACTATTATTAAATGATGAAATGTGTTATTGACATTATGAATGTCACACTGGGTGAAAATGTAGCATCCTCTGAAGGTGTATCAAAAAAAAATGTTTTCTAATTCTGATTTTTATATTAAATTTACCGGGTAGAAATGGGATGTTACATTAGTGGTATCAGAGCAGTTCGGTCTGTCCGACCAAGTTGTCCAGTCTTAGTGTCTTTTAAACTAGTTCTAATCGTTGTTTATGCTGTAGTGTTAGGTTGAGATGGCAGGAAGGAACGATGTTGCAATTCTTTGCTACTTTGGCTATGGATCAGTGTGGAGAATCGCCAAGGTCTTTGGCGAGAATGCGGGTCTCGTGAGTCCGCTACCTTTCGAGGAGAATCCGCCTACCTTTAAGAGGGCAAGTATGACCACGATGGTGCTCTAGCTGGCATTTGAAAGAAATGGAGAGGATCTTTCGCGTTATGGATTACCTTTGAAAGCTTGAGAAGGTCGGGTATGAGTGCGCATATCTTTGCGAGAGGATCTTGATGACCCAGTGGTTAGAGGCTAGGCAGAGGTTGGAGGCTGCGAATGAAAAGATCACTTGGGTTTGTGTTCATGAGAGTTTACGAGAAAGTACTACCGGAGGATGTCCGAGGTAAGAAGGAGATTGAGTTCCTCGAGCTGAAGCAAGGAAATATGTCTGTGACTGAGTATGCTGCTAAATTCACCGAGTTGGCAAAGTTCTATCCGCATTACAGTGAGGCTACCGCTGAGTTCTCCAAGTGCATTAAGTTTGAGAATGGGTTAAGGCCTGAGATTAAGAAGGCGATTGGGTATCAGAAGATCCGTGTCTTCTCTGACTTGGTTGACAGTTGTAGGATTTATGAGGAAGACAACAATGCTCACTACAAGGTTATGAAAGAGAAGAGGAGCAATTTCCCAAGCCGTAGTAAGCCGTATGAAGTTCCTGGCCGCGCGGTAAACAGAAGTCATTCTTTGGCAAGAAGCCTAGTGGGGGAGATGCTCCTGCTGGCATCGTATGTTTCAAATGTGGTAAAGCTGGTCACAAGAGTACAGAGTGCACAACTGATGTGAAGAGGTGTTACCGTTGTGGTAAGGAGGGTCATATGGTAGCTGAGTGTGATCGTAAGGATGTGGTCTGCTACAACTGTGGTGAAGGGGGACACATTAGTGCTAAGTGTCCAAAGCCGAAGAAAGAAAGGTCTAGTGGAAGGGTGTTTGCCTTGGCAGGTACGGAGCCTACTGAGGATGATGGTCTTATTAGAGGTACGTGCTTCATAAATGGTACTCGTCTAAAATCTATTGTTGATACTGGTGCTACTCATTGCTTTATTGCTGTTGAATGTTGTGAGCGTTTGGGTCTTGTTTTGTCTGCTATGAATGGAGAGATGGTTGTCGACACTCCAGCTAAAGGGTCGGTAACCACTTCTCTGGTGTGTTCTCAGTGTCCCTTGTCGATCTTCGACAGAGATTTTGTTATTGACTTTGTTTGTTTGCCGTTGAGTGGGTTAGATGTAATCTTGGGTATGAACTGGTTAGAGCATAACCACGTTCACATTAATTGTCGTAGACAGTCGGTGAGTTTTGGAGAGGATGAGTCCGGTCTGTTGTCAGCTAGTCAGTTGCGAAAGTTGACGAAGGAAGAAGTGCAGTTATTCGCATTAGTGGCCTCGCTGTCTGTTGAGAATCAAGCTATCGTTGAAGGGGTGTAGGTGGTGCACGACTTTCCTGATGTCTTTCCCGATGAGATTCCTAGTGTTCCGCCAGAGAGGGAGGTTGAATTTTCTATTGATCTCGTGCACAGTACCGGACTGCATTTCTATGGCACCCACAGATGTCCGCATCGAAATTATCGTAATTAAAGAAACAACTTGAAGACCTGCTCGAGAAGAAGTTTGTGAGGCCAAGTGTGTCGCCGTGGGGAGCTCCTGTGTTGTTGGTTAAGAAGAAGGATGGAAGTATGAGGTTATGTGTGGACTATATATCGTCAGTTGAACAAAGTGACCATTAAGAATAAATATCCACTTCCGAGGATAGATGATTTGATGGATCAGTTGGTGGGTGCGAAAGTGTTCAGTAAAATTGATTTGCGGTCGGGTTATCATCAGATCAAGGTAAAGGAGGAAGATATTCAGAAGACGACTTTCAGAACTCGTTATGGGCACTATGAGTATTCAGTGATGCCTTTTGGTGTTACCAACGCGCCGGGAGTATTTATGGAGTACATGAATCGTATATTCCATGCTTACTTGGATCGGTTCGTGGTGGTGTTTGTTGATGACATTCTGGTTTATTCTAAGTCAGAAGAAGAGCACGCGGAACATTTGAGGTTAGTACTGGGAGTTTTGAAAGAGAAGAAGTTGTATGCAAAATGGTCTAAGTGTGAATTCTGGCTAAGTGAGGTGAGTTTCCTTGGTCATGTCATTTCTGGTAAAGGTATTGCGATGGATCCAGCCAAGGTAGATGCCGTGTTGCAATGGGAGAGCCCGAAGTCGGCTACCGAGATTAGAAGCTTTCCGGGGTTGGCTGGTTATTATAGAAGGTTCATTAAAGGTTTTTCTAAATTAGTACTTCCGTTGACACAGTTGACTTGCAAGGGAAAGGCTTTTGTTTGGGATGCTCGTTGCGAGGAGAGCTTCACCGAATTGAAGAGGAGATTGACGATGTCCCCTATCTTGACGTTGCCCGTTCCGGACAAACCTTTTGTGGTGTACTGTGATGCGTCCAAGATGGGTTTAGGAGGTGTGCTTATGCAGGAGGGTAAGGTAGTTGCTTACGCGTCTAGGCAGTTGAGGACTCATGAGAGGAACTACCCTACGCATGATTTAGAACTAGCTGCAATTGTTTTTGTACTGAAGATTTGGAGGCACTATCTCTATGGTACTAGATTTGAGGTATTTAGTGACCATAAGAGTTTGAAGTATTTATTTGATCAAAAGGAGTTGAATATGAGGCAGCGACAGTGGTTGGAGTTGTTGAGGGATTATGATTTCAGCTTGAATTGTCACCCGAGTAAGGCTAATGTCGTGGCTGATGCTTTAAGTCGGAAATGTGTCGGCAATGATGATTAAGGAGTTGGAATTGATTGAGCAGTTCAGAGATATGAGTTTGGGTTGCGAAGTGACGCCCCAGAGTGTGAAGTTAGGGATGTTGAAGATTGGTAATGATTTTCTGGATAACATCAGAGAGGCCCAGAAGTCAGATGTTAAGCTAGTAGACTTGGTGGTTGGGAATGACCAATCTGAGGATGGAGATTTCAAGTTGGATTCCCAAGGTTTGTTGAAGTTCCGCGGTAGAATTTGTATTCCTGATAATGTAGAGATGAAGAGAGCAATTCTTGAGGAGAGCCACAGAAGTAAGTTAAGTATTCATCCGGGGGCTACAAAGATGTATCAAGATCTAAAGAAGTTGTTCTGGTGGTCGGGAATGAAGCGGGACGTAGCACAGTTTGTTTATGCATGTTTGACTTGCCAGAAGTCAGAGGTTGAGCATCAGAAGCCAGCAAGGTTGATGCAACCGTTGGAAATTCCAGAGTGGAAGTGGGACAGCATCTCGATGGATTTTGTGACGAGGTTGCCTAATACTGCGAGAGGGTATGATGCGATTTGGGTGATTGTTGACAGGTTAACAAAATCGTCTCATTTTGTTCCTATTAACATCACGTATCCAGTGTCTAAGTTGGCAGAGATTTACATTCGGGAAGTTGTGAAGCTTCATGGGGTTCCGATGAGTATCATTTCGGATAGAGATCCAAGGTTCACTTCAGAGTTCTGGAAGAGTTTGCAAGAGAGGTTGGGGTCTAAGTTGAGGTTGAGTTCGGCATATCACCCTCAAATGGATGGTCAGTCGGAGAGGACCATTCAGTCATTGGAGGATTTGTTGAGAGCTTGTGTTTTGGAGCAGGGTGGTTCGTGGGATTCCTACCTTCCACTGATAGAGTTCACGTATAACAACAGTTACCATTCCAGTATTGGGATGGCACCTTTTGAAGCATTGTATGGTCGGAAGTGTAGAACACCGCTGTGTTGGTACGAGTCTGGTGAGAGTGTGGTACTTGGACTTAGAGTAGGCAGAAGAGTTATCATGATAAGCGGAGGAAGGACTTAGAGTTCCAAGCGAGTGAGCATGTATTCTTGAGAGTCACTCCGGTGACCGGTGTTGGTTGTGCTTTGAAATCGAAGAAGCTCACTCCTCGTTTCATTGGCCCGTATCAGATTACGGAGAGGGTTGGAAATGTTGCTTATAGGGTGGCCTTGCCACCCAATCTTTCGAACTTGCACGACGTGTTTCATGTGTCGCAACTTCAGAAGTACATCCCAGATCCATCTCATGTGATTAACATGGACGACGTGCAGGTGAGAGATAATCTATCTGTGGAGACGAGGCCGGTGCTGATTGAAGATCGTGAGGTGAAGACCTTAAGGGGTAAGAAGATAGACTTGGTGAAAGTAGTTTGGTTGGGAGCCACTGGCGAAAGCATGACATGGGAATTGGAGAGCAAAATGCGGGAGTCCTATCCCGAGCTGTTTGAATCAGGTAAAATTTCGAGGACGAAATATTCTAAGTGGGGGAGAGTTGTAACGCCCCAAATAATTTAATTAATTATTTACTTAAATTATTTAGGCATCTCGTGGGTTTAATCATATTGAATTAATAATATGTATCTTATTATGCTAGGGAGTAGCGTAAGTAACTAAGTGGGTGGTAAAAAGGGCCCCAAGACACAAGAGCCCAATAACTTAAGCTAGGGTTAGTGGGATTAATGTGTTGCGAATTGGAGAGAAGGGAAAAAAGGAAAGAAAGGAGCGCGAGAGTGAGAAGAGAAGAGGGAGAGATCGCGCAAGGAGAATAGAAGGAGAAGAAGAGAAAGCTAGTTGCGGTGGTTTCCCTTAGAGTTTCGTGGAAGAGTCCCTTATTTGACAAATTCCAAGGTAAGGGTAGGTTCTAATCGTATAATGGGTTGTATGATGGGGTGTATGTGGGAGATTAGGACCTATAATGCATGTGATGTGTTTGATAATATGTTTGAATGATTTGTGAATGTGTATATGTGGTTTCTTGATTTCGTTTTGGAGTTAATTACTTATGAATGAATTAATGGTGAATGGATGCACATTAGGTGTTTGATAAAATGTGTATATGGTGTCTAGAGTGCATGTTAGGTGTTTGATGAAATGCTTTGTTGATTTTATTTGGTGTTTGATGATGGGTAATGGAAAAAAAATCAATAAAGTTGCTTGTTGAGTCAATAAGTATTTGTTAGCGCCATTTGTGTGTTTGTTGGCACCCTCATGCGCCCAAGGTTGCCGCAGGCACCATTACATGGGTTGCGCCGCGCCCTGTGGCGCTGTATTTGCGATCAGGTGCCGTCTTTGTGTCTCGGTCAGTGTTGCTGTTGTCTTTGCCTCTGTCTCGCATCGTGTTGTCTCGTTATCTTCTTGTGTGGCGCCAGTCTTTGTGTTGCCCTTAGGCGCCAATTTTGTGTCTGTGCGCGCCCTGGGCATGTTGTGTTGCCCCTAGGCGCCAATTTTGCGTGTTGTGTGCGCCCCAGGCATGCTGTGTTGCCCCTAGGCTCCATTTGGTGTGCTGTTTGGCGCTGTGTTGCGCCTACATTGCACCTAGTCGCCAATTCTGTGCTACCCGTGTCATTGGTGTGTAAACTAATTGGTGCCTTAGATGTCGGCGCGGTTGGGAAAATTGGTGTTAGTTTTAAATGCTATAATTGGTGTGTGGTATTAACTAAGGTGATAGGCGAGGGGTCAAATATGGCCAATTATTTGATGATGGTGTTGTTGGGTCAACTATGACCAGTTAACGATGTTGGTGTTGTTGCATCATGCATAAGATTATGATTATTGACTGTTGCTTCGGTGTTGTTCATGGTGTCGCATGCATTCATATGCACATTCCGGTGATGTAGGGCTTCGGCCTTAGAGCTATGCTCATTATTGGTGATGATGCCACGAGATGGTTATTTTTCGGTGATGGTACCACATGCATATGCCCGTCGGTGTGGGTTGCATTTCATCTCCCATTCATTATATTGGTGATTTTCCTTGGGTGATTGATATTGACGATGTTGTTGGGTAATGATGTGTTTGAGTAACGATGTGGTAATTATAGTTGCCTTAACTCTAGTATACTGCTTATCATACCTGCTATTATACTGTTAGAGACTCACCCCTTCTGTTTGAATGTTACCCATATGTTGGTAACATGTAGGTGAACGCGAGTGAAGGTTTTTCCACCTTCGCCTAGTCGAGTCGTGTCGTCGCTCTGATACGTAGCACCTGTGGGAGGGGAAGAACACTAGTTTATGAATTGTTTTTATTATTGACTGTTGATCTATTATTCGATGATTTCCTGGAGTGTTATTACTAGAGAGGTTAAGACATGTTTTGAGAGTTTATTCCATTCCGCTGCGTGGCGATAAACTAAATAGGTGACTTGAGGGAATTACCCCGTTTACGACGTGCTACGTGTTACACTATTATTAAATGATGAAATGTGTTATTGACTTTATGAATGTCACACTGGATGAAAATGTAGCATCCCCTGCAGGTGTATCGGAAAAAAAAGTTTTCTAACTCTGATTTTTATATTAAATTTACCGGGTAGAAAGGGGGTGTTACAATTTCCAGGATACAACGCCACCAGCTGTTACAATTTCCAGGATACAACGCCACCAGCTATACTAAATATATAGCCACTGGTTGCTTTGAAATCATCAGATAGAGTATTCCAATCAGCATCACTGTACCCTTCAAGTACAGCTGGAAATCTCTGATAATGTAATCCGAGATTCATGGTCCTTTTAAGGTATCTCATGACTCTCTCAATAGCATAACAATGCTCTATAATAGGTCGACTAGTAAACCTGCATAATAATCCCACAACTTAGGCAATGTCGGGTCTAGTACAATCAGTGGCATACCTTAGGCTGCCAATGTTGCTCGCATATTCTGTTGTCTTACACTGTCACCAGTGTTCTTAAAAAGCTTGGCACTCGGATCGTATGGTGAGCATGCCGGTTTACAATCAAAATAATTGTATTTCTTTAAGATCTTCTCAATATAATGAGATTGATCCAAAGAAATTCCTTTCTCGGACCTAGTAATCTTAATACCAAGTATTACACTTGCTTCTCCGAGGTCTTTCATATCAAAGTTGTTACACAACAGTGATTTCACTTTATTTACCGCATGAATGTTTGATCCAAATATGAGTAAGTCGTCTACATAGAGACATATGATAGTGCAAATGTCATTCTCGGTTTTGTAATAAATGCATTTGTCACTTTCATTCACTTTAAACCCATTCGATATAATTAAATTATCAAACTTCTCATGCCATTGTTTAGGAGCTTGTTTTAGACCATTCAAAGACTTATCTAACGTACAGACCTTGTGTTCTTGCCCATGAACTACAAACCCTTCAGGTTGTTCCATATAGATTTCTTATTCTAATTCACCATTTAAAAAAACAATTTTAACATCCATTTGGTGTACTTCCTAATTGTGAATTGCGGCCAACGAAATTAGTACCCTTATGGATGTAATTCTAGTAACATGTGTAACACCCCCCTTCTACATAAACTACTATTTAAATAATTTGGAAAATCAGAGTAGTTGAAAAACTTTTCGGTGCGACCACTCGAGGGTGTCACATTTAAAACCAAACACCTTAACATACTTCAAAAATAATTACTTAAAATAAACTCCAGTTTAGAGGATACATAGCACCAAAGTAATAGTCGGGAATAAAACATTACAGCCGTGGAAAATAACAACTTAAATAATAGTTCAAAAGTAAAAGACATAACAAATAAACATCCCCCCGGTGCTACGTATCAGAGCGACTCGACCATACTAGATGGAGGATCTCTAGTCACCTTCCGTCATCACCGTCACTGCGGAGTTGCCGGGCATACGAGGCAACACGACGCAGATAGGGTGAGTCTCAATGCATAGATAATAATAAATAAAGCGAGGAACACAGAGAAAAGCAGGCACACACAGAGAACAACAAATTTAAATACACTATTAAGACAAGATTACACCAAAGGCGATTACACTAACTACAAATCACACGGAAGACGATTACACCATTTGCAATCACACGAGAAAGCAGCTTACACGAACATGTATGCAATGTATGCAATGCAACCCAAAACTCCACCTGGGCATATGCATGTGGATCCATCACCAAAAATTGCCTTGTGGGCATTCACCAAACACCAAAATAATTTAGAGGCCGAAGCCTATTCACCAAAATGCATATGATTTATGCGACGCCATGACTATGCACCAAAAACACCAAAACACCAAAATAAAGCAATAACATGCTCACCACAATTATATGTATATTCACCAAATCACCAAGGAGAGGCATAGACCCCTCATCACCAATATATTCACCATTTATTCTACGACACCATAATTAATACTCCTACGGAGACTAAAAGAACACCAATAATTATTTTCACGCCAAAGGACTAAAGTCAACACCCGGGACTAAACCCACACCTAGGGACTAGTTTGACACCAAAAGAACCATTTTAACACCTAAGGACTAAATTGACACTTCGGGGACCAATCTGACACCTAAGGGCTATTTTGAACCCACACCTAGACATGGCGCCAAGTTGCGCCTTGGGCTGCCAAGATTGGCGCCCATCCCGTAGACACACGCACGCTAGCAACACCAGGCGCACTTGGGGCAGCCAAATGGCGCCCCCCAGCGCAACACACACACCCACTTCACATCGTCACACGCTCACTTCACCTCGGCACACACAAAATACACCTCGGTACACTCTCACACACCTCGGCACCTCACCCCATTCACCTCGGCACCTCACCTCGCCTCACTCACCTCGGTCACCTCACCTCATTCACCTCGGCACCTCACTTCATTCACCTCGGCACCTCACCTCACCTCACTCGCCTACGTCACCTCACCTCATCTCACATCGGCACCTCACCTCACCTCACTCACCTAGGTCACCTCACCTCATTCACCTCGGCACCTCACTTCATTAACCTCGGCACCTCACCTCACCTCACTCACCTACGTCACCTCACCTTATCTCACATCGGCACCTCACCTCACCTCACTCACCTAGGTCACCTCACTTCATCTCACTCGGCACTGGGCAGCACACATCGGCGCCCATCCTCACCGGCAGCGCCAAGGGGCGCGCCACTCACACACCGAACACACGCACAAGGGCGCGCCACAACCGGCAGCGCCCAACGCATACACTCACGCACAGGGCACAGGCGCCTTGCGCCCAGCCCGTGCCACTCTCCCACACCCCACGCAACCACTTGGCGCGCACACACTAGTGCAGCGCCGGCAACGCACGCTCGCACCACCCATACCAGCCGAGAACAACAACATGGATACACAACAACAATTCCTCTTTCATACAATTCGATAACAGCATCATCAATTTAACAATTCATGGCTCAATCACGGAATCAACATCATCATGCAAACAATCACAATAACGAAAACACAACTTCATACAAAGATCACTCAAATCACGTATACACATTACAAATTATCCACCTAAATTACTCCTAATCCTTAATCCCTATGTTTCAAGATTTATAAATTATTAAATATGCTAGAGAGCCCCCATACCTTGTTAAAACTTGAAGAAGATAGCACCAAAGATTAAGAAGACCTCTCCAAAAACCCCAACACTCCAAGATTCTTCACGCCAAAACCTCCCTCTCTCTAGCCCTAGCCGCGCCTCTCCTCACTCTTCTCTCCTTTCTAATTTTGATATTTTGCTTCTAGTGAGGGTTTCTCCTAAGACCCTAAAGTTTTTATTAATTGGGTTTGGGCCACTTAACTCCAATGGGCCCTAATTGCACCTCCTAATTACTTTCTCACATCCTCCCTATTTAATTAATAACACTCTCCAGTTATTTCCTACACCCCACTCCTTAATTGAATTAATTACCTTATATTTATTTTAAATAATGCCAACTAAATTATCACTTAATTAAATTATCTAATTATTTATTTAATCATTTTTGGGGCGTTACAACATGTGAATATGTGTCGAAGAAATCTATATTCTCTCTTTGTCTAAAACCTTTGGCTACAAGGCGAGCCTTGTATTTATCAACAGTGCCATCAGGTTTTAGTTTCTTTTTCAAAATCCATTTACAACCAATGGGTTTGCAACTAGGAGGCAAGTCCACTAAGTGCCATCTCTTCTTAGACTCTAGAGAATCCATCTCATCATTAATGGCTTCTTGCCACAAATCTGCATCGAAAGAAGACAATGCTTCTTGAATGCTAGTTGGATCCTCTTCTAATGTATAGACCAAATAATCTGGTCCATAGTCTTTAGCAACACGTGCTCTCTTACCTCTTCGAGGTTCTATTTCCCTTTGTTCGTTGTTTTCAACATTCTTAGGCACATTAACTTGACTAGTGTAGAAATGAAAATCTCTTTCCATGTTTTGATGATACAAACTTAAAGGAATGAGTTAAGTTTTCTAAAACTTATTATGATTTAACAAGTTTCAATCAAGTGTGTAAAAGAACAGGAAATAAGTTTCATAGCAAAAATCTTGGCCCTACATATAAACCAAGTGTTTTTCAAAGATCAAATGTGCCAAAAGAATGTTACCTTAAAGAAGGTTAATTACAGAAGGTTGATTGAAGAAGCTTAAAAGAAAAAGTAACTTTCTACAGAAGGTTGACTGAAAGTCAAACAGAAGGTTGACTGTTGACCAATAGTCAACAGAAAGTTTGATTGAAGTCAAAAGAAGGTTGACCTATTCTAGAATATGTTAAAGAAGGTTGATTGTTCAAGAAGGTTAAAAGAAGATTAAAGGTTTCAAGCTTCTGTTTTCTGGGAAACAAATTCATATCTGAATTTATGATTCAAATGCACATCAAAGATATATTCAAGGAATAGAAATGTTGTAAAATAATTATCCTAGGAAAGAGGAACTCCTTGATTATGTTTGTAACTTAAAAAGCATGTTTGTTCATGTTTGAGAAGCTTGATTAGCTTCAAATATAAATATGTAAAATATTGTGAAGTACATGAACAGGGCATGAACTGACAGAAAAGAGGAAAAGGAAGTATAGTGCAACTGTCATGACAGACAAAGTACAAAAGGTTGCTTCAGAAGGTTGATATGCTACCATTAAAGCTCAAAAACATCATTTCCTATCTACAAGCCTAGGACAAATTTCCAACGGCTCTCCTCAACATTTCAACGACTATATTCAAAGTGTAAAGTCTATATAAATTGCTGATCTTCACCATTACAGACCATGAGATTAAATTGGAGCCTTCACAGATCAAGCATCTCAAAGTAATCCAACCTTCTCATCCACACTCAAAGCTACTACAAGTTCAGAATTGGGAGATATCATCTTGAGTGTGTGTTTGCTTGTTATGCTATTAGAAATACAGTGTATTTATCCATCAACAAGCTCCTAAATCATCCCAAACCCAAACCCCTTATTGTCAGAAATACTGTGTAAGTTTCTCAACAAACTACCTAGTGAGAGGTGAGTGTTGTTGGTGATTCTACTTGGAAAGAATACCTTTAGGAAACTAGAAGAGAGTTTTCTAGTAGGTTGAGACAACTTGGTGAAGCTGTGTAAGTTAGCACTTGTCTTTTGTGTGTGATCAAAAGAGAGTGGAGGTGAATGTCTTAGCAGTTGAAGCTAAACACTACAAGAAAAGCTTGTTTTAGCCACAAGCATTTGCCACGCAGCTTATTCCGTCAGTAATTTGCCACAGATTTGCGACGGAATGTGTAAAAAGCAAGGGCGCGAAATTTCCCGCTGGTGTTTGCCACGGGTTTGCCACAGACATGTGAATGACCAAAAATTTGCGACGGAGATGCCGTGGCAAACGAATGACCAAAATGAAAGACCCACGATCCCTAAAAATCAATTTTCACATCCTCACTCTCACGTCTCCTCCTCACTTCTCAGTCACCACTCTCACGTCTCCTCCTCACTCTCTGCCACAACCACCACTCTCACGTCTCCTCCTCACTCTCTGCCACAACCACCACTCTCACATCTGCGTCGCCGGCCAGAACCACTACTTCTCCTCCTCACTTCCACTTCATTCGCGTGACCAACCCAAATCCAGAACCCATCGCTCCCAAAAAACCCAGATCCCATCGCTTCTTTTCCTTCAAATTTCCTTTCTTCTTTCCTCATCCTTCAAAGGTAAATACGATTTCGTATAGGATTTAAGATTTGTTTATGATTTGTTTGATGTTAGGGTTTTGGATTTCGTTTTCACGAGCTTAAATTTAGGGATTCCGTTTCCGCTTCATCTAATACAACTTTTCTTTTGATTACAGGTTCATTTTGATGGAGGAAGAACGGGAAAACTATAAGGGTGGTGTTAGGGGTGCTTTATTGGTGCTTTGAGTGGCATTTCAGATTTGATTGAGGTGGAGGTTGTTGAAGGAATGAAGCTTGACCGTGGCTACATTTCTCCGTATTTATTACAAACCAGAAGAACCAGAAATGTGTATGTTCTCTATCTGCGCCTCTACTTAGCTGCATAGTAGTATTTTTGAGCAACATTTTCTGAATTCCTTGTTAAGCACTTATATTATATATGTTGTATAAATTATATTATACTAAAGGAATTTCTAGTTTTTCAATAATACTACAGCCATCTTGCTACAACATTTTTAGGGTTGGAAGCTACGTGTGGTCATCTGGGATTGATAACAATGCTTTCTTATACACCATGTGTATTTTGTGTAACCATGTCATCTATTTGTGCAAACAGGAACTTGAGGATCCTCTTATTATAATCCACGAGAAGAAAATCTCAAGATAAATTCTATAGTTAAAGTATTGGAGTTGGCTTTGAAGGTGAGTACTAAGTAAATGCTATTTGCATCATTTTGCATTGACTTGTAAAATACTGATATTGACTGAAACTTCATCACCAGAGACAAAGACCTTTGTTGATTGTTGCTGAGGATGTGGAAAGTGATGCCCTTGCAACTCTTATTCTAAACAAGCTTTGGGCTGGAATCAAGGTTTGTTTTGCGGCCTATCTGTACCTTTACTTTTTTTTCCTTATGTTCCTTAAGTTTTGGTTTCTTAGTTTTTCTTATTTGATTTTTTTGATCAAGTTTTTCTTATTGATTTTGTATTTGTTGCATTGTTTTAGGTATGTGCCATCAAAGCCCCTGGTTTTGGTGAAAATCAAAAATCTGGTCTCCAGGATCTTGCAGTTCTTACAGGAGGTCAAGTAAGTCCTCTTTTCGTAATAAGGTTACTATTATATTCAGACTCATTTACAAACTCATAAATGATACGTTTTCTCTGTACATTTAGCTTATCACTGAAGAGCTTGGCCAAAAAAATTAGCTTCCTATTCACAACAGAGAAGGTTTATGCTATGTTTTGTTGCTGCACGTCCTTGAATGTGAAAATTTAAAAAGAAAAAAGAGAAGAAAAGAAAAGAAAATGATTCTTATAATTTCAATCAATTATCACTTGCTGTCCCCTTTATTCACCGCTCGGACGGACATCAATCAATTGAAAATGTTCCCAAAATGACATAACATTAATGAGTTCAAATATGTTTGTTTATGATTCCGGCTTCCGCAAGGATCGGTGAGAAGCTATTGCTATCAAACAACGGCTTTTATCTCAATATGACGTGCTTGATCTCGGATCAATGGCCTAAAAGAAGCTGCTGAAAAAGAGGTGAGTGCTTTTGCATGGTTTGTAATTAGAAGTTTATGTACCCTGTCATACCCCAATTTTGTCCGGCTTAGATCAAAACCCTAATTTTCCACAAAAAATAAATAAATTGAAGAGCGAAGAGCCTTATGCACTGCATTTCAGATCCTAGAAGGCATTCCAAGGTTCCTGAAATCATTTTTAGGGTTGGAATGCATTTTTCGGGCAAATTAGGGCTTTAGAAGTCGAGAAAGGGTATTTTTGGTCAATTACAATGAGTTTTTTTTCTCGCTTTCAAAAAGGCCCAAAAATATGTATAAAAGAAATAGAAATCTGAACCAAATGAAATAATAATAATAAAACATTGGATGCTTATTGTATTTTTAGAATTAGGGTTAATTCCTTTTTAGGTGCTTTTGGCTTTTATCCATTTTTGGCTAAAGTAAGCACTAATTTTACAAGCAAACAACCTCCCTCACTCCACCCTCTCCTTCACTCCACCTCCCCACTTCAGCCCCCATCAAGTGCACATCACATAAGCACTTTGACAAGCACACATTTGAATCCAACAACATTCAATACACAACATGTTATTTGCCTTCCTTCTCTCTACACCACAACATAACACAACATTTCTTTTGCTTCCTTTTCACCTCCTCCCTTTGTAATTTAATAACAACAACTCATTCCTCTCCACACATACACACAAAACCGTGGCCTCTCCCCCTCTCCTTCACTTGATCTTGTTTTTTTTCTTTCATCTCAAACCAACCTTCCATTTTCTCCTACACTAAAAAACCCTAACACACAACTCACCCCTCTCCTCCCCTCTCCAAAACCGTGGCCATCACCTACCTCTCCTCCATCCATTTTTGATTTCCTCTTCACCCAAACACCACTACTCCACCTCATTTGCATCCCTCTTTCACATACTCCCTCCATTTCTCATTCAAAGTTCAAGCATCATCATTAAGTGGGTACTTCTTTGGAGAACATTGGAGTTTTGTTGATTTGTGTCTAGTTTCATCTTCTCATCACACTTTCTAGCTTAGAGCTAAGGTAATCCTTAAAACCTTGCATCATATTTGAGTCTTTCCTCAAAAATATAAAAAAACATTCATCCTATCATCTTCATATTCTCATATTGTTGATTGTTGTTGGTGAGAAGTGTCATAAGCACTTTGACAAGCACTTAGGGAGGCTTGGGTGCTTATGGTGCTTCTCACCCTTGAATAATGGTTGATTTGTGTTGATTTGGATCTTAATCCTTACCTTTCATGAAATAAAATGTTGTTTTATGGCATGTTGTATTTCACATACTCATAGAAAAATGGGTTTTATGTTTTGTGCATCTCTTTGCCTAATCACATGAACCTTTACCAAAAAATTGTAGTCTAGCTTATTTTCCTATATTATCTCACTTGCTTTTTTTCAAAATAAATGGGTTTTTGGTTATGTATTTGGGTTTTATATGCTTGCTAGTCATTTTAAGTTGATGATAGGCAATATGACTCTCACTTGTGCCTAGTGCACATTGCTTAAAGTGATGAGGATTGTTCTATATGATTCAACCCTTTTTAGTTTAGGTGTTGTTCAAATTGATGATAGGCAAAGAGATTCTCACTTGTGCCTAGTGCACTTTGCTCTAAGTGATGAAGATTGCTCTAGGTGATTCAATCCTCCTTTTAGTTTATGAGATTGCTTATTCTTATGAATTACTTTATAAGTTGTCTTAGGTTGATGATGGGTAAGGTGACTCTCACTTGTGCCTAGTGCACCTTGATTTAAGTGAGGAGGATTACCTAGAAAGGATTCAATCTCCTTTTTTGTTAATTAATTCTTAAATAACTATGAAAACGCAAATTTAGGTTTCCTTGTGCGAAGGCTTGAAGGCCAAAACGGCCTATGATGGCATTCACCTTGAAAGGTTTGTGTAGATGTAATTTAGGGTTGGTGTAGGTTTTGCAAAGGATAGGTTGTCCTAACCTTGATGCACCCTCACTTGAAATTGTGGTGTTGATCCTTGGAGTTCGTGCAGGATAGACTCACTCTAGTCTTGATGCACATGTGTTCTTATTCATGTATGCTTGTTTTTGTGCTTGTAATATGATTAAGTATGGAATTGGTGTTCACAATTTGCTTGCTTGTTTTTATGATCACGTTGACTTTGTAATCCGACTTCAAAGTTCAAAACCTTTGTTACTCGTTAGTAACACCTCAAAACCATGTCGCATTCAAATTATACAACAACTTGTTACTCATTAGTAACAATTACAATTTCAAATCTTCTTCATAACCAAGAACACTTTCAAACATCAAAAAACCATCTCACAAACTAAAAATCAATTCAATTGCGAAAACCTTTTTGATGACCTAAAGTAAGAACCAATTATCGTTAATGATCACTCGCGCCGATGCCGCTTGGTTGTTAATGATAATTTCATTTTTAAAAGAGTTAGTAGTATGACCACTCTAAACCGTTGTTGTTTGGTCATCACGAACACTCAATCCAATTGCGAACTCTTTTTTCAAGTTATCAAAACATTTTCTCCAAATCAAACCAACGAAACGCTTTTCAAAAACAAATCTTAAAAACATCAAAATCAAAACTAATTGTCATTGATAATCACTCACGCTGTTGCCGTTTGATTGTGGGTGATAATTTCATTCCCGTGGGAGCTAATAGTGTGGCCACTCTAAACCATTGTTGTTTGGTCTTCACAAACGCTCCCCTTCAACTGCGAAAACCTTTTAAATAATCAAAATAAAAACCGGTTGTCATCAATAGTCACTCGCACCGTTGCCGTTTGATTGTTAGTGACGATCCCATTTTCAAAAAAAGAGTTAGTAGCGCGGCCACTCTAAACCGTTGTTGTTTGGTCACCGCGAACGCTCAACCCCTTTGCGAAAGGCTCTAAAAATATAAAGAGGCAAATTTAAATATATTCTAAATCAACACTTAAAACCACACGTTTAATTAAAGGTTCACTTTCGGTAGAAAGGAGGTGTGGGGTGCTAATACCTTCCCCATGCCTAACCGACCCCCGAACCCAAATTTTCCGGTTTCCAAAAGGCCATTCGCTTTCCAAAAAGGTTTTTCTTCAATATTTTCCTTATAAAAATATTGGTGGCGACTTCATTGTTTTAAAAAGTTGTAAACGAAGAAAGATCTCTCGGGGACTTTTGGGTATAGCGGTGGCGACTCCACTGGGGACTTTTCTTTTTAAGTGGGTCAAGCCTAATTAATTAAATGTGTGGTTTAATGTGCTATCGATTTGATTTTGGACACTTTGTTAGCTTCTATCCCTTTTCGGTTTCCTTTTCTTATCATGTTGTATGCGTGTGCATTGGTTTTCTCTTCTTCCATGTTTGTTTTTCCTTCCTCTTTGCTTATTTGTTTAGTATCCTCATGCATCTCCCCCCATCTTGTTATGATCCTCTCTTCTTGGCTCCCTTTCTTGAGGTAAGCAATGCACTTGATTGTTGTTGAAACCCTAGGCTAGCTTATTTGATATTGAACCCTAGTGTAGACAACATGTTATTGCTTGCTTTTGTCTGGACTGTTCTGGGTTTTCCTTTGCAGGTGGGGTATATGTGGGTAGTTTCAAGCGGTATGTCCTCACTACACACACTCACACCTTATGCTTATTGTGCTTTGAGAGGGGCCTAAAACCCAAGGTCTGACAAAACTTAGGAGAGTGGAAACGAGTAGTGACTGGCAATTGGACCGTTGTCCTTCTGACTCTCACGAAAGTTTCAGCCAGAGTATGCTCTTTCATGATGCCTCACACCAGATGGCGTTCCATCGTTGTGGGTGCTATTGTGAGAGAGAATTAGCTCGTAACACAGTGAGGAAGTGACTAGAACCCACATGGGAGGAACATTTGAGATGTCCTAGAACTTAGGTCCCCGCCTTCGTAGGACACAAGGGGCATACCAAATTGTGTGTTGCATTGTAATCTAGGCACGTCTTCAAAAAAGAAAAGGAGATTTTTCAAAAAAAGAGAAAATAAAGAAAGAGTTGCCGTTGTAGTCTTTCTTTTGCCGGTCCGTACGAAGTGACATATGAACCACTTTATTTTAAAAAAAGAAGAAGAGAGAAAGAGCTGTCGTTGTAGCCTTTCTCTTGCCGGTCCATATGAAGCCACGTACGGCCTGCATTTTCCAAAAAAAAGAAAAAACAACTTGAATTAGTGCCAATAAAAATTTTGCCCTAATCTGCATATGCATAAAACGTCATCATCATTTTGCATACATTTCCATTCAAAATAAATCATGTTTTCCCTTGCATTAAAAACCATTTGCTAGCATCATGCACTTTCTCGCATAAAATTTTTAGAAGCATATCACATGCTTTATTATTTTCCTTTTTCATATCATATATGCAAACATCTCATTTTGCATGCATTTTCATAAAAATCATATCTTTCCACGCACTAAAAATAATTGTTAGTATCATGCATTCCATTTCATTGTTTAAAAATAAAACAAAAAGCAATCATCATCCGCACTTTGCATCATGGCATCATGCATTACATAAAACAAAATTTTGAAAAAAACAATTATCATCCCTATGGTATTTCATTCATTCATAATCATGAAAAATCATCAAGTGATGCAATTTACGGCATCCTCATTCAAAATGCACATTCGTTCATTCATCCACCCACTCATTCCGTCGTCCATTCATATCACATCATCGCATTAATACTTTTATGTGTTGCAAATCAAAAATAAACATTAACGTCTCATTTCACATGCATCTCCATTCAATATCTCTCATGCATTAGGAAAATAATTGTAAGCATCACACATTTCATTTCATTGCATAAAAACAAAATAAAGCAAAAGGCAATTATCATCCGCATTGCATAAGCATCACATTCATCCGGGTGCATGTACAAAAAATCATCATCAAATAATGCAGACATCGCGTCAATGTGGCACTCATGCATCATTTCATTAACCTCATCACTTTGTTCGAATACATCATTTCTCCTTGCATGCATCCTTTCAAAACAAAGAAAAATTTCCTCGTGTGATGGCTTAATGGGGTAGTGCACCTTTGAACGAGCAGCGAAGGTAATATCTCAAAATTTTTTGTCGACTACAAATTTGAGATGTTACTCTACGATGTCAGGGCACTTTGACCCAGTCACACGTGTTCTATTTTCAAGTAGGAAATTAAATTGAGTCAACTAATTGTCGAAACGTTTCAGTATATTGTGTGAAGTATTGAGTCGGGATCCACTCAATGTTTCATGCAAAGTTACTCGAGGGTAACGACAATCGGTTGCCTCATATCGCCATTCTTGCATCTCTCATCATTCAAAAAAGGGGCATTGGCATTTCGTATCTTGTCTCGCCTCTAAAAAATTAAAAAATCAAAAAAAATTATTTTGAAAAAAAGGGGGCATCATTCTTGCATCATTCGCATTGGCATTCCATATTTTGTCTTGCATTAAAAACAACAAAATTATTTAGAATAAGCCACACTTTTCGAGTGGTCATTCTCCACGCATTTGCATCGTACTTGCATATCATAATTTGTTCATTCATTCATTGCATAAAATAAAAGTTGTGATGAGAAGCGAGACGTTCTTGCAAAACAATCATCCTGTTTGAAAAAGTTTATCCTTACTTGGTTGCAAACTCAAGGTGTTCCAAGGCACTCAGTTTTTTTCAAATCAATAGCTCATTTGCATTCTTTCAAAAGCACCGCATCCCATCCATTCCATGACAAAAAACTGAAGCAACTAAAAAAATTCATTGTTCTAACTAATGTTGACTCTCTGTGAAGCATTCCTATAGTGAACGTGCCCGACACGTGTAGTTTCTCTTGTTTGAGTCAGTCAGTTTCTTTCCTTGTCATCATCACCATCCAAGTCTAACCCCACCCCGTCCACCCATAAAGCGCATATTCTCTCTCATCATTGCATACTTGACTTTTTGGTTCATTCTCACTAACACTCTAAGTCCTCCATGCTGGGGCAATTCTGTGATCACTAACTTTCTTTATCGACATTATATTCCGTTAGTGCAAGTCTTTCCAAAAAATAAAAAAAATAAAAAAAAAAAGAAGAGATAAATGAGAAGAACAAGCTCGCTAGGTTGAAAACCCGCAGAGGGCAGCCTAGGCAAAAAAGAGCGCCCGGTGGATTGAAAACTCGCAAAGAGCGGTCCAGGCAAAAATTAGGGCATAAAAGAAAATGCAAAGAAAAGAGCAAACACATATAGATAGATAAATTGTTGTCGGGTTTTACGAAAAATAAGCAATCGGAATTTGAAATGAAGTTTGGCCGCCTCCCCACAACCTCAAGAAAATCCAAAATCCAAAAATTCCCTTTCCTGCCCACCTTAAGCCAAGAAAATCCCAAAGAAAAGGGAAAAATCCCCCTCCTACCCACCTTAAGTCAAGAAATTCCTAGGATATCTCCATCACTCTAGACAAGGATCAATTCCACATCATCTTTATCAGCTCACCCAAGTCCAAAGAAAAGAAAGAGGTCAAAAGGAAAAGAACACAATCAAACAAAAAGATCCAAAAAATGGAAATCTCAACAAAAAAAAAGACCAAGAAAAAAGAGAAACAAAAGAAGTACAAACTGTGAGCTGATATATTTCACCATGAAACACCAGAGATCCTTGTCTCCATAAATTTCCAACACTCTGTTGTGTATAATCATATCTCCTTTCATAAAGACCGCCAACATTTTCTTTGGCCTCAACATCTAACCCTCCATAAACCCTCAGCCATTCTACCATGAAACACAAACTTGTCCTAATAAAACCCCAAGCACCTCACCAAACCTAATAACCGTTTCCTTTATAAATCATTGACCATTGGCCGATGCCGAATAAGACCCAACAGCCCATCAGCCTCAAATATTTCATTAAGCTCAATCATCCCTTCTCCACAAAACATCACAATCCTGAAAAGTCCATCCCGGTCAACAACCGATTGCTTTTGTTCTCTCAAAATTTTAACCCTAGGACAAATAAGTTTATCTATTTACAATGGGTTTGCTCAAAAGAAAAACAAACGATCGGAAAAAAGAAAGCCGATCAAGAAAAATCCTCAGAAAAAAGAAACCGTCAGAAAAAAGAAAGCTGACAAAACAATAAAGACTTGCACTCTAAAATGCATTCAAGTTGCATTAAAACAAGGTTTAGTGATCACCAAGTGAGGCTTCTTTCATGCTAAAAGTCAAAACTTTCATTGCATTTGAGTTTTTCTTAAAGAGAACCAAAGATGTGTACTAGGGGGCATTTCCTTCACCTCTCACTCCACTCAACCATGGGGAGATTTGTTCATCGTCTATCCCATTCACATACCACCCTCCGTTCATAACCGTCACCATAACTCTGTCACCCTTCACAACCTCACTCAAAGAAACCGTTTGAAATGTCATTCCAAAGTGGGGCGAGTGCATTCCCATTCCTCCACCTCATTCATTCCCATAAAACCTCACCGGGGCAATCTCTCAACTCACTATCCTAAACAAGGCCTCGTCATTCTAATTGGGGCAACTTTGTCTCGTCATGGTAGGCAAAGACTAAACTGTGTGGTTTGAGACAAAACCCCTTTCGTTCCACCTTTCATCTCAAGAGCCGAAGTGTTCCCAATTCATCATCTCCTACACCCTAGTCGTTATCACCACGGGCGGGGGCAAGCTTATTCACTCATCAAAAGCCCAGGCAAGGCGATCTTGCATCCCCTTGGTCCTCATGGCGTCGGCAATAATCATGTCTGTCATCCCTTCCCTTATCATACATGTTTCTAAACCAATCCCAAGTTAATCGACTCACTCATTCACATTTGCACTCCTATGCATGCTTACTAGACAATGCTTCAAAGAGAGAACACGAGTTAGTCATGCGATATCTAAGATTCGATCGTCATTAGAAGGAAAGAGAAAACAAGTGAGCTTGTTTGTAAATAAAAACCTTGAGAACACCGGAGTTTGAATCAAATTCAATTTTTTTTCAACAGAATGGTCAACAATCATCTCAATTCCTTGCATTCAAAGTCTTGCATCTCATCATCACAAAAATGTTTAAATACCCCAATCATTCATATCTTATTTTTCGCCTCATGCATTTAGGCGTTCCATTTTGTTTATCATAGTGTCCCATTTGCATCGTGCCGACATCATCATTTCATGAAAGGCAACAAAAAAGGAAGCAACGGATAAAAGCAAAACAATCTTCCATCTCATTCCATCAAGCATCAAAGCATTGCATCATAAAGAAAGAAAAAGCAAAAACATGTCATCCCATGTCATTGCATTTGCATCATATTAGTGTTTGCATTTCATAAAAGGGAAGGAACCAAAGTCCTTGCATCAAAGCATTACATGTAAGGCAACACAAAGGCTTCCCATGTCATTCGTCATTCCATTATCGTCCATTTCTTCATGCCACTCATCGAAACATTGCATTCGCATGCCCGCATTTCATGAAAAGAGAAAGAAATGAGCAGAAAATAAAACAAGAGCATTCCATTCATCAAAACATGAATCATTGTCATTGCATCGCACACTTGCATTACAAGTATCAATCTCTGCATCAAACATCAAATTAAAGCACTACATTTGCATATTCACGTTTCATAAAGAGCAAAAGAAAACAAGCAAAGGAAAACAAACGATCAGAAAAAGAAGGCTGGTCGAAGAAAAAACAATCAGACCAAAAGAAAAACTTCAGGAGTGTTCCACCACATTCATCATTACACCAAGGTCGTAGCATTGCACGCACTTGCATAACATGCCCTCGCATAGCATGCACCCATATTCCATGCATCATTCCTTGCATCAACCGGACGATGCGGTACCTCAATCCAATGCGGCGGCGATTGGCTATTTCAATCAATCAATCAACATGATTCATGAATCCGCCCAGACCCAGCGTCCCTTCAAAAGCGAGACTTCACCTCGTATTCGAGCTGCGGGTAAGTCCTTCGACCCCATTGGGTCCAGTCGAAAATGATAGTTGTGTTGGCCTAAGACATGGCGCGATCTAAGGAAGTATCGAGATCTAGACTTGATACGGTCCCCTCTCGTCGCTCTTGAAGACCACCATTCCAAGTGCAAACTCGGATCGTTCGCGGTTCGTTAAAAGGCTTTAAGCGACCTCAAATGTCGGCTACATCGAGGACCTGCAGTACCTTCTTTCTTGCTTTCTTTATCGCTTTCTTTCGCTTTATTTCCTCGCTTTCTTTGCCGAGGCTAGCGCCAATTCATTTCTGTTTCTTTGGTCGGCTTTACCGAGGGTTGGCACCAATTTATTTCTGCCGATGTCGGCCATCGAGGCCGATACCTTCTTCTCTTGCTTTCTTTCTTTCGCTTTATTCTCGCCACGCCAGAGGCTAGCACCAATCTATTTCTCGCTTTTCTTTGCTCGAGGCTAGCACCAACCGATTTCCGCTTTCTTTATCGCTTTACCATCACGAGGGTGGTACCAAGCTTATTTTCTCGCTTTTGTTGGTAGAAGGTCGACACCCATTCAAAAATAAAATAAAAAAATTCGGGTTTCCCAAGTGGACAAAATTGGTATAATTTCTGAATTCTTTATTTTTATTTTATCTTGAAATATGTCTCGACCAATTCATATTTCTTGATTAAAATCCAAATAAAGAGAGGCATTGTCATACCCCAATTTTGTCAAACTTAGATCAAAACCCTAATTTTCCACAAAAATAAATAAATTGAAAAGCTTAAGAGCCTTATGCATTGCATTTCAGATCCTAGAAGGCATTCCAAGGTTCTGAAATCATTTTTAGGGTTGGAATGCATTTTTCGGGCAAATTAGGGCTTTAGAGTCGAGAAAGGGTATTTCGGTCAATTACAACGAGTTTTTTTTCTCGCTTTCAAAAGGCCCAAAAATATGTATAAAAGAAATAGAAATCTGAACCAAATGAAATAATAATAATAAGACATTGGATGCTTATTGTATTTTTAGAATTAGGGTTAATTCCTTTTAGGTGCTTTTGGCTTTTATCCATTTTTGGCTAAAGTAAGCACTAATTTTACAAGCAAACAACCTCCCTCACTCCACCCTCTCCTTCACTCCACCTCCCCACTTCAGCCCCCATCAAGTGCACATCACATAAGCACTTTGACAAGCACACCTTTGAATCCAACAACATTCAATACACAACATGTTATTTGCCTTCCTTCTCTCTACACCACAACATAACACAACATTTCTTTTGCTTCCTTTTCACCTCCTCCCCTTTGTAATTTAATAACAACAACTCATTCCTCTCCACACATACACACAAAACCGTGGCCTCTCCCCCTCTCCTTCACTTGATCTTGTTTTTTTTCTTTCATCTCAAACCAACCTTCCATTTTCTCCTACACTAAAAAACCCTAACACACAACTCACCCCTCTCCTCCCCTCTCCAAAACCGTGGCCATCACCTACCTCTCCTCCATCCATTTTTGATTTCCTCTTCACCCAAACACCACTACTCCACCTCATTTGCATCCCTCTTTCACATACTCCCTCCATTTCTCATTCAAAGTTCAAGCATCATCATTAAGTGGGTACTTCTTTGGAGAACATTGGAGTTTTGTTGATTTGTGTCTAGTTTCATCTTCTCATCACACTTTCTAGCTTAGAGCTAAGGTAATCCTTAAAACCTTGCATCATATTTGAGTCTTTCCTCAAAAATATAAAAAAACATTCATCCTATCATCTTCATATTCTCATATTGTTGATTGTTGTTGGTGAGAAGTGTCATAAGCACTTTGACAAGCACTTAGGGAGGCTTGGGTGCTTATGGTGCTTCTCACCCTTGAATAATGGTTGATTTGTGTTGATTTGGATCTTAATCCTTACCTTTCATGAAATAAAATGTTGTTTTATGGCATGTTGTATTTCACATACTCATAGAAAAATGGGTTTTATGTTTTGTGCATCTCTTTGCCTAATCACATGAACCTTTACCAAAAAATTGTAGTCTAGCTTATTTTCCTATATTATCTCACTTGCTTTTTTTCAAAATAAATGGGTTTTTGGTTATGTATTTGGGTTTTATATGCTTGCTAGTCATTTTAAGTTGATGATAGGCAATATGACTCTCACACTTGTGCCTAGTGCACATTGCTTAAAGTGATGAGGATTGTTCTATATGATTCAACCCTTTTAGTTTAGGTGTTGTTCAAATTGATGATAGGCAAAGAGATTCTCACTTGTGCCTAGTGCACTTTGCTCTAAGTGATGAAGATTGCTCTAGGTGATTCAATCCTCCTTTTAGTTTATGAGATTGCTTATTCTTATGAAGTACTTTATAAGTTGTCTTAGGTTGATGATGGGTAAGGTGACTCTCACTTGTGCCTAGTGCACCTTGATTTAAGTGAGGAGGATTACCTAGAAAGGATTCAATCTCCTTTTTTGTTAATTAATTCTTAAATAACTATGAAAACGCAAATTTAGGTTTCCTTGTGCGAAGGCTTGAAGGCCAAAACGGCCTATGATGGCATTCACCTTGAAAGGTTTGTGTAGATGTAATTTAGGGTTGGTGTAGGTTTTGCAAAGGATAGGTTGTCCTAACCTTGATGCACCCTCACTTGAAATTGTGGTGTTGATCCTTGGAGTTCGTGCAGGATAGACTCACTCTAGTCTTGATGCACATGTGTTCTTATTCATGTATGCTTGTTTTTGTGCTTGTAATATGATTAAGTATGGAATTGGTGTTCACAATTTGCTTGCTTGTTTTTATGATCACGTTGACTTTGTAATCCGACTTCAAAGTTCAAAACCTTTGTTACTCGTTAGTAACACCTCAAAACCATGTCGCATTCAAATTATACAACAACTTGTTACTCATTAGTAACAATTACAATTTCAAATCTTCTTCATAACCAAGAACACTTTCAAACATCAAAAAACCATCTCACAAACTAAAAATCAATTCAATTGCGAAAACCTTTTTGATGACCTAAAGTAAGAACCAATTATCGTTAATGATCACTCGCGCCGATGCCGCTTGGTTGTTAATGATAATTTCATTTTTAAAAGAGTTAGTAGTATGACCACTCTAAACCGTTGTTGTTTGGTCATCACGAACACTCAATCCAATTGCGAACTCTTTTTCAAGTTATCAAAACATTTTCTCCAAATCAAACCAACGGAAACGCTTTTCAAAAACAAATCTTAAAAACATCAAAATCAAAACTAATTGTCATTGATAATCACTCGCGCCGTTGCCGTTTGATTGTGGGTGATAATTTCATTCCCGTGGGAGCTAATAGTGTGGCCACTCTAAACCGTTGTTGTTTGGTCTTCACAAACGCTCCCCTTCAACTGCGAAAACCTTTTAAATAACCAAAATAAAAACCGGTTGTCAACAATAGTCACTCGCGCCGTTGCCGTTTGATTGTTAGTGACGATCCCATTTTCAAAAAAAGAGTTAGTAGCGCGGCCACTCTAAACCGTTGTTGTTTGGTCACCGCGAACGCTCAACCCCTTTGCGAAAAGCTCTAAAAAAGATAAAAACAAAAACCTTTTTCAGGATAAACAAAGAACTACGTAGCTTTGAATTCTCCATCGCACCGGGAGATACGTAGGAGCGAGAGGCTAACTCTCGTCAAGCGCCAAAAATAAAAATTTTCATTAAGTCTTATCATTCCCTTTTCTATAAAGAGGCAAATTTAAGTATATTCTAAATCAACACTTAAAACCACACGTTTAATTAAAGGTTCCCTTTCGGTAGAAAGGAGGTGTGGGGTGCTAATACCTTCCCCATGCCTAACCGACCCCCGAACCCAAATTTTCCGGTTTCCAAAAGGCCATTCGCTTTCCAAAAAGGTTTTTCTTCAATATTTTCCTTATAAAAAATATTGGTGGCGACTTCATTGTTTTAAAAAAGTTGTAAACGAAGAAAGATCTCCTCGGGGACTCTTTCGGGCGCAACATACCCTAATTTTCCACCTTTTATAACATAAACAAGAGTGTATTCTTTTGGAGAAACTCACAAGCTCATTAAGGAAAAAGTGCCTCGTCGCAGATGTGCATTCTTGCTAACCAAATCTCACCCTGGTTGAGTTTCTTGTAATATAATGTTACATTGTTGAGGAAAAAATTTGAAAAGCTTTCAATGATCCTCTAAATGAAAATTCGACAATTGATAATATTCACACACATTCCGGTGACCCACTGAATCGCCTTGCATT